>JANAVB010036020.1:11196836-11571836 GCA_029216955.1 Iris pallida
GTTTTTTGTTTTTTGGTTTTTTTTTGGGGGGGGGGGGGTAGTTTATAGGAAAAGGGGGAAATAATATAATAATAATATAATAATAATATAATAATAATAATAATAATAATAATAATAATAATTCCATTTAAAATTCCACTACCAATAGTAACACAAAATTAAAATTAATAAAACTAAATAATATTAGAATAAGAACGACAATAGCAATAACAATAAAGTCAAGGTCAGCAACCAATTCAATCAAGATCAATGAAATAATAAAATTTTAAATTAATACAAAATTTGAAAACTCGTCGATATATGAAAGCCCCCATATACATATTCTAGGAAATATGGATATGACAAATATATATATATATATATATATATATATATATATATATAGATAATATATATATACATATATATATTATATATATAAATATATATATAAGTTATTTATTTTTTTTTTTACTTTTACTTTTAGCTACTTATATTACGAACAAGTAACAATTTGATGTTTTACTCGTTATTGTAGCTGCAAGTAGCTGATTCATGCCATAAATTTTGTCTTTAACTGTTCTTAGATGGCAAGATTATAATGCTCTTAAATGGAATAAAATTATTTTCTAGTATAACATTCTTCTTTCAAAACGATGCTAACTCTTATGGAAGAAGATGAAGATCTTCTTCCATAATTGACCTAATTGTCGGAAAAGAGAAGAAAAGAAGAAGAAGAAGAAGAAAGAAGAGAAGAAGAAGAAGATGAGCAATGATCAGAATTCGACTGAAAAAAAAGCACGGTGACTTCGAACGATCTTTGCGATCTCTGCTGAAGATGAGAGCAATGGAATTCAGTCTCTCGTGAAGAAGAAGAAGAAGACGACGAGAATCGCAATCCAAATCTGAGTTTGTGCGAAGGGTGTTTATGGTATTAATTTTGTAAATACAGAGCATCTAAAGGGAATCTTGGAATACTTAAGTGGAAATATATAATTCTAGGCATTTCATAAACTCATCATGCGGATGGATTTTTTATAAAACCAACTCCGAAATTGGGTTCTCAGCAATTTTCAACATTGAAATAGTTTGTTCCATATAACGAGGGTTAGGCCCAAATTCTAACATCACTCGACCGCCTAATCATCATTCGGCGACTTTGAATGAAAATTAGTTGACAAAACGAAACATTTTCTTTCCTGAAGAGGAAGTTTGGCAGTATTAAAACAGGAACGAAACTTTGGAAAAGCCGATACATGCCAAATTCCTGGAGCTAATAATGGTGGTGGTGGATGAACGCGTCCATTTGGTTCTATGGTTGAACGATCAATAGGACAATATGTTGGATCTTCTTGGTACTCGACTCGCGGTAACGAGCAAGTTGCTCTGCTAGCAGGAACGAACAAGGCTGCCCGACTAGCGGGAGAACAAAGTTAGCCGGAATATGTTTGGTTGCTCGGCCAACAAAAATGAGTTAAGTTGAAAATTATTAGATTGTATCTCGTTTTCGGTTGGTCCTCCAATTGGCTCGACTCATCGACTTCTCATGCTTTCTAGTTGAAGTCAGATCGTAGTCACACAAGAAATATGTCTTCGTCTTGGGGCAAAATTCTCAAGGAATCCCACCCAATAGGATCGTATCAATGAAGAATATTGGTACTAATTCTATCGCTACCATTAACAAAATCCATGTTTAGTCGCTTTTTTTCTTCTACATATTCTTAGAGCATCCACAGTGGAGACATTCCAAATACGTACTCCAAATTATTAAAATTGTATAAAATATTATTTTGGATGTCTCCTTGATATTGACACACAATGGTGCACTCCAGACAATACGTAAATTAACATCTTCCATCTTTTTTCTTTTATTTTTCTTCCATGTTTGGTAAGATTTTTCTCCCTATTTTTATTTATTTTTTCTTCCACGTTGGTTAAATTGGTTAATATTGGTGGGACCAGAAATTATATAGTGGAGCTTGCACATACTCCAAATCTGGAGTGTCTCTTAGCTTTCTAGCAAATTTAAGTATGGACAAGTACCCAATGTAGTCTTCAAGTGCCACAAAATAAATTTGGCTAAAGTCAAAATATAGCACTTGAAATCTCTCCCACTATGGATGCTGTCATATATTTCAAATTACCATTTGAAATCTTTCCTCTCTCTCTTCTCTCTCTCTATATATATATATATCTAATATATAATATTATATAGATATATATATATATATTATATAGAGGATGAGGGAGGTGAGGTGCCACCCTATGGAGGGTGTCTACTTGTCACCCCCACATGCTATCATCATGCACCCATGTGCTTGATGATAGCATGGGGGGTGACAAGTAGACACCCCCCGTGAGGGTGGCACCCTACCTCCCTTATTCTCTATATATAGAGGAATGAGGGGGTGAGGTGCCACCCTATGGAGGGTGTCTATATATATATATATATATATATATTATAGCAGATGACCGCTAGCCTAGTGGTTAAGAGAGATGCATGCGGTCCGAGTGGTCTTAAAATTAGTTTCGAATCTCACGAGAAATTACAATAATGTCGAAATAGTAGTGGTTCTTCGATACATATTAGTTTGGGTACTTAAGTATCTAATATCTCACTGATGCTATTTTTAATTAATTATATGGTCAAAAAAGATGGATCAAACAACTACTATTTTGAGAACATTAGTAAATTTTTTCTCTCTAATCTCTATATTACTCTCTTTCTTACACTAATCAAGCATGCTGACCATGATAAAGAAAAAAAAAAAAGATTATTTAGTTTAGTATCTCATATATATATATATATATATAATATATATAGATATATTATATATATATATATCATATTAGGTATGTGTCTAAAATTGACCGTTTTTATGATTTGAGTTTCGAAATCAATGCTCATTAGCCTAAGTGAACAGTGATTCGAGATACAAACTCTACATCAATCAATTTTAAGATCAAAACTTTAATATCTATGTATGTGAGACCCTAAAAGCTAAATAAAATGGGAAGGTATTTAAGAGAATCTCTTGCAATGACTCTGTCACTAATTGTATTTTTTTTCTTTTTTCTTTTTTACAAACCGTCGCCAAAATCTTCTTCTTTTCTTAGCAGATTGAAGGGTCCGATTCTTCAAGGACTACTACGAACGCCAACATGTCAAGACACGAGACGGAAAGTCCTTCTCTGGCAGGAAAGAGGTCCAGGCCCCGGACACGCGAGAGAGAGAGAGAGAAAGAGAAGAGAGAGACTCAACAGTGACAAGAGCGAGTAGAGAGCAGTATGTGTGGAGTAACATGCACGAAGCAAACAGAAATGGACAAACCATGCGATGACCGGGGATCAATTTGACTGGGCTCCCCAGCCGGCAGAAACTAGAATTTCCGCACATGCACAGAGGTTCGGGTCACGATCGAACACCTGTGGTGCATTGAACAGTGGGGAAGTCTCGACCCATAAATAATTGGTTGGGAGTGATCTTTGTTCTTCTTTTATTATTGATTGCAACTTATTTAACTGCCAAGTATATTATATTTTTATTTAGGAACCTTCTACCTAATTTCTCAGGGAGCCGCCAATAAATTTTCAGGAGGTCCCCATGACTTATAGGTCAGAACTATATTGTAGTCCACTTAGAGTTAGTATATAGGCTTAATTTTAATTTGATACCCTAATTTAATAGGTATCAACTTGATATTTGAAACAAGACAAGAATAACTTCTGGCATCCAACTCTTTATCACTCCATCTCCTGGCAGCCCCACCACCACACACCCCACCGGTTGCACATCCCTGCGCTCCTCTCCTCTCTCTCTCGACATGCTGGTGCTGCTGCCATCGCTGCAGTGCGTAGGAGGGGTGCAGCCGGAGGGTGGTATGAAGGGTGGGGGGGGGGGGGGGGGGGGGGGGGGGGGGGTGGTGATGAAGGCGGTGGTGATGCAGTTGGGGGGTGAGACTTGGGTGTAAGGATGGATAATTGTCTATTTTATTTTATTTTTTGGTATTAAGTTAAAAATATTCAATAGTTTATGGTTTCAAGTTGTCGAGTAAAAAAATTTACGGTATCAAGTTAAAAAGTAGAATAGTTGAGGTATCAATTTAAAATTAAGCATAATATATATGACTAATATGAAATTTCTAATTTTAGATTTAGGCTGCTGGATTATTTAGAAACTGGAATAGCATGCTCCTTAAAATGTCAGAATTTTTTTTTAAGAATAACTTAAAAAAATAGTTTTGAATAGTTGTATATATACCCTATAATGTGAGAAATAGTGACATAGTCCCTACTTGGGAAAATACATTAATAATTATAACTAGGGAAATGCTTTGCTCAATCTATTAATCGCCTACACAGTCATCTGATCGAGCCTCTTCGTGCCTGATGAGACCTTTGGTACGCACACTATATTGACCCACTTGTCAGTGAGATTGAGGATATCAAACATCTTTTGGTTCGCTAAAGAAGAAAAAAAATCATTCTTTGTTCTGTTATTTTACTTTTTGATTTTTTTTTTCTTCTTTCTTTTCGATATATTTAGAAAGATCATAAAAATTGTGAGGGAAAATAATAGAGTTGGGTGGAAGCAACCATTTAGTTTCTTCTTCTTCTTCTTCTTTTTTTCCAATTTTTTGGCATCTAAATAAAAAAAAAAACTAAATAACCTTTCTTCTCATGTTTGATTTTGCGAACCAAACATGGCAAACGAATTATGAAAAACTTGCTTTGCTCTTATAGTAATCATATGGAGGTTGCTTTGTAGCATGCTTCAAGCAAAAAAAATAATATATATATATATATATATATATATATAATATATAGATATATATATATATATATATATATATCTCCTTAGCACATGGAGGGACGAATAGAATATATTATATATATATATATATATATATATAATATATATATATATATATATATATATCCTTAGCACATGGAGGGACGATTTCGAAAGTGCAATGGTAAGGGACCATTAAGCCTTTGAAGTCTCGTCGAAAACGCAGAGCTATCGAATACAAACAAAACAACATAAAGAGAGTGGGACTCTGTGGTGATGGCATCCAATACGCCTTCCCACGAGTAAATGTACGTTCCTCTCTACTACTTTATACACGGAGGCCATTCCAACTTTACTTCCTCCTCCCAACCAACGGCATAAATACCACTCTCCATCTACCACTTGAAGTATCGAGTGAGAAATAAGAAATAAGAGATATGGAGTTCTGTCCTTCCCTGTCATCTGCATGGAGAAGCTCAGTGGCGAGGAGAGGGGAGCAACCATGAAAGTCCTCGATGACGCGTGCGAGAACTGGGCTTCTTTGAGGTTTTTTTGCTAGCTCTAGCTACAAATATTTACGTCTCGTTTGGTTCATTGTAATCGTAATACAATAAAATAAAATAAAAATATTTTTATTTGATTATATTATTATTACGATTACATTATTTTTATTTCAATCATTGATGATCTAATGGAGGAGACTTGAACTCTTCAATTTAGCTTCTTAATCATGGCATCTCGGTCGAGCTCATGGACAAGGTGGAGAGCTTCACCAAGGGGCACTACAAGAAGAGCATGGAGCACAGGTTCAAGGAGTTCGCGAGCCGAGCCCTCGACGAGGGAGAGGAGGAGCTCGACCCGGGCAGCATGGACTGGGAGAGCACCTTCTACCTGCGCCACCTGCCCGAGTCCAACATCTCCGAGGTCCCCGACCTTGAAGACGAGTACAGGTAATCAATTAGTTCGATTGTCTTTTTGGACCGTTCAGATCGGATCCTTAATATCGATAATACAGGAAGGTGATGAAGGAGTTTGCGACGGAGCTCGAGAAGCTGGCGGAGAGGCTCCTGGACCTGCTGTGCGAGAACCTCGGCATAGAGGAGGGGTACCTGAAGAAGGCATTCCGCGGGTCGAAGGGGCCGACCTTCGGCACCAAGGTCAGCAACTACCCGCCGTGCCCGCGCCCGGAGCTGTTCAAGGGGCTGAGAGCCCACACGGACGCCGGAGGCATAATCCTGCTCTTCCAGGACGACCGCGTCAGCGGCCTCCAGCTACTCAAGGACGGCCGGTGGGTCGACGTGCCCCCAATGCGCCACTCCATCGTCGTCAACATCGGGGACCAGCTTGAGGTATATATATATATATATATATATATATATATATATATATATATATATAATATATATATATATATATATATATATATATATATATATATATATATATATATATATATATATATATATATATATATTATTGTCTTCTTTGAGTCATATTTAAATCACATTGGGCCAGTCCACGTTATTATTGTCCTATCTAGAGCTAGATTTGGTTGTCTATTAACTTTCTTATAGATCGATTTTGGATGGTCACCCACAATCCCGACCTCTTGTAGAATATTGCTGAGGCTGGAGGTTGCCCCAATTCGAGAAGGGTTGTTCAAGTTCCAAGTCATGTCTAGCTTACCTCTTGCCCAGCCCTAACTGCACTGCACAATGTTAGAAACGGATGCTAAAGTACCGTGTGTGATAAAATAAACTGGTGCACAATATATATCATCAGCGATATATATATATATATATATATATATATATATATATATATATATATATATATATATATATTGAAACTAGGTAAATTGTTTCTGGAATCGCTCTGGATTCGAACTCTAGACCACTCGGTCCGCATGCATCTCTCTTAGCCACTAGGCTAGAGGTCATCTGCATTCCAGAAACAATTTACCTAGTTTCAATATATATATATATATATATATATATAAAATATTTTTTAATATATAATATATAATATATATTTAATATTTTTTATATAATATATATATATATTTAATATTTTATATATATATATATATATATATATATATATATATATATATATATATATATATATATATAAAATATATATATATTGGTGGTATATCGCAAAATTAGTATTGGGTGTCAGAAAGTTTGGAACAAATCTTTATATACCAGTGTATCCGACGGGTATATCGCAGTGTACCGTCTGTACTATATGCAAGGACAGAACCAAAAATTTAAGCTAGAGTGGACTAGAATGGACTAGAGTAGACTGAAGAACTAACTTATATGGAAAAAAAATTGTGAACTGGAGCCCAGCCCATGAGACGGTGTTGTCTAGAGTTTTGATATGTGCTCAAATCAACCCTTCTTTGTCGTTTTTCATACAGATGATACTCGTCTTTCTCCAAGATGTTCTCCATATTGATTAGAAACACCGCCCAACACCAACACATTGTGTGTGTGCAGGTTATAAGCAATGGCAAGTACAAGAGCGTGGTCCACCGGGTGGTGGCGCAGACCGACGGCAACAGGATGTCGATCGCTTCGTTCTACAACCCGGGGAGCGACGCGGTGATCTATCCGGCACCGGCTCTGATGGAGAAGAAGAAGAAGGAGGAGGAGGAAGAAGAGGAGGAGGTCGTCTATCCGAGATTCGTGTTCGAGGAGTACATGAAGCTGTACGCCGGGCAGAAGTTCCAGGCGAAGGAGCCGAGGTTCGAAGCCATGAAGACCATGGAGACGGTCACTGCTCATCCCATCCCAACTGCATAAGCAAAGCCATTACTAGTACTATGAGTCTCTGACTACTATAGAAGTATTACTATTACTAATTAATGTGATCAGCTGCATATGTTTGTGATCCTAGCACGAACTATTTATGGAACTAATGTTGTTTCCAGTAAAAGTGTGATTACAAATTTACAAGTGATTTATGTTGGGTGTACTTGTTACTTGTTTTGGAGCAACATCTAAGCTGCCAATATAATTCAATAAGGAAAAAATTATTTTAGTTCCACATAGATAAGAGAGAACATTTTTCTTTATTAGGCGATTGCTGAAGATACTACAAAATTTGTTTAGGACAGTCTAAATCTTGTTGCTAGTCCAGTTTGAAAGAACTTTTACTTAGACTAGTCCAAAATTTACTAGGGCTCCACACTCTCTCCTCCTCCTCTATGCCCCCCTCTCCTCCTCCTCCTCCTCCCTAGATCTCCTCCTCAACCTCCACCTCCACCGTCGCAGTTGTAATCTCCGTCATCTCCATCCTCTCCACTCACGTCAGACACCTCCTCTCCACCCTCTCCCTCCGCATCCACCTCCGCACCATCGGCAGCATCATCAGCGGCGTCGACGACCCCCACGTCGCTGTCTCTAACCTTCGTATTGGGATCGATCGACGGTGTCAACCGCATCGCCTCCACAGCCACCTCCGTGCTGAGATTGACGTACGTGTCGACCCCCACACTGCCGTCGCCAACCTCTAAAACCTCTCCCTCCACAGCCACCTCTGTCCACTTTCCTCCTCCTCCACCTCCACCTCCACCTCCACCTCCACCTCTAATGCATCCGTGCTCTTCATAATTTCGCCGCAAGACCTGTCCTCGTCGTCATACAGGACTGTCAAAATTTTTGAAGGACTGTCAAATTTTTTGACGTTCCTAAAAAATTGGATCCCCGAGTAAATTTTTTCGATGACCAATTTGTAAATAAAACAAAAAATGGGACTATTCTGAGCAAATTTTGTAGTACAATTGCCTTTATTTATAGTACTTGACTTATTTGACTAATTAACTAGCATTATGGGGATGGACCCATCGAACCCCAACCCGCAAACAAGTGTGCAATTTAACATGTGTTTTTAACGTGTTTATATGTCGCGAACTTATACGTTGCGAACTTAGCACGTTGCAGGCCTGGTCATGGTATAATGGTAGTTTTCTATTATTATTTTTTTGAGAAAGAATAAGGCTATCATAACCTCTCTCTTTTTCACATTTCTACCTTTTGTCTATCTACTACACCAGACAAGGTTGTTGATCATTCGTCGGATTCGCCACCGGATGATCTAATTAAAAACACTTTTATTTTTGCATCTTCTTATACTTCGAGAAATCTTTTGAGAAAGAAGAAAGCTGCTAGAACCTAAAACTTTTTCAAAATTTCACCTTCGTGCATTTTCTCTATCGGACAAGGGCTATTGATCGTTCGTTCGATTCGTCACCGGATACACGGTATAACAGGTGGTTTAATTTTATTGTATCTATCTGGGAAGTAGGTTGTCATTTTCTGCTGCACTAGTCTTGGAAACAAAACATATTCTAATGACGTACCGTAACGACCTCAATTATTCTCTTACTCTCAATCAGTGGCGGAGCCAACATAGGCCCCATGGGGTCATGTGACCCCACCCATTTTTTTATAATATAATATTGTCACGATCCGGTACCGGAATACGGGGACGGACATAGACCAGCTACACCGTATAAGGTACGAAGATGTTATACGACGATGACTGCTGTCAATCTTGTTTACTACAAAAATACTGTATTTTAGCGGCTGATATTAACGACGAACTTTTTTCGGTCGCTATATAGCGACAGACTAGCAACGAATTAGCGACTAATGTTTTATGCAAAATTAGTTATTCATATACGTTGCTATATTCGTCACAAATCTGTCGGTAAGATTTTACCGACTGATTATCGACGGAATATTCCATCGCTGGCTACGATTAAAACCCTCACAGTACCGCTTCATGTTCACTCTCAAAATTTTTGACCCTAAAATCCCCCCCCCCCCAACTCGACCCCCTCAGCGACCGTCCCCGTCCCCTCCTCCTCCTCCCTCGGCAACCGGGCCTCGACCCCTCTTCCGCCTCCCTCGGCGACCGACGGTCCCTTCGTCCTCCTCCTCCATGCTCCTCTCTCGTCGGCCGACGAAACCGACCCCCCTCCTCCGCCTCCCTCGGCGACTGACGACCCCCTCGTCCTCCTCGTCTCTGCTCCTCCCTCGACGCCCGACGAACCCGACCCCCTCCTCCTTTGAAAGTTCTCTTCTCCTTCCTCATTGTTAGATTTCTGAGCCTATTTTTTTATTTCCAGAATTTATTTCAGTAAAAATAGGGTTTTTTATTTCCTGAATTTATTTTTTCTGAATTTATTTCAGTAGAAATAGGGATTAAATAAGCATTTCAGTAGAAATAGGGATTTGGGATTAAATCCTCATTTCAGTAGAAATAGGAAGAATATAAATTTAGATTTTGGTGTTAGATACGTATAGACACGACACATTGAACTTGGACACGAGCACATTATATATTAGTATCGAACACGATACATTGGACTTGGACATGGGCACATTGGACTTGGACATTGGACTTGGACACGATAAATTTGACTTGCACTATTAATCTAGGTTCATGTATGTATTCCCTTTCTCCTAACATATACTTCATAGGAAGGGATTGATACCGATTTCGATATCGATACTCATAGGAATGGTATGGCACTAATTTCGATATCGATACTCGTAGGAATAGTCTGATACCAATTTCGATATCGATACTCATAGGAATGGTCTGATACCGATTTCGATATCGATACTCATAGGAATGGTATGATAACGATTTCGATACTCATAGGAAATGTCTGATACCGAGTTTGATATCGATACTCATAGGAATGGTCGATATTATCGACTTCGATATCGATACTCATAGGAATGGTGTGATACCGATTTCGATATTGATATTCATAGAAATGGTCGATATTACCGATTTCGATATCAGTACTCATGGGAATGGTCTAATACCGATTTCGATATCGATACTCATATGAATGGTTGATATACCGATTTCGATATCGATACTCATATGAATGGTGTGATACCGATTTTGATACTGATACTGTCACAACAAGAAAATATGATTTTTGTGACATGTAACGTTGTCACAGAAATTATGAAAGTCGTCACAACACATCTTTTGTGACGAGTACAGTGACGACTTACTGTCGTAGCCTATACCTCCGTAGCTAAAAGTATAAGTGACGACCAAAAGTCATTGTCACAGAAAGTTCTCTACTGTGACAAGAATATGTTGTCAGTGATAGTAAACTTTCCGTGACAACAAAATTCGTCACTAAAAATATTATAAGTGACGCACTATATTGTCACAAAATAGCTTTTTTATTGTAACTAAAAATAAATATATATTTTTTTGACAAAATAAAAAATAGTTTCGTGACGACATTTGTGCTATCACAAAACAATTTTAGTAACACTTTTATTGTTGTCACAATAAACGTGTATATTTAGTGACAAGTACATGTCATCATTGTAAACACTTGCAGTAACACTTTTATTATTGTCACTGTATACTTGTATGTTTAGTGAAGGTAAATGTTGTCACCGTAGTGTACACTTTATATGTTTGGTGGCAAATCAATATTGTCACGAGTATCTTTGTTTATCATTGTCATTGTCATTATAAATTGAAACACAAGAACACACAATACAATATCCTACAATTCTTGTAGAATAGGGTACATGCATAATTGTGCTCATCTTCCAAGAACACCCCATCGACTTTTCAATGTAAACCATAACTAACCTTCACAAATTCTAAATGGCTTTATATAGGCGACCAACTCTAAGTAATTATGGACAACAAGAAGATGAAAGTAATTATATCAATCCACAAAAAGTAATTAAATTGCACCTCAAAATTCAGTACATATAATTTGAAGAGAAGTAGTTTGTAGTACTTATAAAATAAAGGGTATTCAAACTAGCTGGTACATAAAATCAAGAGTAATCTATAAATATAAATTGATGATTAATTGCATATGTAGCTCCTGTCTTGGTGATGATCAATCTTTAATGACCTGCATAAATCAATAAAGAGATTGTTTAGAATTTGTGAAGGTATATATATACAATAAAAAATTGTCAATAAAACTTGATCATTCATGTCATACACCTTGTAGATAAAACTTGATCAAAAACTAGTAGAAGAAGAAAATGTAAATTCAATAACAACAACAATGAGGTAGAAACCCTAAACAAAAAAAGAAGGGAATAGAAGCTAAGAAGAAGAGAGAACAACAAGAAAATTAGTGTTAAAGAATAAGGATTTAGGTAGACAAAATAGAAATTTCTATAATAGAAGCAATGAAAATAGTGAAAAAGACACAAATGTTTGCAGCTTAGTTCAAAAGCCAAAAGTTAGTGTCTTTACATTTACTATGATAAATGGAAATATGAGTTATCTTGTTTTCGACACTTACCAGAGTTTGTAGCTCTTGTATTTGAAGGAACTGAAATATCTGCAGATTGTGTCGTAGAGCCAAAAAAGGCAGCCATTCGTGCTTGGAACATGGCATTAAATTGACCTTGAATTTGCATCGTAAGATCATTCCTGATGTCGTCTTCCACACTTTTTCTAATTTCAGCTCTGAGTTCATCACTAACATTTGCTCTCATTTCTTCTTGCAAATTCTTCATCACATCAGCCTTCACACTTTCAATCATAGATTCTCTAGCCGACTCAATAGCCTTTTGTACTTCTTCCTGCATGTTGTCTAGATATCTTGTCCTTTTTGTTGGCGGTCTAATTCCAGCTCCTTTACCCCGAAAATAACCAGACTTCTGACCAAGAACTTGAAGCAACATCTCATCATGTGTAAGTTGAGCTTCAGGATCAACTTCTTCTTGTTGAATGACAAGATCATGAAGTTTTTCCTACATGAATCATAACAGAACGTTTAACTCGAAGTTTACATATAAAAGAAATTCACCTATATACAATCTCAAGATAATATATAAGTACACACACGTGAACTTCTTTTTATATCGGATCTGACCACTGTAATTCTCCTTCTTTATTTTCCTTGGTATGTTGTTTAAGCCAAATCTCATCTGGTGGTGGCTTTTCACCAGAGATCGGATCTCTCTGTCAGAAGACCAATATATTTAAAAGTACAACTTGATAAAAACTTTTCTGAAATGTGGTTGGATTTCAAATGTTTCTAAATGACATAATAGTGCATGTTCTTGCCTTGTACAAGTGCAACATCAGACTTGTACAGCATCGCGCCTTAGCGAGGACGAACGATTCTGTGCAAATCGAAGCGATGATGAAAGATTTCCCTAATCGGGACGTGACAAGTTGGTATCAGAGCACGGTTTCAATTCCTCAGATTTCGAAAATGTTTTCAAGAAGGAAGTCTTGATGCAAATTTTCTCGGTTGATGGTAGGGCTGGCGATGGGTAGGGTAGGGTAGGGTAAGGACAGGAAGAGGGCTGGGTAGGGTAGGGTATTGACCTTTTTTTGATACCCTAGGGGAGTCATGAGGGTAGGGTAGGGTAGCCCTCTTCCAAAAAATCAATACCCATTACCCGTCCTTGCCCTTTACCCTTACAGGGTAGCTGAGGGTCAGGGTAGGGAGGGTAAGGGTATTACCCTTGCCATTTCATTTTTTTAACTTTGAAAATCAAATTTTTTGCTAGTAAAAGGGGGGGGGGGGAATATTTTTTCTTTCCATTTCTTTTTTTTTCAGATTTTGACAGCATTCAAAAATCATAACAACTTAACAAGAAATAACAGGGAGAATAGTTTTTTTTACTAAAGGCGCTGAACCCAGTTATATAGTAGAACCTGGGCTGCCTACATACCCAAGGAGGGGGTTAGACCTGACTCCTTAGGATCAAGCACCATGTAGTTCTCCTAATCCTAAGTACTATACAAAAAACTACAAGTTGTAGTAATACTATGGCAGTGGGACTATACAAAATTACAAAGCGGGTTGGGAGAAGGGTAGGGTCGAGGGTTTTAAAGGGTTAGGGTTAACGGGTAGTGGGTAGGGTAGTGATTCAGGGTAGGGTAGGGTTCAGGGTAGGGTTACAGGGCAGAGGGTATGGCGGGTAGGGCGGGTACCCGGGTAATTGCACTAGGGTAACTGAATAAAACCCTTACCCTACCCTAATTCCAAGAGGGTAAGGGTAGGGCATGCCCTCGAAGGGTAGAGGGTACCCATGGGCACCTGAGGGTGCAGGGTACCCGACTAGGGTAGAGGGTATGAGGGCAAAATCGCCACCCCTAGTTGATGGTGTCGATAGCGCTAGCATGAAATAATGTTCCATACAATAAGCCCATAAATATTTTATGAGTGCTAATGGAATTATTTTTGTTGTAGAATGACCAAAGGTGATAGCTCGAAGACGAATTCATCGCCTGACCCAATAGAGAAACTGATGAAACTAATGGAGGCTTAGAGGAAGCAGAGCGAAGCTCAACATCGCGCGCTTCAGGAGCAGCTTCAGTATCAGTTTCAGGAGCAGCTAGATGCTTAACAAAAGCAAGTGGATAATTTATCTCTGATTGTCACCAAGCTGATGGCCGATCCCAATATTTCTGCAAAGGCCGCAGCAACCGAGATCGTAGAAGTGCTGGCAGAGAAACCTAAAATGCCGACACAGAAGAGAACAAGCTTCAAGTTCTCAGAATTCAAAAGCTGCGACACGCCTGAGTTTAATGGGCTTCTTGAACACACTTGAGGGCTACTTTCGAATGTTGGATATACAAGGTAGTAAGAGGGTGAAGTGTACCGCGGTACAACTTCGTCTCAAGGCCCAGGAATGGTGGACTTCGCAGAGACAGGCACTTTGTGATAATAGTCCGGATATGAAGATATCTTGGAAGACCTTCAAGCAGGCTTTCATTGCTCAATTCATTCCACCAGCTGTCCGTCAGCAGAAAGAGAAGGAGATTGTAGCACTCCAGTAGGGCAGTATGTCAGTGGATGATTACGAGATCGAATTTATGAAAAGAGTTGCATTCACTGGATATATGGTTCCGAATGATGACGAAAAGCGGGAAGGATTCGTACAAGGCTTGAATGATGGCCTACCGTGCAATGTGCTAAGTCGGAAGTATACGTCTTACATGGAGGCATACGAAACTGCACTCGAGGTGGAGTGATTCCATCTGCCAGTTAGCCGTGGGACAACACAGCGCAACCAGAGTAGCAACCATAAACGACCCTTAGTTGCTGGAAGGAATGCCGTTCCTAAGCATCATAACACTGGTGAGAATAAGGGTGAATAGCAAGGACTCCGTTGCTTTAGGTGCAACCGGTATGAACATCGGCAAGCGGAATGTCGAGCTGGATGCTTCAAATGTGGCGGCATGGGCCACATGGCATCTGAACGTAGAAAGGGAAGGAATCAAAATTCTCCATGGGATCAGCACTATAACATAGTGGACCGAATGATAATCAGTATCATGAGAAGTATAATAATCAGAACCGGGTCCAACATAACAATCAGATTCATGGTCAGGCACCCCTGGCGTTACCTGTTCCAACTGGGAACGCACCGAATCAACAACAGGATGTGCAAGGAAGGGTCTATGTCTTGACTCCGGCAGAGGCCCAGGCCGCAGAGAATGTCATAACAGGTATGTTTCTATATGAAGGCATGCCTGCTCGGGTATTGTTTGATTCTGGTGCTACATATTGTTTAATATCGTCTGATTTTGCCTCAGAAAATAAACTATGCATGAATTTATTAAAGACTGCTCTGTTTGTTAGTACTCCTTCGGGAGTAGATATGCCTGCAACTCTAAATTGCAGGGACGACTACATCAAAATTGGAGACAAGTCTTTATCTCTGGACACAATTGTACTCGACATCAAAGAGTACGATATTATCTTAGGAATGGACTGGCTCAGCGCCTGTCATGCAATAATCGACTGTGCGGATAAGAGAGTTGTGTTTCACCTACTCGGAGAAACAGAGTTCTCTTACTCGTGCGACTCGATGTTCCAGGGACCAATGGTATTATCGGCAATTACAGTAAGGCACGTGCTGTATTCAGGGTGTGAAGGGTACCTCGCTTCTGTTCAAGACATTCGGATGAAGAGTGTAGGCTTAAAACAGACAAAAATCGTAGCAGAGTTCCCCGAAGTGTTCCCGGACGAGATACCTGGAATGTCGTCGGATAGAGAAATTGAATTCACAATTGATACATTCCCGGATACTCGCCCAATATAAAAGGTGTCGTACAGGATAGCAACGACAGAACTGAAGGAACTAAAGGTAATGTAAGACCCCTGAATTTAGGTTTATTTTTTTAATTTTCTAAATCAATTATTTTGAATAAATATTATTATTTTATTATTATTTTATTTAATGTTCTATTCCGTGACTTTGACTTCTAGAGCGTCCGAGATGCCAATCTCTGAAAACTCTCTTCATGAGTTTGTAGTAGACAAAATTATCTTCATGTTGATATATCATGTCCCACTCAAACTTGTTCCCTTGTACTATTTTTGCTTCACACAACTTCAGGTCAATTTAAACCAATTGATCGTTGGATAATTATTAATTAAATTCTCACTTTTATCTTTGATCATCATATGCACATGTAGCCTCCCTTCCCGAAATTTTTTAAAAATATATTAATTTTTTTATTTTGATTTAAATGGTGATTTTTGGAATTTATAAATAATTATTTAGTTATTATTCCGGTAGACGATTTGTCAGGACCCGATTCCAAATAATTGGGTCGAACCGGATCATGCCCAGCCTGCACCGTTGTTGAGACGGCGGCAGTAAGCTGTTCCATTAGCAGGTAACCACAACAACATCTATATTTGTCACAACTCAATATTCGGGAATTGAAACTTTATTAACATTTTGAAATAAATACAGCTGGAATTTAAAAGTACTGAAATAAATACTGAATTCAAATAAATAGATTTTCAAATGAAACAACAAAACTGGAAAAGAAAATCTATCTAAGCATTCGGCTCATCGGCCTCAGTCCCTGCGTCCTCCAAAGGGGACTCTGGCAGCACCACTGGGTACAGAACCGGGTCGTAATAACTGCTGATTAACAGCTCAGCATCCTCAATATCCCCTAAAAATGTATCTCCAGTCAGGAGAAAGCAAAGTACAATTTATGCTAATTTGACAGTTAAAATAATAATAGAATCATGCACTTTTAAACAATTTAGAAATGAACAGTTTTCTAACAGTAAAACAGTGTGATTTTGAATAGGCAATGAATATGACCGGCTTGGGTTGTACAGTAGTATCCTATTGATACGATACGGCTTATCCCCGTGTGAGAGAGGGGTAAGCTAATACAGTTCTAAGTTAACAGTTGGATGTGGTCATAAACATTACTCTATTCCTCCAGTACGCAACAGTCAATCAGTCAGTGCTCTCAGAGAGAGTTTCGTGTTGTATCGTGGTTTAAACTTGCAGTAAAGCGATTATTAAAATAACTGTAAACTAACACAAACTGTACTTGTCTTAAAATGGACTGGACTGGAAAGATTGAAGACTTCGAGATGGGATTTAGGATCGTCCTCGAATTCCTACATTCGAGAAATTGACTCAGAATCCATGGTTACCAAGCTAACTATACTAGTTGAAATCTCTAATTGTGTCATAATCAATTTTAATCTTTATTTATGCAATCACAAACAAAAATGCGATTATCGGTGCGTTGTAATTAATAACGAAGGAAAGATCGTTTAAACTTTGTATTTTGGGAAAACTCGTAGTTTCCAATTTAATTGATCAAAACTTTGTATTTTCGTATTTATACATATAAACTAAATTTCTTATTTTAATGAGAAATACATGATCGTTGTTAAATATTAAAACTTGTAAATTTTAATGTGAGAAAACTTTATTAATTTTTTATATGAAAATAATTATCTATTAGATTACGCGTATGCTAAAA
Organism: Iris pallida; assembly: GCA_029216955.1. NCBI lineage: Eukaryota > Viridiplantae > Streptophyta > Magnoliopsida > Asparagales > Iridaceae > Iris > Iris pallida. Next base: position 11,214,400 of record JANAVB010036020.1, read on the forward strand.
GAACTCGCAAAACCAGAAAAACAACAGAAAAGCCTATGCTACTAAATCACAGATCACAGAGCCAACAACCAGCTGGGCTTATGTCCATTACAATTTATTTACATAAATTGAAATAAGACGAAATGGTCGTTAGTTCTAAAACTTCCTATAATTTAATTATGAGTAAATTAAATAATAATAAAATAAATTAAATATTTAATGAGTCTCAGATATGGTCCAATCGTCATATAGGCTAATGCCTCAACGTCCGGGCGAAGCTGGTTTCGTTTGCACTTAGCCAGGGCCCATTGACCAATACGGTCGTCGCCCAAAAATCCTAATATACTAATATTTTTCGAAAATCATTTTAAAATCATTTTTTAAAATATAATTAAATTTTACGGAAAATTCGGCAGCATTTCCTCTATTTTTGGTCAACCCAAAAACTGGGAAAGTGTGCCAATATTTTCCTGCAAAATCCCAAACCAGGGAATCCCAGAATATATATATAAAAATAATCACAAATATTCCCAAAATTAATTCGGAACGACCCGAAACGAATTCGGGAATCCGAAACCAACCAAAACATCACAGCACAATATCAGAAATATCCGAAAATCCAAAATATCTAGAAATCCATTTTTCGAAAAGTTTCGGAAAAGCAAAACAACCAACAGAACCTTTCCGAAGGTTTGTTAACCCAAAAATCGAATTTCCCAAAGGAAATTCGTGGACCAATTCATCATTGACACGGGGAGGGACGAACTACTGTGATTAACCAGGGATTACCCAAAATGACAGAATCCGAAGGGTTGCCTCGGACTCGGGACGCACAAATCCATGGATCGGACTCGAAATCCAGCGAAGGGCGCTGGACAGGGACTGTCTCGAACAGCAGAGCACGTGCTCGGGGCACCGGGGAGAACAGCGCTGGAACCGGGAAGGGCACAGGGGAGGCGGCTGGCTGGGTCAGCGCTGGGGCCGCCCGGGGGTCGCGGGCGGACGGGAGCTCGGGGGTCGGGCCGACGGGAGCTCGGGGGTCGGGCCGACGAGAGCTCGGGGGCGCTGGGGGTCGGGCTGCGGTGGCGTGCTGGGGGTCGGGCTGCGGTGGCGCGCCGGGGTCGGGCGCCGCTGGGAGACGCGCACGGGGGCTCGGGGGTCGCAGGATGGGGGTTCGTAGGAGAGGGGAAAAAAGAGGATGTGGGTTTGTGTGGAGTGAATGGTGGTGTGGGGATTTTGTTCTCTGGAGAGAGAGATGGGAGTTATGGAGTGGTGGGATGGAGAGTGTGGTGTTTAAAGAAGGAAGAGGTGTAGTGCTGTGGGGGTGTGAGTGAAAGAAGGGGAGGGTTGTAAGGAGAAAAGAGAACGTGGGGGAAGGGTTGTGCTGGTCCAACGTGGACCAGCTCCAAAGAAATTTTTTTATAAAAAAAATCAGATTTCCAAAGAAAAGAGGTTTGGTCCGGGTCTGGGTTCGGGAATCGGGTCTGGTCGACAAACAAAAGCCATATTTATTATTTTTGAAATTGATTTTAAAACCAAAAAATGATACTAATAATAATAATAATATTATGCTAATAATAATAATTCATAAAACCAAAACTGGGTTTCACAATCTTTCCTTCTTAGAAAATTTCGTCCTCGAAATTAAAGACAGGGTAGGAGAATCAAACAGGTACGGGTACTACGCCCGTAACTCAGGTCCAACAATAATAATTTCCAAGGCAGTCGTGGATGAGACGGTTTAGGGACAAGTTCCATTTATGATATCATCCATACAGAAAAGAATACAAAGGCGAACCAAAGTACACGAGGTTGATCAGACCATCATGTACCGGTCCTGATTAGACAATATATTAGTGGGTGCACCCAATAAAATACTGTCATGATTAAGCTTGATAAAATAGCTTGCAAAACTAGGCTAACTTAGCAGCGTCAGTCAAGTTTAGAACGAAAAAAAAGAAATAGGAGTTATGTGATGGCTTAAATTCTGATCTTCTTCTTGTAGAAGCATGTAATTTCACAACCAGAAAGCCCATGCGCCAGGCATTATATGAGCCAGAACTCAGACAGCTAATCAAATAAGCCATAGACATTCGAAGGACTTTTTATTTATATATATAAAAGTCTATTACATGTCTAGAAAAGGTTGTACAAAGGAGAATTTCTACAAAGGAAGGATTCTAGATCTACAGCCAACAACCACCATGCGCCTTCCAGATAGGCGCAGCAACCACCATGCGCCTTCCAGATAGGCGCAGCAACCACCATGCGCCTTCCGATAGGCGCAGCAGTCACCATACGCTGTCAGCCAGGCGCAGCAGATGTCATGCGCCTCCAGCCAGGCGCATCCTACCATCTCTTCAGCAGCTCAGTTATGTGCATCCCTTCAGCAGCTCAGTTATGAGCAACTCTTCCAACCAGGCTCACCTGGCCGAGCAGAGCCCAGTTATGTGCCGCTCTTCCAGCCAGGCTCACCTGATAAGTGCTTTGCCAAGCAAAGCATTTAACCCTCTGGCTGGAACCAAGGAAGAGAAGAGCACCGCAAATGCTGTGGCCAGGGGAGGCTTCGAAAGAGCCTCCAAAGACCAAGGAAGACCGTGATCGAAATCATGGCACAAGGAGCTTTCAACACAATCAAAGTGGGCGGCACCCACTTTGAAGGAAGAGAGAGCCTAGCACCACCATTCCGATCTACGGCTCTTCCGGAACAACGGAGACGAGGCCCGAACATCCCTATCTTTGGATGCAACAGGCACCTTCCGCCTGCCTTAGAAGCCCTCGACTCCGTCTTTTGGATGTAACAGTCACCTTCAAGTGCATCGAAGACAGCACGACGTCTCATCTTCACCCTCGGGAGCACTTCGTCAACAGAATGCACCCGCATATCCAAGTTCATATTGGAAGTACGTGAGGGAACGAGGAGCAAACCTTCTCTCCATGCTACTATTTATAGGCCGAGCAAATCAAACCCATACGCCAAGTGGATAACTCTCCGAATTCTGTGCAATGAATTTGCATTAAATGGATGAACCGGACGCCTCGAATTCAGCCAAACGGCTATTAGCACTCGAGGAGCGAGACAGCCGCGTCATTAAAGGACATGTCGGATGCGCCAGCCAAACAGCGCATCATACGGACGTGCCCTCCAGCATCAGGCGCATCACACAGACGTGCCCTATAGTACCCGGCGCATCACAGAGGATGCGCCCCCCCTCACATCTCTATGCCGAGTGGAACACCAACCAATGTGCCCACTCAGCTGTCCATCGAACGTCACAAACATTAAATGCTGAACTGACACCAGAGTTGGCAGCACGCTTCCCAAAGTCTGAACAGTTGACAGCTTTTTTCAGAGAACGAAGCGTCGGCAACGTCAGCATCATCATGACTCTATTCCGACGGCTACTGCCACGTGGCCATCCGCATGCGCCTCTACGGCCATACGTCCAAACCAGCATGCGCCTCAAAAGCCGTGCGCCTCAGACCCTTCACTGATCCCTAAAGACAGAAGAAGAGTCTCCAGTTGAAGCTTTGCATGCGCCTCAAAAGCCATGCGCCCCAGACTGATCTCTGATCCCGAAAGACAGAAGGAAGGTCACCTGCATGCGCCTTAAAAGCCATACGCCCTAAATGGTTTGTAACTCCTAAAGGTTATGAGCCGCAGCCTCCTCCTGTGCCCAGATCCAAGGCGCAGCTCACAGATCACTACCCCCCCAAATCCGAGATCTTCAAGCCATGGGTCGATGACACGTGTCCTTTGACTCAACTCGTCCAAGATTTCAGCAACAGAAAGATCTTCTTCTCTGCTACGTGCCGGCTCATAACAGCAGTATGAAGAGTTCTCCCCCTCAATCAGGGCGCATCATCTACGCGCCTCCATCAGCAACCTCCACGTGGCATCCCCACACACCGGCGCATCCTACATGCGCGCATGAGCAGCCAGCCTGTAAAACTATAAATAGAGGGATCTTTTCCTTCACACACACACAGAATCCACAACGAACATACAAGAAATCATCAGAGAGGCAGATACAGACACTCAACGTCTTCCTCCTCTCAGCAAGCTCCAGCACCCAGAGCAATCCACACCTTCAGAGAACCGATAACCGTCGTCAGCCGGTCAACGGAGTCAACGCATTACCACTCGCTCCATTGGCACTAAGGACCCAGCTTAAACAAAAGTGTACTCCTAGGACTACATCTAAGTCCTACATTGTAACACTGTTCTATTTGTATTAAAGTTTTTAATCAAACAATTTAATGGCAAACAAGCTGGCGACTCTGCTGGCTCAAAACAGCGATACAGGCTTTGAACAAGCAATCTACTACCTCAGTCGAACACTCATCGGGGCCGAACACCGGTACAACCCCGTCGAAAAGGAGTGCTTGGCTTTGGTGTTTGCCATCCAGAAGACTCGTCATTATGTCTCGGGTCAGATAATTCATGTCATTTCCCGAGTCAATCCGCTCAGAGTCCTCATGACGAAGCCAGGATCATTGAACTCCCGGCTGGCTACATGGGCGATCTTGCTAACACCGTACAACATGGTGTTTGTTCCACAAAAAACTGTTAAGGGTCAAGCTCTGGCCGACTTTTTAGCTGCACACCCCATCCCAGAGTCCTCAAGACTCTATGAAGACATCCCGGATGAGGTCCAAGAATCAAACGTCACCGAAGAAGGCTCCGTCTGACGGATGTTTTTCGATGGCGCTTCAAGAACAGGCCCCAAAGGCCAAATCATCGCAGGAGTGGGGGTGGTATTAGTCTCCCCAGATCAGCTGGTCATCCAGCGTGCTTACTCCCTTTCGAAGCCATGCTCCAACAATGTTGCTGAGTACAATGTGCTCATTATGGGACTCCAGCTAGCACAACAGCTGGGGGTGAATCATCCGGAAGCCTACGGCGACTCAAAGCTCGTCATAAATCAGATTAGAGGGCAATACGAGGTTCGCCATGAAGATCTGATCCCCTACCATGAAGTTGCATTGAACATCATCGAACACGTACCTCGTCTACAAAATCTAGAGGCTGATGCTCTGGCTCGCCTCGCAGCCTCCTTGGCAGCACCCCTCGGGATGCAACACTACGTCACGGTAGTGGGCCGAGACTTGGTCTGCCCTAAAAACAACCTGCACTCACAAGTGGCCCACGCCATGTCAACGGATGCCGGTGTTAACGTCCGAGATTGGAGATTCCCGTTCATCGACTTTGCTGTCTACGAAATTCTTCCAGAGGACCCGAAAGAAGGTGTCTCAGTCCGGAGACGCTCTCTTCGATTCTACTACGATACAGCCACAAAAATGCTGTACCGACGCTCCTACGATGGACTTCTCCTTCGATGTTTGTCTAACGAAGAAGTAGCCGAAGCCCTTCAAGAAGCTCACGATGGAACCTGCGGGGCCCATCAACCTGGTCCTAAGTTGCAGGATCGACTGCGATGCATGGGCTACTACTGGCCTACCATGGCCACTGACGCTGTTGAATATGCTAAGAAGTGCCATGCGTGCCAGCTTCACGCAGACTTCATTCATACACCGTCCGAACCACTACATCCTACAGTCGCCTCCTGGCCCTTCGAAGCTTGGGGAATGGACATTGTGGGACCGATCATCCCTCCTTCATCGAGAGGACATCGCTTCATCCTAGCAATCACCGACTACTTCTCCAAATGGGCAGAAGCATTTCCGCTGGCAGAAGTGAAAAGCTCCAGGGTGATCAGCTTCATCAAGCACCACGTCATCTACCGCTTAGGGGTACCCCGAAGGATCATCCACGATAATGGTCCTCAGTTTATCAGCCACATTTTTAGTAGGTTATGTGACAAGAATCGCATTCAGAACGAGGCCTCAACCGCCTACAATCCGGCAGCAAACAGATTGGCTGAGGCATTCAACAAAACTATCGTTAGGCTGCTCAAAAACGTCGTGTCATCCAACAAACGCGACTGGGACGAAAAGTTTGGCGAATGCCTTTGGGCCTACCGCACAACGGTACGGACCCCAACAGGCAACACTCCATTCTCCCTGGTCTACGGGAGCGAAGCAGTACTGCCTCTCGAGATACAGATACCTTCGCTCCACGTAGCAATCACAAACAAACTCACAGAAGAGGACAATCAACGTCGTCGTCTGCGAGAACTGGAGGCACTTGACGAAAAGCGTCTCCTATCTCAACAACGCATCGAGCTCTACCAAGCCCAAATATCACAGGCTTTCAATAAGAAGGTCAAACAGAGGACTTTCCAAGTTGGCGACCTGGTTTTAGCAGTCAGAAGACCAATGGTGTTGACCCACAAGACACCAGGAAAGTTCGAGCCCAAGTGGGAAGGACCTTTCATCATAGAGACGGTATACTCAAACGGTGCTTACCGCCTCGCCAAACCCAATGGGGACTTGTTCATGATGCCCATCAACGGCAAGTTCCTAAAGAAGTACTATTCTTGACATCCTTCAGACATGTACTTCCTCAAACAACCTCTTTCCACAAACTCATACGCCTCCGGAACCCAGCTGTTCCGTGGCATCTTCCAGTAGAAAGATAACCACGTCCATATTACCTCTGAGTTGTCTCTACACCCTACAAAGTAGAATCTTATACTTCGTAAGCCTACGCTACCCTTCATGTTTACCACGTCTACATTACCTCTGAGTAAACATCTTGTACAAACAACCCCTGCGTTATTGTACATTTATCGCAGAACTTCCACGTCCATATAACCTCTGAGTTGTTCAGCATATCCCCCAAGATCATTCCTGCCACGTCCATAATACCTCTGAGTAGGGAGATTCTATCATTTCGAACCCAATGATTGCCATGTCCACATTACCTCTGAGCAAACATAATGGTTCCTTCAAACTTATTATCTGTACCTGAAAACCAAGGTGCGCAAAAGATAATAGGTCCACACAAATCATCAAGTTCATGACAACAAAAGATGAACACATCACAAAATAGGTTGTAGACTTCTTTATTCTTCTGAAAAAGGAGTACAAGAAACTACATTATCCCCCAGTAAGGGTTGCAAAAGAACACAAAAGAAAAAGGGAAAAAGCTATGGTCCCTGAATCTCCCCAGGATGGGCTGAGAGCTCCCTGACTCGAAGCTTTAAGTCGACTGCGCGGGCCTCCACCATCGCCAGGACTCTTCGCTCTGCTTCTTGGCGCATTAATTCAACGGCCCCAGCGGAAGTATCACTTGCATGCTTCTCATCAAGCTGTTGTCGTTGCTGCGCCAAGGCAAGAGTCCGCTGAGTAAAAGTCGCTTCATCCTTCTTAAATGCTGTATGTTCAGCCCGGACACGCTCGACCTCTAACTGGAGTCGGGCCCGTTGGTCTTCAAGGCGGCGCATCTGGGTGTCGATATCCGCGATATTAGCTTCCAATGCAGCTCGAGTTTCTACCGTCGTCTTCATGGACTGAGACAACTGCTCTACCGCAGCCTCAGTCTCAGCCACCTCGTGCTCCCAAACACCCACGGTGGCCTGGTATGAAGACTCGATCTCGGCGATCAGCTTCCCCTTCTCCGCATCTATCAGGACAGAGAGGTCGTTTCGCCGGATGCGTTGAAGTTCCGCGAGCCGCTCATCCAGCTCAATCACCGAAGCCTCCAGAATTTCGGCCATATGGACGTGGCCTTGGTGAATACGGATCAGCTTGATGTAGGGCATTGCCAGAGCTTTTGCCGTCGCAAAACTCCCATTGGCATCCATCACAGCAGATACACCCTTCTGCAACATTTTGTACACCCCCTCGACGAAAAATTTCACATACTCGTCTGTATCCGCCAGGACCTGCGGCGTCATCGCGGGAGTTGGAGGAGCTACTACAGTTTGCAGACCGGAAGAAGATTCGCCAACCTCAATCAGCGAGGCTTGAACCTCGGCATCATTGGGCTCTTCATCAACAGGGGCTGGACTGCTAGCCCGAGGAGCCGAAGCAACAGAAGGGGCCGGCACAGGCGTCGAGATGGTCCCCCAAGTAGAAGGAGCGACACAGGGTTCTACACCCTTACCCTTCTCAAGACCGGAGGAACCACCGATGTCAACGGCCACCTCTTCTACCCCCAACGTCCTATCAACAGTTGGTACCTCCCTTGGCAGAATAGGGAGATTATCACTTGTCTCTTGACCCGTCGCAGCGGTCTTGACTGACAGACGGGTCTCATCATCGAGTCCCTCAACAGGGACAGAATCTGTCGCTACCTCCTGAGTGGTAGCCGCCTCAACTTCCACGGTTGAAGTCGGGGTAGGACTCGGCGATGATGCAGCCGACCTCCCCTCATCATGATAAAGAGGGGATTCAACCCTCTCCTCTGTCTCAACCATATCTGCTGTCCCCGTAGCAGATTCTTGCAAGACCTGAGGAACGTCATCGGAAGGCGACGAACTCCAGTCCACTTCATCATCAGTATGCCTCGAGTCCGCAGGACCCTCAGCATCCAAGGCCTCTACGGCAGATGGTGCTCTCCCAGAAGTTGTTGCGACCTCGAAGTCAGGAGATATTAAAACCTCCGCAGGAACATCTTCGGGACCTTTCTCCACGGGAGACATTAGCATAGGTGGAATGCGCTCATCAGAAGAGCCTGCCACCTCCTTCGGTTTACTGGCGCCCGATTTTGAAACACAGGACTTCTTCTTCAATCCCTACAAGAAGAAGAGTATAAGTCGCCACAATGACGAAAAGAATTGGAATTAGAAATATTCCTTACCTCAGCAAGGATTGATCCTGCTGGCATTATAAGTGGCACTTCCGTAACCTTCGGGGTCGGCGCCTTTCTCGACCTTTTCGGTACAGAAGAACCAGCTTCTGTGTCAGCATGCCTTTTTCCGACAGACGGGTCTCCCACTGGTACTGCAGCAGCAGCCCGATACCCCACCAACTCTGGTGGACGATATGATCGGGCTGCCATCAACATATTCGCTGTCGCCTCCAGCTGGGTTCTAATAATGAAACTGGTCTCCCTGTCATAACCAGGAGACATAGCAGTCATAGTACAATACAGCTTGGCGGCCGGATATAGGATCGGCGGCCGAGGATTGCGAACTGGCGTGGTGAACTTAACGCTAGTGCATCCAGCGTTATAATATTGCCAGCCCCGGGCTCCATCCAGCAAACTCCCGATGAAGCCTAAACTACTACTGGGATTCCGCAACATTAACTGGGTATAGCCAAACTGACGAGCAAATCGGCTTGGCAGATAAGGCTCCAGATAACACCTATTCTGGTTGCGGTAGACCAGGTGAGAAGGCCGGATACTCTGCAACCAACGAAAACTCCATTTCGGCAGAGTGACCGCATCTTCGCCAGAGTCAACTAAATCTTGGTCGGCCTCGAAATCTTTGAAGATTGGGCCAACCTTGACAATCTCCCACCCCTGAAGGTAGGACAAGACTCTCCTGCAAATGGGGACGCCAGTGTAAGACCACTTCCTCTCATAGATGCGGCGAATGAAGGCATCTCCTTCGACATGGTCCTCCTCCGGACCGGGACTCATCACGTTCGGATGATGCAAGATTAGCCACCCCATAAGATAATGGAAAGGCAGCTCGGCCCGGGGAAAGTTATCATTACTACCTCTCTCGTGGATCACATCATCGGCAAAGGACCTCAAACCGCGCAACAGGTTGCACACCATCGCGGGAAGGAGAGCCAAAGGTTGTCCACAGGCCAACTTCACCGCAGGCAAAATAAGATTCCGATGTACCCTCTCGACGGCACCGGATCCACCTGCAAATATGCAATCCCGGAGCCATATCATCAAGTAGGACGTCAACACTGCCTTGGATGACATCCGGTGCCCGCAGTGCCAGAAATAGCTGTACGTAGCCTTGCCGCCCTCATTAGAGTGTGGGGTCCTTTCGTCCAGCCGGCTTATTTCAGAACTCACTTCTGCGGGCTTCAATCCCTGCGGAGTCGCAAACCGAATCCTCGAAGGATTCGTCAAATCCTGCCTGAAGACGTAGTCCCTCCAAGCAGTCACATGAGGCTGGGTCTTGCCCTTGTCCCTCCGGTGTATCAGATAATGATGGCTTGTCACCTCTTTGAAAACAGCCATCATCTCCGGATCCTTATCCTCCAGAACTTGGATCTCTTCATTTGATGGAAAATATTCCTCGTACGGTTCCGAGCCCCAAGGAAGCTTGGACACTTCGTACATCTCATGAAGGGCCAATCCCAACTCCCCCACCGGAGTAAAGAAGCTACCAGTCTGGGCATTGAAAAGCTCCAAGAGCGCAAGGAACATAGGCTTATTGAGGTCCACGCCTGCCTGCGTGGCCCGAATGGCGGCTGTCAGTCCGATCTCTTTAAGCTCAACCTCGAACCTTGAAAGCACCCAAGTGGTCAACTCGTCCCACTTCGGGATGTAGTGACACCAGCCTTCGACTCTGAAGCTACCTGTCGGATACATCACCTTTGATGTCAGCATCCGATTTGCAAAGATCGGGGCACTGAAGGGAAACGTGTCGTTTGGGACCTCACTGTATATGCTTCCAGGACGCAAGGTTCGGTAACTGAAAGAAGAACTGGCTCGTGAAGAAGTCAAAGTATCTCGCTGGTTCGAGGAGGCGTCAATTGAGAGGGTACCTCCCAAGGCCCCTCCTTGAGAGGGAGTAAGTTCCCAACCCATCCTTCTCTTCGAAGCTAAACGATAAAAAGTCGTCAGCGGCAACTGGCGGTCAACTTGCCGCATATACAAAACCATGCCTTTGGAGAACCAGTCTTCTCTAATCCTCAGTATCTTCGCTTCGGAAGAGACTAGTCGGTCGCCAAACAGAAAGGCAGGTTTTAAGAAAGTTACACTTTCGGATTCAGCAGACTTCAGTTTACCACTCTCCATCATACTCTGGAGGAAAAGAGGCAACTGGGTCTGGATTTGTAGCATTCTCTCACGAGGTTGGTCCTGTAAGATAGCATCCTTCGCAGGATTGATCACCGCCTCGTCAAAATCAACTCCCATCTGACAAAGAGAAGCGTCCAGAAGGACCTCATTCAACAAAGGGATCATCATCGACACTGATACAACAAAGGTGGAAGTCAGGCAAAAATGTCAAATAGCTTCGGCGCATCATCAGGGCGTAAGCCCATGCGCGTCAGCATTGGAGCTTCGGCGCATCATCAGAGCGTGAGCTCATGCACGTCAGCAAAGGCTTCGGCGCATCATCAGGGTACGAAACCCATGTGCGTCAGCCATTAAACCTCGGTGCATGATAAAGGTGTAAACCTATGCACGTCGGCGGGGTAAAACCTCGGCGTATCATCAGGACAAAAGTCCATACGCGTCAGCAAATCTGAGTTAGGGCACAGTCTGGCCCAAAAGCTTATGTGAAGGAGATGAAACCCACCCGTCACCTCAGGACGAACGTCGGCCAGAGTTGCAGGGGTAATAGGTGCATCCTCATCAACGAACTCCTTCGCTTTCTCCTTCCCCTTGCCGGCACCACCGCGAGGAGTCTTGGGAGCCATTCTCTCAGAGAAGAAAAAGTTAGGGTTTTAAAGAAAAACTCTAAAGAAAGCAAAGGCACAGAGCAGATGAACTCTCTCTCCCCAACCCTTACCTATTTATAGGACTTGGTCGCACGCGTGAACCGATGACGTGTAATCTCAGCCGTCGCTTCGGATTCCGTGAGGAGATAACAACAAATACAACCAAAAGATCATCATTAATCTTTTGGGTTACCAAAGTGTCATCATCATCAACTGAAAGGAGCATGCGCCCGAACAAGCATGCGCCCAAAAATCATGCGCCCTGACCTCCATGCTTCTTATTCAAAGTATTCCAAAACTTATTCAAAAGTTTTAAAAACTTTGAAGGGGGTCGTGTAGAAGCATGGAATTTCACAACCAGAAAGCCCATGCGCCAGGCATTATATGAGCCAGAACTCAGACAGCTAATCAAATAAGCCATAGACATTCGAAGAAGGACTTTTTATTTATATATATAAAAGTCTATTACATGTCTAGAAAAGGTTGTACAAAGGAGAATTTCTACAAAGGAAGGATCCTAGATCTACAGCCAATAGCCACCATGTGCCTTCCAGATAGGCGCAGCAACCACTATGCGCCTTCCAGATAGGCGCAGCAACCACCATGCGCCTTCCGATAGGCGCAGCAGTCACCATGCTGTCAGCCAGGCGCAGCAGATGTCATGCGCCTCCAGCCAGGCGCATCCTACCATCTCTTCAGCAGCTCAGTTATGTGCATCCAGCTCAGTTATGTGCATCCCTTCAGCAGCTCAGTTATGAGCAACTCTTCCAACCAGGCTCACCTGGCCGAGCAGAGCCCAGTTATGTGCCGCTCTTTCAGCCAGGCTCACCTGATAAGTGCTTCGCCAAGCAAAGCATTTAACCCTCTGGTTGGAACTAAGGAAGAGAAGAGCACCGCAAATGCTGTGGCCAGGGGAGGCTTCGAAAGAGCCTCCAAAGACCAAGGAAGACCGTGTTCGAAATCATGGCACAAGGAGCTTTCAACACAATCAAAGTGGGCGGCACCCACTTTGAAGGAAGAGAGAGCCTAGCACCACCATTCCGATCTACGGCTCTTCCGGAACAACGGAGATGAGGCCCGAACATCCCTATCTTTGGATGCAGCAGGCACCTTCCGCCTGCCTCAGAAGCCTTCGACTCCGTCTTTTGGATGTAACAGTCACCTTCAAGTGCATCGAAGACAGCACGACGTCTCATCTTCACCCTCGGGAGCACTTCGTCAACAGAATGCACCCGCATATCCAAGTTCATATTGGAAGTACGTGAGGGAACGAGGAGCAAACCTTCTCTCCATGCTACTATTTATAGGTCGGGCAAATCAAACCCATACGCCAAGTGGATGACTCTCCGAATTCTGTGCAATAAATTTGCATTAAATGGATGAACCGGACGCCTCGAATTCAGCCAAACGGCTATTAGCACTCGAGGAGCGAGACAGCCGCGTTATTAAAGGACATGTCGGATGCGCCAGCCAAACAGCGCATCACACGGACGCACCCTCCAGTATCAGGTGCATTACACAGACGCGCCCTACAGTACCCGGCACATCACAGAGGATGTGCCCCCCCTCACATCTCTATGCCGAGTGAAACACCAACCAATGTGCCCACTCAGCTGTCCATCGAACGTCACAAACATTAAATGCTGAACTGACACCAGAGTTGGCAGCACGCTTTCCAAAGTCTGAACGGTTGACAGCTTTTTTCAGAGAACGAAGCGTCGGCAATGTCAGCATCATCATGACTCTATTCCGACGGCTACTGCCACGTGGCCATCCGTATGCGCCTCTACGGCCATGCGTCCAAACCAGCATGTGCCTCAAAAGCCGTGTGCCTCAGACCCTTCACTGATCCCTAAAGACAGAAGAAGAGTCTCCAGTTGAAGCTTTGCATGCGCCTCAAAAGCCATGCGCCCCAGACTGATCTCTGATCCCGAAAGACAGAAGGAAGGTCTCCTGCATGCGCCTTAAAAGCCATGCACCCTAAATGGTCTGTAACTCCTAAAGGTTATGAGCCGCAGCCTCTTCCTGCGCCCAGATACAAGGCGCAGCTCACCAGATCACTACCCCCCAAATCCGAGATCTTCAAGCCATGGGTCGATGACACGTGTCCTTTGACTCAACTCGTCCAAGATTTCAGCAACAGAAAGATCTTCTCCTCTGCTACGTGCTGGCTCACAACAGCAGTATGAAGAGTTCTCCCCCTCAATCAGGGCGCATCATCTACGCGCCTCCATCAGCAACCTCCACGTGGCATCTCCACACACCGGCGCATCCTACATGCGCGCATGAGCAGCCAGCCTGCAAAACTATAAATAGAAGGATCTTCTCCTTCACACACACACAGAATCCACAACGAACATACAAGGAATCATCAGAGAGGCAGATACAGACACTCAACGTCTTCCTCCTCTCAGCAAGCTCCAGCACCCAGAGCAATCCACACCTTCAGAGAACCGATAACCGTCGTCAGCCGGTCAACGGAGTCAACGCATTACCACTCGCTCCATTGGCACTAAGGACCCAGCTTAAACAAAAGTGTACTCCTAGGACTACATCTAAGTCCTACATTGTAACACTGTTCTGTTTGTATTAAAGTTTTCAATCAAACAATTTAATGGCAAACACTTCTCACTTCTGACTATGCTTGCAACTGGTTTCTCTGGCACTGAAAGGTTGAGTCCAATCTTCAGCTCTGAATTATCCAAAATGTGACTCAGATCCGGAATGTAGCGTCTGAGCTGTGATACGTAGAAGACGTTGTGCACACTCTCAAGATTAGCTGGTAGAGCTAACCGGTACGCTAGTTCCGACTCGTCTTAAACTTCAAATGGCCTGATGTACCTGGCCTCAATTTTTCCCAGCTCCGTCAAAACTGATTGTTCCTCTGGTAGGAGAAAACTTCACATAAACGCTATCTCCTTCTTCTAACTCCACTGGTGATGACTACTATCAACCCAATGCTTATGTCTGTCTTGGGCAATCCTGAGCTTGTCTCTGATTATTCTCACCTTCTCTGCTGCATCGGTCATCTTTTCAGGTCCAAGCAACGCTCGTTCTTCGACGTCGTCCCAAGCATGTGGAGTGCGGCAACGACGTCCATAGAGCACCTCGAACGGTGTCATACCAATGCTAGCTTGGTATCTGTTGTTGTAAGAGAACTCTACCAAGTGCAAATGGTCTTCCCAAGACCCTCCAAATTCCAAGACACAGGATCTCAGCATGTCTTCTAGCGTCTGGATTGTTCTCTCCGATTGCCCGTCAGTCTGGGGGTGGTAGGCGATGCTGAACTTCAGTTGTGTTTCCAAACTGTCATGCAAACTCTTCTAAAAGTAAGAGGTAAATCTAGTATCTCTGTCAGATACGATACTTACCGGAACTCTATGAATCCGGTAGATGTGCCGCATGTACAGTGCTGCCAACCTTGAAAGGGATAAAGTGAGCTGACTTCGTCAGTCGGTCCACGATAACCCAAATGGCATCCTTCCTCCCTTGGGATCGAGGTAGTCCCGACACGAAATCCATTGTTATGTGCTCCCATTTCTACTCCGGAATGTCAAGCGGCTGTAATAGTCCTGCTGGTCTCTGTCTGCTAGCCTTCACTGGTTGACAAATTAAATATCTAGCAACATACCTGGCCACGTCTTTCTTCATTCCAAACCACCAAGCAATGGTATGCATATCCCGATACATTTTGTTGGCTCCAGGATGTATGAAATACTGCGACTGGTGCGCTTCTTGCATCAGCTCGTTCCTCAGTTCGCCAGTTGGTACACAAAGCCTCGTACCATTCTTCAGTGCTCCGTCACTGGCGATTGAGAAACCTTCAAATATTCCTGCCAGCACTTGATCTCTAAGTTTGCAAAGTGTCTCGTCTTAAAATTGGGTCTCCTTAATTTTTGTCCATCAGACTCGAGCTCACTTGCAAATGGATCAGTGTCCAGCTCCTTCTTTCCAGGCAGTGTAATCTCCAGTCCAAGCTTCTCGATGTCCTCTAGCAGGTGCCGCTCATTGGTCAAAACATCGCCATAGGGTATCGACTAAGTGCATCTGCGACCACATTAGCCTTACCCGGGTGGTACTGTAGATCGATGTCAAAATCCTTCATCAGCTCCAGCCATCTTCTTTGCCTCATGTTCAGCTCCTTCTAAGTGAAATCATACTTGTGGTTTGTAAATATTTCCACTCTCTCTCCACAAAGGTAATGCTTCTATAACTTCAATGCAAATATCACCGCTGCAAGCTCCAAATCATGTGTGGGATAGTTCTTCTCATGAGTCCGTAATTGCCTAGATGCATAAGCAATCACTTTTCCATGTTGTTGAAAAACGCAACCCAGTCCTTTACCTGAGGCATCACTGTAGATTGAGAAACCATCAGTTCCTGCGGGTAGCGCTAGGATTGGTGCAGTGGTAAGTCTCTTCTTCAACTCCTCAAATGATGCCTGGCAATCTTTCGTCCAGATGAACTCTTCATTCTTCCGAGTGAGCTTCGTCATCGGCTGAGAAATTCTGGCAAAACCCTTCACGAACTTTCGATTGTAGCCAGCCAAGCCCAAAAAACTGAGCTTAGGGTAGACCACTTCTCAACAGCGGCTATCCTCTTCGGATCCTCCGAAATTTCTTCTCCTGTGACAACATGGCCAAGAAAATCCACCTTGTCTGGAAAGAAATCACACTTGAAAAGCTTACCATACAGCTTCTCCTTCCTCAAAGTTTCCAGAACTTTCCTGAGGTGCTCTTCGTGCTCCTCTTCCGTCTTTGAATAGATCAGAATTGTCAT
Organism: Iris pallida; assembly: GCA_029216955.1. Classification (NCBI taxonomy): domain Eukaryota; kingdom Viridiplantae; phylum Streptophyta; class Magnoliopsida; order Asparagales; family Iridaceae; genus Iris; species Iris pallida. The sequence goes on from JANAVB010036020.1 coordinate 11,230,642, forward strand.
CGATGAAGACAACGACAATTGATCTAGGTATTCATAGAAAACCCTGTTCATAAGGTTCATGAACACCGCAGAAGCATTCGTCAGTCCAAACGGCATGACCAAGAATTCAAACTACCCATACTTGGTGTTGATTGCCGTCTTGGGAATATCTTCCTTTCTGACCCTGATCTGGTGGTAGCCAGATCTAAGATCAATCTTCAAAAATACCTTGGCTCCGCTCAATAGATCAAATAGGTAATCGATTCGGGGCAGAGGGTACTTGTTCTTGATGGTGATATTGTTCAGCGCCCGGTAGTCGACGCACATCCGTACTGTTCTGTCCTTCTTGGGCACAAACAAGACAGGTGCTCCCCAGGGTGAAGCTCCGTCTTGAATGAATCCCAGAGCCTTCAGTTCATTGATCTGGTCTTTCATCTCCTTGGCCTCCTTCAGGTTGACTCTGTAGCATCCCTTAGAAATAGGGGAGAGCCGGGGACTAGGTCAATAATGAACCCTATGTCTAGATCTGGGGTAATCCGAGAAGACTATCAGGGAATACATCTACCATAAAGGTGTAACTAAGAAGTTTATTCATGTGGAGAATTACAGCAAAAACTCTCATGATTGATCTAAGGATATCCTGTTACAACTTCTTATAACCATAGATAATGCTATTCAGCAGTCCTAGGTACTATTCTTCATGGTTCTGGCTCTTGCATGAGCAGTCTCCAACTGCTTCATCTTCTATGAACCTCGAGTCTGCATCATGCCTTATTGTAGGAGGCAAGGTCTGCTGGATAGGAAGAGTCCCTAGGTTGTGGCCTACAGGTGTTGCTGGAATATGTGCTCTGGTTTGATGGAAAGATAAGGGGCAGTCCTTTACCCGATGTTCAGCAGATCCACATGCCAAACATTGTCTCAATCTCTTGCGGCAACTAACGGCCTGATGTCCAGGCCTCTTGCAGTAGTCACAAGAGGTTCCGCTCTAACTTGGTTGGAGATAGCTAAGGCTACATCATTGACGTTCTTCATGTCTTCTCTCGTGATATTCATCTGTTCCTGCTGGGCTTCATCTTGAGCTTTCTGGAACTCCAGGATTTCTTGAAATAGGGCAACCATTTGGGAGGTGTTTGCTGGTACGGGTGGAGCAACAGGAACGGATACTCCATGTCACGCCCCGATTCCCTAGAATCGATAGTCGTCCCCCGGGCGTGATGCCATACAAGCCTAAGTTGTGCTCGCACAAGGCATAGTCATAAGGTTATCCGAAACACAACAACAAGAGAATGCGCAGAGTAAATTGAACACACATTATAGAGAAGGAAATTTAAGCTTTATTGATAATGAACATCATTTTTACAGACTCGATACAAGGGCGCCATGCGGGCTTTTTGCAAACTGACTCCATTACAAAATGAACTTCGACGAGATAGCCATTCCATACATTCATCCCTTGATTATACAACCAAAATTACAAAAACACCTGGGATGGTGGGAAGTCGCTCCATCTGTCTTCGATCTTCAACAGTGGAGTCTTCAAAGGTTTGATCCAAGCTTCGATGCACGGACGAAGCTTCAAAACACACGAGCGTTGCCTTCCTTCACGTAGCACGCTCCTTCCGATCTATCGTACCTGTAAAGAGAGCGAGGATCAGTACAATCAACATATACTGGCGAGTGGCTAATTAATTTCTAGGCTCTCATTTGGTTCAGGAATTTAGATAAAATCATACAACTTGCTTTTAGTGGTCTTTCTATCCATCCTAGATATTTTCATAAGAAGTATTAAGTTACACCAAGATTTCCTCCGACAGAGCGCGTCGTACGACATAAAACTTATCATCACCTTCCCTGTTAGTTGATCACAATTTATATCAAGTGTTTGATATGGAGGTCACTGGCATTAACTAGCCATCTTGGACATAGCCTGGTAATACGGGACCCTTGCAACGCAAGTAGCGAACTCCGACGCAAGTCTCCGTCTTACCGATTGCCTATTATCCAGCTCGGCTATAACCTGTTTCTTCCTAGGCCGAGTCGGTCCCGTGGCCCCGGGTTGCCGCTCGAAGAAACCATCGTCCTTGTCGAAAAGTTGTCCATGACCATGATAGGTTAACATGGTGTATTTTAGGATACCGTTGGGCTTATTATGTAATCAATTCATTTACTTGGTCATTTTGCGGGCCTAAGATAATTCTCTCTTTTCAACACAACACATTTCTTTTTTACTTCTAACATACAGGACTTGTATTCTGCAAGCGAATCATTCAATTTTAATATCATTACCCGAGTTCTCATTTTGAAATAGAGGGTCGAGACGAAGGAGGTCAGCCACTCACCTTAGTATTTACTTGAGGCGAGAAACTGGTTGGCCGCGCTAGACGTTGCCTATGCGATCACCTGAAATCGCACAAACAACCGATTAGAACACTGTGTTATTCAAGGAAATTCAATATGAATGCGAAGTTCGAAACGTAAGCCATGAAAACCATCGAAAATATTCACGAAAACGCATTCAGAAAACAAAGCCAAAACCAACACAAGCGACGTAAAAAGCAGAGCAACGGGAGGTCTCTCCCGACTCAGCCGCAGAGTCAATCCTTGAGGCGCAGCCCGCTGAATATGGGACTTGGTTCCGAAAAAACCATTCCATAACGGGGAATGGATCTTAATTCAACCGTTCCCGTTCGATCGATTCGATCGATCCCGACCTATCGGTCCCGACCGAGTCGATAGCGACAGTGTTCCTTTCTCGCGCGCCCCGTGGACGAACAACGGGGCACGATGTAGGGACGGGGCACTACACCATAACCAACTAAGAAAAAGTTTCGTTCTCGAAACTTAAGAACAGAACCTACCTCTATAAAAACAATGAAGGAAACTTTTCCTTCATCTTTGACTCGAGTTCCCATGTCGACTCTTCTGCTGCATGGTTCCTCCAGAGTATGCGAACGAGAGGGATTGCCCAATTTCGCAGCAGCTTATCCTTGCGTTCTAAGATTTGAACTGGCTCTTCAACGTAGGATAAGTCGGACTTTAGCTCCAGCTGGCCAAAATCCACCACGTGGCTAGGGTCGTGCACGTACTTCCGCAGCTGGGAGACATGGAAGACATTGTGCACACACTCACATGAATATATATATATATATATACATATATATATATATATATATATATATATATATAAAATATATATATATATATATATATATATATATATATATATATGGACACATATATATATATATATATATATATATATATGTATATATATATATATATATATATATATATATATATATATATATGTATATATATATATATATATATATATATATATATATATATATATATATATATATATATATATATATATATATATATCATGTGAGTGTGTGTGTCCATATATATATATATATATATATATATATATATATATATATATATATATATATATATATATATATATATATATATATAAAATATATATATATATATATATATATATATATATATATATATATATATATATATATATATATTCATGTATGTGTGTGTGTCCCTATATATATGTATTCATGTGTGTGTGTGTGTCTACCTATATATATATATGTGTCCCATATATATATACGACTCCCACACATATACATATATATATAGGATATAGGTAGACACACACACACACACATGAATATATATATATATATATATATATATATATATATATATATATATATGTATATATATATATATATATATATATATATATATATATATATATATAGTATAGAGAGTGAGATAGAGAGGAGAGTATAGGGAGTGAGTAGAGAGGGAGAGAAGGGGCTGCACAGTCGTAGGAACCCCCCTCCCATTGTTATCCTAAACAAGGACAGCATGCCCTGTTTTGGGGGCCCTGCTGTGAGTAGGAACCCCCCCCCCCCCACACAGCAGCAGCAACAGCCAATTGCAGTAGCTGCAGCAGCAGCAGCAGCTTCAAGCAGCTGCAACCCCCCCCCCCCCCCCCCCCCCCCCCGACCCCCTATGTAGCCCCAATGACCCCCCTATATATAACCCCTATATGTAGTCCTATATATACCCATATATACCTACTATATAGCCCTCTATATAACCCCCCCCTAAATAGCCCTATATGTGTGTGTGAGTTGGGTATTAGTATTAGAGTTAGTGATATGTTAGAATAGGTGATAGTTAGATAATGTAAGGTATTGAGATAGTTAGAAGTTAGAATGAATACTAGATAGATTAGATAGTTAGATAGCGAGTTAGTATTGGTTAGTGAGTGAGTTCTAGTTAGAGTTTAGTTAGATTAGATATGGGTTAGAGTTTAGATTTGTGTGGTATCCTTAGATACCAAATTGGTATCTCATGGTTCTCAATTACCGTAAGGTAATAGGGATTTACCCTTTTTGACTTTTGAGTGTCAAGATATCATGATACGGTATCGAGATACTAGAAGGGGGTTGGAATACCATATTGGAGAGTGAGGGGATACTTAGAATGAAGGTAGGAAAGTCTAGAGCAGGAGTTAGAAGCTAAGGTAATGGGATTACCTTGGAAAGGTAATAAATAGTATTTTAAGGTAATACCAATTTCATAACATGTGAGTTTTATACTTTAAGATATAGTTGTATTTAGGTTTTTATGGTTGGTAATGGTTAGGAATAGTGGACTTGGACTAGTTTTGACCTCTGTTGACCACAGTTGACTATTTTGATCAAAAGTTAACCGAAAGTCAATCGTAGCCTAAAATTGACTAGAACTTGACCGAAGTTGACCAGTTGACCCAAGGTCAACTGTTAGTCAATGTTAGTCAAGTTTGACCTAGAGTTGACCTAGGGTTGATCAGAGTTGACTAGTTGACCAAAAGTCAACTGTAAGTCAACCTTTGACTTAAATCGACCTTGTTTGACTTTGTTTGACTTGTATTGACCTAGTTTGACTTTGTTAGGCCTAATATGACTTAGATTGACTCTGTATAATCTAATTTGACATTTTTTGACCTAGTTTGACTTAGTATGACTTGATTTCACTTCCAAACCATTATCTTGATACAGTATTCCATCTATAGGTCCTCGAGGCACGGTTCTTGGACTCAGTCGACTTATCTATCACATCACAAGCGAGTACATTCTCTGATAACTTTTTAAAATTTACGATAATTATTATAATTCATGTAATTAGTGTAGATATGATTGTTCTTGACACGTTGGTCATACGGATTGGTATTCATGGATCCCGACATGAGATGTTATTCCTTGTTATCTTGGTATGTCTTGTGCAAGCCCCCTTGTAGTTCTTGTACAGTATATGGACACCGATTCTCGAGAAGAATTGCTCCCTTCTCGCAGAATCCCGTATCGTAACGTGTCTTGCTTGGATCTACTATACCAGTCGGGGGCGGAGAGTATTAGTGTATATATGTGGTCAATTCCTATTGTGCACCCATTATGTATCGATTGATTGTGAGTGTTGATCATACACTCCACGTATGATTAGCCAGGCCTATTACTATTGTACAAGTTCCCAAGCCGGCCACATATTGTAGCTAGTACTCACATATTGTAGCCAGGTCAATTCCTATTGTGCACCCATTACTACGTACCTTATTCTAGCTCTATATTACATCTTACCTTGCCATGATACTCACATGTATATTCCATGATTTTTTGTATATACTCTCTATTTACAGTCTTATAGCTTTTGTCATATCTTGTGAACTGTTGTTAGTTGAGTGTGCTCGTTTCATCCTGACTGGATATGTTGACAAAATATTACAGATATTGATAAGGAGGATAGTTGTACCTACTATGGTCCAGAGGATGTAGTAGGCATAAACTTGGAGACCTTGGTTCAGCAGGTGTCACGACCCGCACCCTAGAGTAATGGCACGAGAAGTGGGTACGTCCAGCCTACGCCGCAGCGTCGGCGGTAGAACACTGTCCTAGGTCAATCATCTAACAATATAATGGTACCTGTACAGTAGATACACTCCGAATAGAGGTGACATAGCAGAATACAGTCTCAATCACATCTAAGGCATGATGATAAGATAGATAGACAGATATGAAAATGAAATAAGATCCACAGAGATACAACCAGAGAAGTCTAATTGTCTAAGATAACACAATCCAGAAAATATCTCAAAACTCAAATACAGTAATCTATAGAGAATAAATACAACTGAAAATCACTAATCTAAACTAATGGTGTGACATCCACTGCTAAGGGATCCTGCTGGAGATCCAGGTCACAAAAATCCTCTAAGGTAGTCCCATGGTAAGTGGTACAGGGTTCCTCATCATCCTCTGTAAAATTTTCAACAGGTCCAGTCAGGACAGGAGCGAGCACAATACATCTCACGCAGTTCATATCATAACAGAAATAAAATACAGACAATAGAGTAAAATACATGAAACGCTGAAGAGTATACATGAGTAAAAAGAAGACTGTAATAAAATATCTACTATAAGTAAAGAGCTATAGTGAACTAGTGATTTAGAGTACAAGCTAGACATGTGAACGGCTTGATAATAAACATGAGAGGTTGTACATGGCTACACTACTTTGGAAATTATCCACATGACTATTTATACTCTCCCGTACCCCAATCAATACACAAGGATCCATTCAAGTTATGTTATTGTATATGATATTCACATGGGGGCCCATAAATGGGTGCACATGAATATAAACATGGGGGCTCCGTGATCATGAGAGTACATGAATCACGAGAGTGTACATGTAAGGTGAAAGCACAAGAGTACATGATGAAAGTAAAACGCACATGACATGATGTATCTGATGAGAGTACATGAATCAACTCTAGGTCAACTCTGGTCAACAATCTAGTCAAACTAGGTCGAGTGTTGACTTACAGTTGACTTTTGGTCAACTGGTCAACTCTGGTCAACAATCTAGTCAAACTAGGTCAAGTGTTGACTTACAGTTGATTTTTGGTCAACTGGTCAACTCTGGTTAAACAGGGTCAATTCTAGTCTAATTATTAAAGATATAAAGTTGTACTTCGTTATTCGTACATCGAACTTACGACACGTAAATCGAGATAAGATGATCAACGGTAAGGTTAATAATCTTATTGTAGTGATCCACGAGTTTATCTTGTCAATTTCAGCGATGTGAGATCACTGGAATCGACCGATCTCAGTTTAGTTGTACTAATCCCGAAATACGAATATTATAAGAATTAATTATAATAAATGGTGATACATAGAGAAAATATCAACAAACATTGTCGGACGATGAAATAAATATAGCCAACGTGTCCAGAATGGTCAAATTAGCTAGAATAGCCTACCCATCAGCCCAGTTTGGACACAAGGGCGAAAAGGTAATTTCTGATCAAAAATGGTATCCGTGTCGGAGCCGTTTTGTACCGAAAAATGTACAAAAAAACAAGTCTACAAAATATAACAAATTATATGTCTGCGAAACTAGAATGACGATACGAACCCAATGGTATATCCAGAATTGGATTCCGTTGACCCGATCTCAATTTGGTCCGTTGACCAGAATATTAGAATTCCGCTTTGCACGGAAATGTGTGCCGAAGCCAATGTTCTCAAAACTCAGTAAATTATATGTCAACGAGTCCAGAATGATGATAAGAGCTCAACGGTATATCCGAAATTGGATTTCGATGAGCCGAACTCAAAATGACCCGTTGACCCGGACTATGGGACCCGCTTTGTACCGAAATGTGTGTCAGGTCCCACGCCCTCCAAATCTAACAAATTATATATGAAAACGTGCCAGAACGATGCCACGAGTCTACTGGTGGTGTCAGAAATGAAATCTGGAGTCCCGTGTTCAAAAATAGAATTTTACAAGTTGGAAATTATGAATTCGGACGACCAACTTTGGCGTCGAATTCAACCAATCAAACAAGCTCATAATAAAACGAAACTGGAGGGGTAGGAAGAGGGTTATACCAGCTGTGGACAGAAACTGGTAGCACGCCAAATGGAGCTGCGGTGGAGGAGGTACGAGCCGATGAAGTTGGCTCCGGAAAACTATCCAAAAATTATACAATTTAAACGGTCAACTTGGTGGCCAGTTTGATGTATCAAACGATAAAATTAACGGACGAAAATTGAGACGAGTGAAGATGGATATACCGAGATTGTGACGGAGCGAAGAAATCGACGATCCAACGTCGGATTTCTCGAAAATCGTGCACGAAGTCGCTGCGACGAAACACCGTTTCAACTTCGTTTCCGGGCTCGTCACGACGGAAACCCGTGCCAAACGCACGGATCGCCTCCGATACACGTCGGAGAGAGGAACGAAGGCTGCAGGGCATACCTGGGGGGTGTGCCCGGCCAAGGGGGCGGCCGCGGTGGCCACGCCGACGGCGGCGGCGCTGTACTGTCGGCCAGGGGCACGCGGCTGTTCCGAGCTGCCATTACAGCAGTTGCAGCTGCTGCTGCTGCTGCTGGTCGCGATTGCCGGCCAGCTAGGCGCGTGGCGGCGCGGTGCACGGCGGTGGTCGAAGGCGGCGGGTCGAGGGTGGTGTTGGTAGTGGTGGTGGCTATTGAAGGTGGGGGAGCTCGGTGATGGTGGTGGTTCGGCTAGGAGAGGTGACTGAAAGGAAGGAAAAGGAGAATGGAGAGGGCTGATGGAGGAGGAGCTCGAGAAGGAAGGGTGGTTCGCCGGGCTCGGCCAGGAAGGGTTAGGCTCGGAAGGAGGTAGGGCTAATGGAGGGCTCGGGATGGCTGTGTTGGAGCTGCTGTGGGTAAAGAAAAGGGAATGGGCTGTATTGAAATTAATTGAGTGAAGAGAGAAGGAAGTAGAGAGAGAGAGAAAATAATTGGGAGGAGAAAGAACTATTGCTCCTAGGAGTTAGGGCCGGCCACATGTGGGGAAGGGGTTTGTGCGAGTGTAAGAAAAATTGTGTGGTTGGATGGGAAATGGAATCAAGGGTTAGGATTAATGCAGGAATAGATCATTCCTTTAGAAAATTAATCATTGAGTGTACATTAAAATATTTGAATGGGTATACTAGGTATTAATATTTTTCAAGGGTAATGAGGGTGAGGGTGTCATGATGGAGGATAACATAGAGCTGGGGTTGGGTTCAGTGGAGCCAGGTTGGGCCAAAATAGACTTGGTGCAATAAATAAATTATTTTTAGGTGTTTATGATCATGGGTAAATAAGTAGCATGTGGAAGCTCAAATAAATGGGACACAAGTGTCATACGGGTAGTAGGCTCAATGTGGGCCATGTCCATATTTGGGGTTGACAGGTTTGGGGCGACAGGGTATCCACAATTCAAGTCGAAAAATAAATGTGACACCGTTGGGTGAATTAAAATCGGGTCACGTGTCAGAAACGTTGTGTGAAGCAAATGGAGCACAAGATGGCGTGTCTGAGTGGGACACGAAGGTCATGGGTGAAGAGTGTCTCGAGTAGATCATGCATGAGAAGTTGGTTTCAAGAAAATGACTGGCCTTGTGCTCCTAATTTAAAAGTCACGACAACGTGCTAATAATGATCAAGGAAAAGAGTGGAAAAATTAATAAATGATCAAATGGTCTAAATCGACCCAAAGTTGTGCGAAGCAAAAAGAGTACAAGGGGACAAGTTTGGATGGGACATTATATACCATCATGAAGATAATCCTGTCCACTACAAAACTCGTGAAGAAGGTTTCCAGAGATGAACATCCCTGATACTCCAAATATCAAAGGCACAGAAAAGTATATTAAATCAAATAGTAATATATATATTGAAAATAATTAAATCAGAAAATTTTAAAAATTAACCCAAAATTCAGGGTGCTCACAGCAGGGTTTAGCTCCGCCTGATGAGACTTACCTATTGCTTAGATAGAGTTGTTTTGGACTGGACTTTGTCTCCAGCTTGCCACTTATGATATTATATTTTGGGATTGTATAACCATATTACTTTGTGACTCTCTTTCTCGTTGTTGAGCTGGATATTGCACTTGTGGTTTATATCTATCTAGTTTTTGTGCCATGATTCTTCCTTCTAGATTGTGATTGAGTTTATCAGTATTTCATATTATATCCTTCATGCGAAGATGACAGATTATTATATACTGTTTGTAGCTAGCAGACCTACAGCGTTCTACACCATTTTTACGGAGTAGGCTGGGCGCTGTTACGCACTTGTGCCCCTACCTAGGGTGCGGGTCATGACACTATTCTACGTCTTCAACTCTCTGCACTGTTTAATTTTAACTCATCGTCTCAAAAGAATTTTCAAGATCACATTCTTGCCTTGTACAAGTCCAATAAAGACTTGTACGGTATCATGTCCCGACTAATGGGATCGATTTATCTCGAGTCAAGGTGATGACGACCGATTTGGCGAGTCGAGGCGTGACACGCGACGCTGGTCGCCAGAAGAAGAGGAAGGAGAGGGGCGGGGTAGTCCCCGTCGGTGCGGCCAGGTCGGGCAGAGACCATGGCAGTGGAATTGGTACTAGTGGTGGCGGCCATGGAAGTGGTGGTGCTGGAAGTCATGGTGGTCATAGGGGTGAGTGGCGGCCATGGTAGTCGTCGGAGGTGCCATGGAAGGGGGAAAGTGATGAAGATGGTGGTGGCCGCGGCGAGTGTGGTGGCGGAGGCGACTGCAACGAGGGAGAGGCGGAGGCCATGGAGGCCGGGCTGGTCAGGACGAGCGGGAGAGGAGAGGGAGACTGGAAGAGAGAGAAGAGATGGGGATGAGCTCAGGAGGGGTGAGGGAGAGAAAAAGAGAGTGGGGGAGGGGCTGTTCCAGAGGGGGAGAGGAGAGAGATGAGTCGTCAGGAAAGAGAGAGAGATAGGGGCGACTGGTGAGTGATAGAGGGTGAGGGTTAGGTTTGAATTTTTTTTTTTGGTGGGGGGTAGTTTATAGGAAAAGGGGGAAATAATAATAATAATAATAATAATAATAATAATTCCAATTAAAATTCTACTACCAATAGTAACACAATTAAAGTTAATAAAACTAAATAATACTTGAAATAAGAACGACAACAACAATAACAATAAAAGTCAAATGTCAGCAACCAAATCCAATCAAGATCCAATGAAATAATAAAATTTTAAATAAATACAAAATTTGAAAACTCGTCGATATATGAAATGCACCCATATACATATTCTAGGAAATATGGATTTGACAAATTGTAACGCCCCAGTCCCAAATACTTGAGACTAGATACATATCATGCCAGCTGTATACATACGAGTAATTATACGGCTCGTATGTGTACATAAGCTGTAAAATATAGAAAGCCAAGACTAAATCTCATCCACAAAGATAAATAATAATATAAAAACAACTTTGAGTTTGTCATGTATACAATCGTTGGGCGGAGACAAATCCACTACCAACTAATTTAAATAGGAAAGAAATATACAAATAAAGTGATTGGTCGAGCGAAGCAATGACGAGTCCAAAAGCAATCATCACGAAGGAAGGAATGGCCTTAGCTAGAGCACCTGTAAGAAATCACGAAACACACACCTGGAGAGATCACCAGGTCCTCAGAGGGACGTAACAAGACACATAATATCATGCCGATAAACTGAATAATAAAGCTCAACAGAAAAGTGTGAGCCCTTGTGCCAATTATTTATTTATTTATTTTTTTTTTCTTAATTTTATTGTTATCCTTGGCATGTTATATATATATGCCCTAAAAGACCCTTATAAAATTCTATAACTTAGAAAGGGGGTTCCATGCAAATAGTTACTTATGAGGGCCTTAGTGCAAACTTCACTATTTGTAATACTTGGTTGGTCGACCCCTGAACCAATTCGAACCCTGTCCTTCCAGTTGAGCAAAGAGATATATTCAAATCTTTTAAAAAGCAGTTTTTTTCCCTCTATCTAATTCTCCTTCTGTTCAATCCAACGAATTCATATATATATGGAGAGGAGGCAGCCGCTTCCCCCACAATCGAACCCTAGAAACCTCGCATCTTCCTCTGTCGCAAGAAGCAACAGGAGAAGTCTCAGGATCAGTCAGATTACTTCAGAGCCAACAGAGGTAATCAACTGCTCCTAAACTTGCTAGTTATTATCATCTATCAAGCGTTTAGGGACACGTCGTAGGTGTTTGTTTTAATGTTAATAAGGGAGGGCTCGAGTACAAGGTCCCTTAGCCTGAGGTTGGGGATATGGGTCTTGAGAGTAACCTGCGTATGGATAGGCAGGTATTTGACCCATGGGTGTTCGAGGTGCATAAGTGTGTACAACAACATTGAGAGATTCCGGAGTATGTTGAGAACAGAGTAGTCGCCCCTGTAGTTCAGCAAATCACACGTACCCCATCACCTAGACAACTCCAATGGAAACCTGGTGGCAGTTGGTTAATTGCATATGGGTAGTCGGGTTGTAGGGAGATAGGAGCCAGGAAATAGATGTGTGCTTGTACAGAAGCAATGAGATGGATGTTTTGAATGATAGGAAATAGAGTATAGCTTCGGGTATCGGGGATAGATGATTGGTATCCGATTTGATACCTGATATCGAAATCGCTTAGTCGAATATATGGGTATCAGTCATTAAGATGACATAACAGTATCAGAGGTAGAGTTCGTAACAGGGTCCATAGGAACCTGTGTACTTTCATGGATGTTCTTCGAGGACTCATAGCAAGTAGGCTACTATAGTTGTTGACTATTAACTACAGAAGTCCTGAGAATGGCAATTGTGGTTTATAGGATAGAAGTGAGTATATCAAACCGTGTGAAAACACAATGGGATGCTCTGTTATCTAAAGGAAGGTAGAGTAGATTTATAGCAATTGACAAGGATTGAGGGAAAACTTAGACTGATATGTCCGTCATTATCCAAGTATATCAGTCGATGGACTTGTCATTCGACTGATGTACCAGTCATGAGGCATAAGATGAGTTCCAGGAAATCTCCTATGTGGATGGAGGGGCCTACAAGTATCACAGAGACTAGGTAAGGTATCGGAGATTTCAGTAAAACCTCAAATCAGTAGGAATTCGTAGGGGAGTACTGAACATCACAGGATGCCAGTATCAAGAGGACACCTGCTTACCCTGCTATTTGAAGAGAGTGCAGTCATTAGTAAATGGACCTTACACCTTTTCGACCTAGGAGATAGGCAGTACTTGGATCAGAGAAGAGGAGTAATTACAGGGGTGAGATATGCCCACTGATGTATCAGTCCACTTTCAACTTGAGTTTAGTCTTTTCGAATATTAACATTCAGTCAAACATATGTTCCTTTAGTTTTGAGGGTTTATGTGTTATCTTTCACTCCTTGAAAATGAATACGAGTCATGTAGTGAAGTTGTTTTGTATTACTGAAAACTGCTCTGTTCTTCATGTGTCTTAAAATCAAAGCATGTTTAACTATATTTAAAGAAGGCAGCCAATGACATCTATGGATGTTATATACTTTATCCAACCATTAAAAGAAAATGTTGTTATGTTCCTTTCTGACATGTCAGGAAAAAGCCCTTTGTACAGAAAGGCTCATGTATTCCTTAGTTCACCTGTATCTAAAGAATTGGTGGGTCTGATCAGGAGTGACACTAGTGTTTTGCCTCGCATAGGTGCATTGAGTGAGATGAACTTGGAGTACTTTGCCATTGATAGTCAGGGCTTTGTTACCGATCATGAGAGGGCTTTGGAGGAATTATTTGGGGACAATGCAGAAAATCCTCGTAAATATAATGTCTGTTTAGAGACAATGGCCACTCGTATTGCTACAGTGTTTGCTTCTTTAAGGGTATGTCCATGCAAAATCTTTGCTAGTATTTAATGACAACCACCAGAACATTCCTTCTAGTTGCTCTGCCTACAGTTTTTTTTTAGTTTATTTGTAGGCGATAGTATGCTTGGTCCAGATTATCATTAGCAAGTTAGGGAAACAAGAAATTGCAACGTGATATATTAGTAGGAAATGTTAATTTCTTTGATACGGGAAATATAGTACCTCTAATTATTGCGTGCTTATTATGCCTTTGCATCTTGAGGATTCTGGTATTGGAATTATATATGTGACCAAACACGAGTCACGTCTTGGAGAATTAGCATTGTATCAGTAAAATGGCCCAAACCTTTTCACTAAATTGCATTCATACTATATGCTATATAATCTGGATTTCGGATAGATGATGGTATATACTATGGTATCCGTAATTGATCGTACTTTTGATTGTGAGGCAGTACCAATAGTAATAGTAAAAGAGAGCATCAAGACAGTGGAAAATTGTAACTGTAGTTTCAATCACAAGCAAGCCAACCTATCTAGTTAGAGAAATCAAACATGGTTAAGACGCAAAGACCCAGCAGATAGGTAACTCTACATTTGAAGCACTTACTGACTTGGTAATTCACAATATGGGTTAGTCTACTAAAATAGATAAGTAGATAATGTCAAGAAATAGAAGTACCAAATCAAGGGCCTAATAGAAATAATTAGAGTTGGCTTGATATTTAAAATCATATGTTGATCTCATATATATTCAAAACAGGATACTTGGACTCGATACGGATTTTGACCCGTACCAGCAGCTCAGGACCTAAGGCAAGTATACCTTGCCAACTCGTACAATACAATTTATATGCATGTTCACTTTCTCGCTGCTATTCCTTTTCTTACATTCGTGATTGCTTTATTCCATGTCTTGTGCACTCATTCCGTTATGGTTTTACTTTACATGTTTCTAGTTTCTTGTTCCTTTTCTGTTATGATATTTTCTACCTGTTATACTGTTATAGTCTCATACGTATTGCTTGATAGAGTCGTCTAGTCCTACACTACGATTCCCTCGACTTGACTTGACTTGACATGACTTGAGTAGGACTTGACTTTGACATTCTATAGATTGTGAGTACTTACCTTGACTACTTCACAACTCACACACAATCCGTGGCACATCGTGACAGTTTATGAGATGCACTAAACATACGGTGGTCCCTTAACTCTAACCCAATTGCATAATTATAATAATTTGCATCTATATATAGTTTTGAAAGAACAACATAAAGAAAAAACATGCATGATATTGAGCAAGAAATTAAACAGTAAAGGCAAGGTGTCTTGCCTGGTGGTGACGCCTGGTACGGTGCGACGATCGTGACAATGTCCAGATAGACCAAAGCCATGGCCGATTGCATAAGGGTCCGAAATTCCCGAGAAGATAGGAAGCACAGTTTAGTCATGATCAACCTTGATAATAATAATGGAAAATTGCGGAGTAAGATACTTTGTACTATTTTTAGAAAAATGCTTAAATACTTAAAAATATATTTTTGGTAAAAATAGCTTTAGTTAATTACTTTAAAGTCTAAAAATCTTTTTAGGCAAAACTAAGCAAAATAAAATATTTAGATAGTGAAACTATATTTTTGTTAGTAAAAATAATTTAGATAAATATTTTGAAACTATTTAGAAAAATCATTTTATTATTAGGAAACTATATTTCTTATGTGTCAAAATATTTCTAGTAATTAATGAGTAATCTAGAAAAAAAATTACCTTTAGGGTTTAAGACCAATTTGAAAATAATGTGGGACCAAGCCTAATTCAATATTTATACTACACGTATAATTTTTTTAGAAATATATATAGATTTTTATAATTAATAATAATAATAATAATAATAATAATAATAATAATAACAATACCCACAATAATAATAATAATAATAACAGTAATAATAATACTAATAATGATATTAATAATAATGATAATGATAATGATAATAATAGTAATAATAATAATAATACAAACTCTAGTTAATAATAATAATTATAATTATAATTATAATAAGAATAATAGTTATAATAATAATAACAATAATAATAATAATATAAACACCTAATCTACTATGTTCTCTAAATCACAGTGAGAGAGAGAGTTTTAGGAAAGGGGGGAAAGATTGGGGGTTTTACCAGAGGAAAAGGGGCCGTCGGCCGGCGCGTCGGGCGGAGGCCGGCGTTCGGAGATTTGGTGGAGGCGCGGCGGAGCAGATGGTCGCGCCTGGCGCGGAGGCGGCGGCCGACCACTAGAAAGAGAACGACGGCGGAGAAGAATTGGATCGGGCGGCCGGTCGCTGAGCCTAGCGCGACGGGGCTCTGTGCGGTCGACGTCCCTGGTTGGGCGGAGGTGCGGCCACGGTCTCGGCGGCATGGGGCAAGGGGCTTGGTCGATTGGCGAAGCCGCGGGGAGACACTGGTAGCCGGGCGGGCTTGCCGCTCCGGCGGTTGCGCCGACGCTGGGACGCGGTACTCATCGGCCGCGGAGGGGGAGCGGTTCTGGCTCGGGGGTTTCGGTAGTGCTCGCCGCGGAACGGACGACGTTCAGCGGAACCACGGATAGGTAAGGTTCATGGCTCTTTTCTTGGTTATTTCTGGGCGTGCGGTGGCTATGAATGTGGTGCGAGGTGGACTGGGACTGCGCTCGGGGTGAGCGGAGGGATCGGGCAGGAGGTGTTGTGGTGGTGGCTGTGATGACGGCGGTGTCGGAGAGGGTTAGGGTTGCTGGCCGAGAGGAACGGCGGTGCGGTAACACAGATGGTGGTTCTGGTTGTGTGGGCGAAGGAGACGAGACGGTGGCGGCGGTGGTTCTGTTGTCTAGGGTGGCGGAGATGGTTGCAATGATGGGCGGTGTTTGTGGCATGAAATTGGCTGAGTTGTAGGCTGCCGTCGTGTCCGGGGTGTGTCCCGACACGAGGTGGAGATAACTGTATATGTAAATAAAATGTCATAGTGGATGGGAAAGGCACGGAGAAGTACACGATGCACTGTATGGATGGAAATTATTGTTGTGGTAGAAAATTTTGGAGGAGTACCTCTCCTTTTATAGGAGGTGGGAATTCCCATTTGGATAGGATTGGGAGGATTTAAATCCCAATTAGGTAAATCATCTATTAATTCAAATTGATTTAAAATAATTCAATTCAAATCAAATCCAATCTAAATAAATTCTATACTTAAGTCAATAAAATCTTTTCCAATTTAAATTACCATATTTAATCAAATATTAAATTTAACAAAATCTCAAATATTATTTTCATAATTAAATAAATATAGTAATAATTAATTTCGAAAATTACAATAAATATTTAAATCTTTGAAAAAAATCTATTTGCAAATAGAAAGTAATTAAAATTAGTTTTTGAAAATTTAAAAGTATACATGAAATTTAATTTCATATACTTCGCATGCGCTAAAAACATTATTTATAAATATTATTTCCTAAATTATCACATATACTTTTTTACAACAATAAAATAGCATTTTCATAATAAATCAAATAGAATAAAGTTTTGGCAGTCGCAACGCAAATGGATAAAGATATTTACTTATACTATTTTTGAAACAAAATATATATTCTTCTATAATAAAACTTTTTGTATAAAAAGTAAATTGTTTCGTATATGCCTATTCGCACTTGACGTACAAATACCTAAAAGGAAACCAATACCAAAATAAATAAAAAAATCATGGTAAAAAATTTAGGGGTTTACATCCTATCCAACTTAAAAGAATTTTGTCCTCGAAATTTAGGAATAGATAGGATAGGTAGGGTTGAGGCAATAGAAATTTGATCAAGTTAAAAAGGCATACAATGGAATTGATTTTTTCGAATAATCGAGTATTACGATAGCTAGAAAAATGAATTCATGGGTATGATTTGGAAGATATCTCATGACAACTATCAATTTCGATCAACAAAATGTGTGCTCAAAATAGGCAAGAATCTCTTCCACCCCGATCTTACGATATATTCAAAATCTAACTTGTTTTTGATATTGCCATAACTCTTGGCATAATCACCGAGGCCTTTCTATATTCAATCTTCAAAATTCAACTTGTGTTTTTGCTATTGTCATAACCATCGATATATTCATCAATGTCCTTTCGCATTCGTCTATTATTTTTCACAAAATTTTATAATCCCTTCTTTTTTTTTTCTTTTTTTACCTCCAAAGTTTACTCATAAAATCCTGAATTCCTACTATATTTATATATCGAATCCGCTATCCGAACGATCGAATTTAGATAAGTCCAAAATAAATTTAAATTTTACTTCTCTCCATTATATCTATATATACATAGATGTTTTCTCCAAATAGATTTCGTCATTCATACTCTCCTCAAAATAGATTTTCAATGAATCTCCATCCTTCTTTTCCAACCTAAATATGCGTATTTCCTCAAGCTTTAATTTCTTTGAAATTCAAATTTCAAAATCTTTAATCAAGGTAGTTGAAGTAAAAGTCAAACTCATCTAGGAAATTTAGATTTATTTATCAACATAAAGAAAATTTTATCCCTTATGCACCAAACATAAACTTCATTTCAACTTTAGATTAATCTCAAACCTTTTGGCACTCGCAAATATACTATCCTTTGATCTCCCCAAAACATAATATCACACCTTTTAATCAAATAGCACATTTAACTAATGTCTCATAATCACGTATCATTTTACTTGATTAAGCCACTAATCTCATTTATGATGCCTTCCAATCTAGTCCATGTCTAACCAAAGGGTGTCATGATCAAATCTTTATCTAAGTCCAAGGATTCACAAGAACAGGGGGGTTGCATGGATAATAACAGGGCGAAATAAAATTTTCGAAGAGAAAATCAAAACGATTTAGAAGAAGTATTGGTTAGGCTTAATGGTCGTGATAAGGTTTGGATAATAAATACTAATTATTTAACATAAATAAAATTTTATGGGCCTAAGCAATTTAAGATAATGCACAAAAATAAAAGGCACGGGTTAACAATAAGCACAGGCTAAGCATTTAAGGAATTAAGTAGAATACAATCACATATCGGTTTGAAGGAATTGAGTCAAGATTTGGTCTCTAGCTGAAAACAGAAACGATAAGGGTATTATGGTAGGGGTTTATAGCTAACCATTTGACTTGAGAGTCGTATCATAAAAATAGAGTGCAAGGGGACGTGTTTTAGTGGCACGTGTTATACCTACATGAAGATGAGCTCGTCTAGGTTTTACATATAGAATTTGTTGGAGGAAAAAGTCTTGTGTCGTGCTCCAAATATCCAAGTCACGGTAAAGGACACAAAAGAAATTAAAATAGAAAGTGGGAGTTCATGAGATAATTATTAACGCACAAAAGAAATGACCAAGTTAAAACACGAAATAAAGATAATTCGGTTTCTAGTAAATTAAGGTAAAATAAGTTAGGAGTACAGTTTCTAGAGATATGATAGCCACTTAGATGAAGTACGATCAAGAAATAATCTAATCATTTCTCCAGTTTCAAATGGTTAGAAAGTCACGATAAAATCTAGATTTGAGGAAATGTCGAGTGAGTCAAGATTGAGATATCTTCACAAAGTTTGGCAGATGACTTAACTACACTCGAGTACATACAACTATCATGGCAATTAATGGCAATTTATGAGGAATACCTGTATCCCATTAGGGTGACTTGCTTGCTTCTTGGTCCTCTACTAATATATGATCAAAATTTTAAATTTCAAGTTCCTCCACAGTTTCGAAATAAAATTGCAAGATACTCCATCAAGTATTTAATCATAACTTAAAGTTTAATTTCCTTTAAATAAATTCCAAATAATCTTCATCATATCTAATGCGGCACAACTAAACTTTCATAATAAGCCATCACTTTTAAAATTTCCAATTCTCGAATATACCTCGAGATAAACTCTTAGCCTATTTCATTAATCGCAATTCATGTAACTCAAATTAAATCTTTTTTTACCAAAATTTAAATATCCATAATCAAGGCTTTAAACTTGAAATCTAATTAACTTTTTAAATCATAGAGCATATGACACAATTTAAAATTTAAAATTTTCCTTCAAAGTTGCTTTCATATCCTCCAAATATTTAAACAAAATTTTACCATTATTTCTTCAACTCAAAATTAAATAAACTTATAAATCGTACGACTCAATTTTAAACCTCAAGCTCTCTCAAACTAAACTTTCGTCTTCACTAGTTGTCTAAAAATCATAATTAAAACTCCTTAAATAATCTCGAGATAAACTTTATAATATTTACAATCCAAACTTTTAAAGTTAACCGTAAATCATGCGTCACAATATAAAAACTTAAGTTATTTTCCAATCGATTTCATATCCCTAATAAATCATAACCATTTCAAAAAAAATTCATAAATCAAAAATTTGTTTTCTCGATCTAGCTATCCTCTTGTGTATACCACCTTGTAATAATAAAATTCTAACTATCCTTTGAAGGCGGTAATATGCTACTACCCAACTTGAAATTAAATAATCCTTAAGATCATATCTCTAGGAAAAATAAATGCCTATATACTCAAATATAACCTCAATGGATATTATTTGTCAACATAATCTTTCTAGCCATAGGGTTGACCAATAAGTATATAGTAGTATAGTCATCTTTCTAACCATTTTAAGCACGAGATGATAGGGTGTTGGTAGAAGGAGTTCAAACAAGATGCAAAAATCAAGGAAAGTCACGGGAGTCGGAATATGGAAATCAAGGAAGGTCAAGGAAGATGATCGAGTATGTGGATGAGATTCCTAGATTCTAATCCTATATTGCAGGCCCGCTCGGTACAGTCATGTAACCGAAACTGCAAACTTGACCTGCATGGGCCACCACAAAAAAAACATGTAACGCCCCAGTCCCAAATACTTGAGACTAGATACATATCATGCCAGCTGTATACATATGAGTAATTATACGGCTCGTATGTATACATAAGCTGTAAAATGTAGAAAGCCAAGACACTAAATCTCATCCACAAAGATAAATAATAATATAAAAACAACTTTGAGTTTGTCATGTATACAATCGTTGAGCGGAGACAAATCCACTACCAACTAATTTAAATAGGGAAGAAATATACAAAGAAAGTGATTGGTCGAGCGAAGCAATGACGAGTCCAAAAGCAATCATCACGAAGGAAGGAATGGCCTTAGCTAGAGCACCTGTAAGAAATCACGAAACACACACCTGGAGAGATCACCAGGTCCTCAGAGGGACGTAACAAGACACATAATATCATGCCGATAAACTGAATAATAAAGCTCAACAGAAAAATATGCATGAGTAAAGGTTCCTAACCATTCTATGTGATATGCACTGTGAGGACAACATTCTACGCAGGGGGCTGTAACGGATTCACGCAAGCAAGTAATAAAGAGTGGCCATCAAGTAGCGCTCATACGAGACGCTATCCGGGGTGTGTCCCGACACGAGGAGACGAGACGGTGGCGGCGGTGGTTCTGTTGTCGAGGGTGGCAGAGATGGTTGCAATGATGGGCGGTGTTTGTGGCGTGAAATTGGCTGAGTTGTAGGCTGCCGTCGTGTCCGGGGTGTGTCCCGACACGAGGTGGAGATAACTGTATATGTAAATAAAATGTCATAGTGGATGGGAAAGGCACGGACACGGACACGATGCACTGTATGGATGAAAATTGTGGTTGTGGTAGAGAATTTTGGAGGAGCACCTCTCCTTTTATAGGAGGTGAAAATTTTCATTTGGATAGGATTGGGAGGATTTAAATCCCAATTAGGTAAATCATCTATTAATTCAAATTGATTTAAAATAATTCAATTCAAATCAAATCCAATCTAAATAAATTATATACTTAAGTCAATAAAATCTTTTCCAATTTAAATTACCATATTTAATCAAATATTAAATTTAACAAAATCTCAAATATCATTTTCATAATTAAATAAATATAGTAATAATTAATTTCAAAAATTATAATAAATATTTAAATCTTTGAAAAAAATCTATTTGCAAATAGAAAGTAATTAAAATTAGTTTTTGAAAATTTAAAAGTATACATGAAATTTAATTTCATGTACTTCGCATGCGCTTAAACACATTATTTATAAATATTATTTCCTAAATTATCACATATACTTATTTTACAACAATAAAATAGCATTTTCATAATAAATAAAATAGAATAAAGTTTTTGCAGTCGCGACGCAAATGGATAAAGATATTTACTTATACTATTTTTGAAACAAAATATATATTCTTCTATAATAAAACTTTTTGTATAAAAAGCAAATTGTTTCGTATATGCCTATTCGCACTTGACGTACAAATACCTAAAAGGAAACCAATACCAAAATAAATAAAAAATCATGGTAAAAAATTTAGGGGGTTTACACACACACACACACACACACACACACACACACATATATATATATATATATATATATATATATATATATATATATATATATATATATATATATATATATATATATATTCTCACACACACACACACACACACACACACACACACATATATATATATATATATATATATATATATATATATATTTTCTCTCACACACACACACACACACACACACACACACACATATATATATATATATATATATATATATATATATATATATATATATGTGTGTGAAAATATATATATATATATATATATATAGTTGTTTATTTTTACTTTCAGCTACTTATATTACGAACAAGTAACAATTTGATGTTTTACTCGTTTACTTGTAGCTGGAAGCAGCTGATTCATGCCATAAATTTTGTCTTTAACTGTTCTTAGATGGCAAGATTATAATGCTCATAAATGGAATGGAATTATTTTCTAGTATAATATTCTTCGATTAAGAAAATATAAAGTCAAAGTAAATTAGTGGTTGGAAATTAAATATTTTTTATCTTATTTTCCTTGAGGGAAAAATACAATATTTAATTTTCGTAAGGCCCTAGGATGGCAAGGTTCATGACTAAAATGGTAGGATCCAAGTATGAATTTTAAGATACACTAATTCTCCTCGATCAAATGGTAAAAATTGATCCAAAATGTCTTGTATTACCTGACTGTAATGACACTGAAGTTTATGATTCTGATTATATTGGATTAGAATTAATTTGCACTTTAATGTCAATCGTATTTTAAAATGAAGAAAAAAATGAGTAGCTATAATAGGAAAATTAGAATAGACGGTCAATGTTAGATTTAGAAAATATGATTTGTGTCTAATTTATACAATTTTTTTCCTCTGCAAATTTATTATTTTTTTGAATCACAATTTTCTAGTCGATTCTGCTACACTCAAATCCTGGCTACATTACTGCTCTCAATCTCTATCTTTAGTCTCTGCGGTCTCCTCGCATGATTTATATAAAAATTCTAACAATTAGGCAATTAGCCTCTCTTTTTTGACTGTTTGTTGGAGATGAAAAGATTTATTGATGGCATTATTTGGTACAATTAGGCAATTAGCCTCTCTTTTGTTGACGACATTATTTAGTTTTAGTGTCTCACATATATATATCGTTATTAGGATATGTGTCTAAAAATTGACCGTTGTTAGGATTTGAGTTTCGAAATCATTGTTCATTAGCCTAAGTGAACAATGATTTCGAAATACAAACTCTAACATCAATCAATTTTAAGATCAAAACCTTAACAGCTATGTATATGTGAGACCCTAAAGCTAAAAATCCAATAAAAATGGGAAGGTATTTAAAGGAATCTCTTGCATTGACTCTATCATTAATTGTCCTTTTTTTTAATACGAACCGTCGCCAAAATCTTCTTCTTTTCTTAGCAGATTGAAAGGGTCCGATTCTTCAAGGACTACTACGTACCGCCAACATGTCAAGACACGAGACGGAAAGCCCTTCTCTGGCAGGAAAGAGTGTCCAGGCCCCGGAGAAAGAGTGTCCAGGCCCCGGACACGCGAGAGAGAGAGAGAGAGAGAGAGAGAGAGAGAGAGAGACTCAACAGTGACAAGAGCGAGTAGAGAGCAGTATGTGGGGAGTAACATGCACGAAGCAAACAGAAATGGACAAACCATGCGATGACCGGGGATCACATTTGACTGGGCTCCCCAGCCGGCAGAAACTAGAATTTCCGCACATGCACAGAGGTTCGGGTCACGATCGAACACCTGTGGTGCATTGAACAGTGGGAAGTCTCGACCCATAAATAATTGGTTGGGAGTGATCTTTGTTCTTCTTTTATTATTGATTGCAACTTATTTAACTGCCAAGTATATTATATTTTTATTTATGGAACCTTCCACCCAATTTCTCAGGGAGCCGCCAATAAATTTTCAGGAGGTCCCCATGACTTATAGGTCAGAACTATATTGTAGTCCACTATTAGAGTTAGTATATAAGCTTAATTCTAATTTTATACCCTAATTTAATTTTAATACGTATCAACTTGATATTTTGAAACAAGACAAGAATACTTCTGGCCATCCAACTCTTTATCACTCCATCACCTGGCTGCCCCACCACCACACACCCCCACCCGGTTGCACCATCCCTGCCGCTCCCTCTCTCTCTCTCTCCGCACATGCTAGTGCTGCTGCCATCGTTGCAGTGCGTAGGAGGGGTGCAGCCGGAGGGTGGTATGAGGGATGGGGGGGGGGGTGATGAAGGCGGTGGTGGTGCAGTTGGGGGGTGAGACTTGGGTAGGTAAGGAAGGATAATTGTCTATTTTATTTTATTTTTTGGTATTAAGTTAAAAATATTCAATAGTTTATGCTTTCAAGTTGTCGAGTAAAAAGTTTACGGTATCAAGTTAAAAAGTAGAATAGTTGAGGTAATAATTTAAAATTAAGCATAATATATATGACTAATATGAAATTTCTAATTTTAGATTTAGGCTGCTGGATTATTTAGAAACTGGAATAGCATGCTCCTTAAAATGTCAGAATTTTTTTTTTTTAAGAATAACTTTAAAAAAATAGTTTTGAATATTTGTATAATACCCTATAATGTGAGAAATAGTGACATAGTCCCTACTTGGGAAAATACATTAATAATTATAACTAGGGAAATGCTTTGCTCAATCTAATTAATCGCCTACACAGTCCTCTGATCGAGCCTCTTCGTGCCTGATGAGACCTTTGGTACGCACACTATATTTGACCCACTTGTCAGTGAGATTGAGGATATCAAACATCTTTTGGTTCGCTGAAAGAAAAGAAAAGAAATCAATTCTTTGTTCTGTTATTTTACTTTCTGAATTTTTTTTCTTTCTTTCCGATATATTTAGAAAGATCATAAAAATTGTGAGGGAAAATAAATAGAGTTGGGTGGAAGCAACCATTTAATTTCTTCTTCTTCTTTTTTCCCATTTTTTTCCGCATCTAAAGCTGTGTTTGATTGGGCTTTTTTTCATGGAAAATATTTCCATCACAAATTTTCCACCAATTGTAGTGTTTGATAGCTTATATTTTTCATGGAATTACTTTCCAAAAAACTATCGTTTTCCATATTTTTTTCTAAAATGGTTGAAAATGAAACTTGTACAACCCATAGGAAAACATCATTTTCCATGGAAAATAACTATTTACCATGGAAAATAATGACAATCAAACACCAAAATAAAGTTTTCCATGGAACTTTTTTAAAAATCCATAAAAATTTTTTCCTAGGAAAATAATTTTATGGAATTAATTTCTTTTCCATATCTTTTTCACCTTACAATCAAACGCACCCTAAATAAAAAAAAAACTAAATAACCTTTCTTCTCATGTTATGATTTTGCGAACCAAACATGGCAAACGAATTATAAAAAATCTTGCTTTGCTCTTATAGTAATCTTATGGAGGTTGCTTTGTATGCATGCTTCAAGCAAAAAAAAAAAAAAAAAAAAAAAAAAATCCTTAGCGCATGGAGGGACGATTTCGAAAATAAAGTGCACTGGTAAGGGACCATTAAGCCTTTGAAGTCTCGTCGAAAACGCAGAGCTATCGAATACAAACAAAACAACATAAAGAGAGTGGGGACTCAGTGGGTGATGGCATCCAATACGCCTTCCCACGAGTAAATGTACGTTCCTCTCTACTACTTTGTACACACGGAGAGGCCATTCCAACTTTACTTCCTCCTCCCAACCAACGGCTATAAATACCACTCTCCATCTACCACTTCAAGTATCGAGTGAGAAATAAGAAATAAGAAATAAGAAATAAGAAATAAGAGATATGGACTATGGAGTTCTTGTCCTTCCCTGTCATCTGCATGGAGAAGCTCAGTGGCGAGGAGAGGGGAGCAACCATGCAAGTCCTCGACGACGCGTGCGAGAACTGGGGCTTCTTTGAGGTTTTTTTGCTAGCTCTATACCTACAAATATTAACACTTGATTAGTTGTTTCAACCAACCATTTGATGATCTAATGGAGGAGACTCGAACTCTTCAATTTAGCTTCTTGATCATGGCATCTCGGTCGAGCTCATGGACAAGGTGGAGAGCTTCACCAAGGGGCACTACAAGAAGAGCATGGAGCACAGGTTCAAGGAGTTCGCGAGCCGAGCCCTCGACGAGGGAGAGGAGGAGCTCGACCCGGGCAGCATGGACTGGGAGAGCACCTTCTACCTGCGCCACCTGCCCGAGTCCAACATCTCCGAGGTCCCCGACCTTGAAGATGAGTACAGGTAATCAATTAGTTCGATTGTCTTTTTGGACCGTTCAGATCGGATCCTTAATATCGATAATACAGGAAGGTGATGAAGGAGTTTGCGACGGAGCTCGAGAAGCTGGCGGAGAGGCTCCTGGACCTGCTGTGCGAGAACCTCGGCATAGAGGAGGGGTACCTGAAGAAGCCATTCCGCGGGTCGAAGGGGCCGACCTTCGGCACCAAGGTCAGCAACTACCCGCCGTGCCCGTGCCCGGAGCTGTTCAAGGGGCTGAGGGCCCACACGGACGCCGGAGGCATAATCCTGCTCTTCCAGGACGACCGCGTCAGCGGCCTCCAGCTACTCAAGGACGGCCGGTGGGTCGACGTGCCCCCAATGCGCCACTCCATCGTCGTCAACATCGGGGACCAGCTTGAGGTATAAATATATATATACTACTAAATTTACGTCAATATTGGGACCATATGTTTCACGTAAAATAATTTTTTATAATATAGTTAAAAATAGCTCAAATATTTCAATATATTTATTTTTATATTTATTTTACAATTCAAATATTTTTTTGTTTTAATTTAAATGAGTTTTAAATTTTATATATATATATATATATATATATATATATATATATATATATATATATATATATATATATAACGGACCTAAGTAGGGGGCTGGAGTGGGCTCCAGCCCAGCCCAGTCCAAATTTTTGTTTTTTGTTTTTGATGTATAATTTTGCTTTTGCTATTTTAATGTGAGTCTGTCTATACCTAGTCCATCCTAACCCACTCGAGTCCACTCTAGTTCGAGTTTCTGATTCGGTCCCTGTTCGTCTTTCTCCATATTGATTGCGAACCCCATCCAGCACCAACACACAAGTGCAGTAAATCCGTGATAGTGTTTTTTCTAACAAAATCTTTGGCGTGGGATTGATGATATGAATGCAGGTTATAAGCAACGGCAAGTACAAGAGCGTGGTGCACCGGGTGGTGGCGCAGACCGACGGCAACAGGATGTCGATCGCTTCGTTCTACAACCCGGGGAGCGACGCGGTGATCTATCCGGCGCCGGCTCTGGTGGAGAAGAAGAAGAAGGAGGAGGAGGAGGAGGAGGAGAGCGACGTCGTCTATCCGAGATTCGTGTTCGAGGAGTACATGAAGCTGTACGCCGGGCAGAAGTTCCAGGCGAAGGAGCCGAGGTTCGAAGCCATGAAGACCATGGAGACGGTCACTGCTCATCCCATCCCAACTGCATAAGCAAAGCCATTACTAGTACTATGAGTCTCTGACTACTATAGAAGTATTACTATTACTAATGTGACCAGCTGCATATGTTTGTGATCCTAGCACGAACTATTTATGGAACTAATGTTGTTTCCAGTAAAAGTGTGATTACAAATTTACAAGTGATTTATGTTGGGTGTACTTGTTACTTGTTTTGGAGCAACATCTAAGCTGCCAATATAATTCAGTAAGGGAAAAATTACTTTAGTTCCATATAGATAAGAGAGGACATTTTCCTTTACTAGGCGATTGCTGAAGATACTACAAAATTTGTTTAGGACAGTCTAAATCGTGTTGCTAGTCCAGTTTGAAAGAACTTTTACTTAAAAACTAGTCCAAAATTTACTAGGGCTCCAACCCTCTCCTCCTCCTCTCCGCCCCCCTCTCCTCCTCCTCCTCCCTAGATCTCCTCCTCAACCTCCACCTCCACTGTCGCAGCTGTACTCTCCGTCATCTCCATCCTCTCCGCTCACGTCAGACACCTCCTCTCCACCCTCTCCCTCCGCATCCACCTCCGCACCATCGGCAGCATCATCAGCGGCGTCGATGATCCCCACGTCGCTGTCTCTAACCTTCGTTCTGGGATCGATCGACGGTGTCAACCGCATCGCATCCACAGCCACCCCGTGCTGAGATTGATGTACGTGTCGACCCCTACATTGCCGTCTCAAACCTCTAAAACCTCTCCCTCCACAGCCACCTCTGATCCACTTTCCTCCTCCTCCACCTCCACCTCTAATGCATCCGTGCTCTTCATAATATCGTCCGCAAGATCTGTCCTTGTCGTCGTAGAGGACTGTCAATATTTTTGAAGGACTGTCAAATTTTTTGACGTTCCTAAAAAATTGGATCCCCGAGTAAATTATTTCGATGACAAATTTGTAAATAAAACAAAAAAATTAGACTATTTTGAACAAATTTTGTAGTACACAATTGCCTTTATTTAGGTAAATTATAAGGGCACAGCACATTTTACTCAGGGCTGTCCAAGTGTTAGTTTTTCATTATTTACAAGTTTGCCACTGAAAAAAATTACTCAGGGCTATCCAAGTGGTAGGTATAAAAGATAATGAGGACTGCCAGGAATTGTGGCAGTCCTGAAAGTAATGAGGACTGCCAAAATTTCTGGCAGTCCTAGAAGTAATGAGGACTGCCAGGAATTGTGGCAGTCCTGAAAGGGACATGCTCTACAACAGGACTGCCACAATTTCTGGCAGTCCTAGACATATTGAGGACTGCCAGAAATTGAGTCAGTCCTGAAAGATACTTGCTGTACAGCAAGTTCCTTTCAGGACTGCCACAATTTCTGGCAGTCCTAAAGTCGACATTCCCGAATGAAAAAAATATATTAGGGTTTATTTCAATCTTGATAATAGAGTGAAATATGCATTTTAGGATTTATTTCCATGCATTCTTTGTGAGGAAAGAAGTATTTAACCTTTATTTTCATACATTTTAGGGTTTATTTAATTTTTTGGGTGCCATCGAAATTGGAAAAGAGAAGAAAACTAGGGTTTTGATGGAGATGGTGATGATGGAAACGGTGGAGAAGAAGAAGATGATGATGATGAGAAAAAAACTAGGATTTTGATGAAGATGTGAGAATGGAAATGGTGGAGAAGAAGAAGATGGATAGAAGAAGAAGAAGAAGAAAGCTAGGGTTTGTGAAGAGAGAGAGTGGAGAAGAAGAAAATGGACAGCCTCTGAATAGAAAATTTGGACAGCCCGAGTAAAAGTTCCTCAAAGCCTGGCTAGCCCTAATCCTGGCTAGCCCCGAGTAAAAAAGGCTGTGCCCTTATAAATAGCCTTTATTTATAGTACTTGACTTATTTTACTAATTAAGTAGCATTATGGGGATGGACCCATCGAACCCCAACCTACAAACAAGTGCGCAATTTAACATGTGTTTTTAACTTGTTTATATGTTGCGAACTTATATGTTGCGAACTTAGCACGTTGCAGACTGGGTCATGGTATAATGGTTGTTTTCTATTATTATTTTTTTGAGAAAGAATAAGGCTATCATAACATCTCTTTTTTCAAATTTCTACCTTTTGTCTATCTACTACACCAGACAAGGTTGTTGATCATTCGTCGGATTCGCCACCGGATGATCTAATTAAAAACACTTTTATTTTTGCATCCTCTTATAGTTCGAGAAATCTTTTGAGAAAGAAGAAAGCTGCTAGAACCTAAAACATTTTCAAAATTTCACCTTCGTCCATTTTCTCTACCGGACAAGGGCTATTGATCGTTCGTTCGATTCGTCACCGAATACACGGTATAACAGGTGGTCTAATTTTATTGTATCTATCTGGGAAGTGGGTTGTCATTTTCTGTTGCACTGGTCTTGGAAACAAAACATATTCTAATGACGTACTGTAACGACCTCAATTATTCTCTTACACTCAGTTAATGGCGGAGCCAACATAGGTCCAGTGGGGTCATGTGATCCCACTCAATTTTTTATAATATAATATTGTTACGACCCGGTACCGGAATACGGGGACAGATATAGGCCGACTACACCGTATAAGGTACAAAGACGTTATACGGCGATGACTGCTGTCAATCTTATTGGGTACCCTAGCATGCATATAATCTATGGCCTGAATCTGATCTCATATCCACAGGCAATAACAGTAAAATAATCAACAAGAGATATAATCATATGGAAAGCAGGAAGTACTTAGTGTAGGGGCACGAGAAGTAGGTACGTCCAGCCTACCCCGTAGTGTAGGGGCACGAGAAGTGGGTACGTCCAGCCTACGCCGCAGTATCGTCGGTAGAACGCTGTTCTAGGTCGTTATCACAACAAACCACAATATGATATACTCTCCAAACGAAGGCCAAATCACAGAAGGTACAACTCAATCACAAGTCTAAAGATGGAAATAACACAATATGATAGATATAAAATCTTCACATGAAGATACAAACAGAAGGGAAATAAATCCAAGTTTAACAACATCAAGTCTCAACATCTCAAAATAATACAACTCTGAATCCACAAACACAAATGACATAAAAAAATAAGATAAGCAGTCTAGCTATCTAATCTAGACAATGCACTACCAAAATATCTCATATTAGCGATGCCTAACAACGTCGCTAAACAAAAAAAAAAACATCGCTAACTTTTGACAACGACGTTTTTAGCGACGTTTCGGGCATGTCGCATTATTCATGGTCGCTAACTTGTAAAACGTCGCTATTCGTCGCTATAGCGACGTCATTCGACGACGCTTGACGTCGCTAGTTTTAGCGACGTTTACTGACAAAAATGTTGCTAATTAGCAACGTAACATTTCGTTGCTGATTGTCGCTGTCCATTCAGGTTTTAGCGACGTTACAGTCAGAGATTAGCGACGTTTTTTGACTCTATATCTGGCAATTTTTTGGTTGCCATGTCATCATTTTTGCGATATTTTGCGACGTTACGATACTTGAATATCGACGTTCGGATACTAGATTTGCTGACCTGTACAGTTTGCCACGTCAACGTATTTGCGACGTTCTGCGACGATTAGCGACGTTTTGATTCTCAGTTTTGTGACGTTCTAGCAACATATGTATGCGTCGCTGACCGTCACTAAGCATCGCTAAACGTCGCTAATTCCAAAAAAAAGTAAAAAAAAGTATGCAGTATGCATTTCACATAAATAACAGTTACATTAAAAATATTGTACCTGCATTTAGAGTTTCAGTTTGCAAATAATTGACCCGGAGTAACCCTCCGTAGAATTTCCTGGATTTGTCGACCCCTTCGGTGGAACACTCAACACCGGTAAACCAATATAAAGACAAATAATAATAATGTACTACCAATAATCAAATAAATAGAATCGAACGATCAGAAAGATAAAAAATACTACCAAAATATGGCGATTTAGCGACGGCCAGCTCCGTCGCCCATCCGTCGATAAATAGTATTAGCGACGGATCACTGATGGAAATTGGTCAAACACATTCCGTCGGTAAATAGCTCATCGCTAATAAAGATCCGTCGCTAAGTAGTCGTCAAGCGACGGAATAGCAACGGCTTTTCGTCATCATAATTCGTTGCATTAGCGACGACTTCTCGACGGTCTTTCGTCGAATTCAAGTATTACGTACTGAATTGTGTGGACGCTAGCGACGGATAGTCCGTCGGTAAACCATCGTAACAGTGTATCAGAGGGTATCGTTCCGTCGCTATTCCGTCGAACGCCGTCGCTAACAAAGGACGACTTAGCGACGGATCCCTGACGGATAATCTGTCGACATTGTTCTGGAAATGCTTGACATTTTCAGAACACTGGCGACGGATATGTCGTCGCGACTCCGTCGCGCATCCGTCGACATGACGAAGGATTACTGGCAGAATATCCGTCGCTATAGTTCTGGAAATGCTTGACATTTCCAGAACTATGGCGACGGCTATTCCGACGCGAATCCGTCGAACATGGTATTTCCAGAACCATGGCGACGGATATTCAGACGCTAATCCGTCGACAATGGCGACGGATCTCTGACGGAATATCCGTCGCTAATATTCTGTACATCTTCATGCCATCAGAACCTTCCCGACGGATAATTCGTCGGCAGGTCGTCGCCATGCTAGATATGCCGTCGGCTGGCCGTCGAAAATCCGTCGCGAACTGGAAATATTTTCAATTCTACAGATAGCGACGGATATTCCGTCGACAAGTAGTCGGAAACTGATATTATCCGTCGCTAATCCGTCACTAGTCCGTCGCTAACTGAGATATTTTTAAAAATAAAATTGCAGTGCTTTCCCTGTTCACACAACATCCGAACATCGGACCAATATATAATCACAATATACAATCACTGAGACCAATATATAATCCATTATAAATCACATACGAATTTAATGCACACCAATTATCCAAGAATCACATAGACCAATATATAATCACAAATATGCATAACCGAAACCAATATAAAATATACACCAATTATCCTGAAATCATAAACTTAATATCCGTCATTATAATCCGAAATTCACATGAATATTCTAAAATTCCCACAAATATTCTAAATATTCTTATACAATACTTCAAGGAGGAGGAGGAGTTCGATTGTCCGGTGGTGGTAATCCCTCCTGCGCCCGACGAAAATACTGCTCCACTAGGTACGACGGTAAGCCGTCGAAGACACTGCTCGAAAGTCGGCGTAGCTGCTCTGGAGACATGAGATCAAAGAGTGCCGTCACAGACGGAGGCGGGTACCAGAGGGACAACAGGGTTGGAAAAAGATGACCGACGGAAGAAGGACCGGCAGCAGCAGTCGACGGACCGGCACCAGTAGCAGACGGACCGACACCAGCAGCAGACGGACCGGCAGCAGCAGACGGAGGCAGAAAGTACGTGGCAATTTGCTCCCGCAAGGACGATACCGCCTCGTGCAGCTACGTAAGCTGCGACCTAACATCATCGTCTGCCGGGGCCGTGGGAGGAGGCGGTATCGGTGAAAATCTCTGAGTCGTCATGTGCAACGGCCCTAGGGAGTCGACTCGTACATGTGCCCTTTCTTAAAGCCGCCGACGGTATCTACGAACAAGTCGTTGCGAGCGGCCAAAGAAGAGGGCGTCCGGGCGGGCGTCGTTTCACCGAAATCCTCGATTGTCAGTTAATTGAGCCCGACTAAGGGCCTCACGATACGCAGCCTATCAAATGAATGTGTTTATATTATAAGATTTACCTAAGTTGTAATCTAAATCCTATGTTTCACTAAGTTAAGTGTGAATCCTAAGTTTACCTAAGTTATAGTCCGAATACTTTTAATTCTAACATAAATCTCATAAACATAAGTACTTACATCAGTCTCCTTGGCCCTATCGTCGACGAAGCTCCCGTTCTTCCGTCTCTTGTGCGTATGTTGGAACACGTCGTGCATGGTGACCGATTCTGGCGCCCTTCCCTCCTTCACCGTCCGTTGGGTCTGCATACAAAATTTTCGTAGAACTTAATTAACTTCGTATATTAATAATACCTAATTCGATAGTGAAATAAATTTACGGTATCTCACCAGATCTGCAAGCGTCGCTGCGTGGGGCCTTGATCCCCCCGTATGAAGTCTCGCGGCCCGTCGGTTCGCCTTCGCCTTCTCCGATTTCTTCTTGTACACGGGAGTATTCATCATATCTAAGAGGTCCTCATAATAGTCCTGCCGGATCCAATTCGGCCTCGTCTGCCCCATTTTCAGGTCATGAATCATATCATGTATCTTCTTTAAGGCAGCGCTTCTGTAGGTCCTGCGGATCGCATCCTCGCGATGGGGGGGCCACCAGTACATCGTCTAACATACAAATTCAATTATCACGTAATTTAAAAAATGGTTGATTAAAGAGTAACTAATAATTAACCAGAAGATATAGATATATACCCTCAACTCGTCGAGCCAGACGTACTTCAAGTTTGGGGGCACCGACGAAAAGTTGAGGTAGGAACCATGGAAGTTAGCCCTGATAATTTCTCCAAGAGCCCTGGCAACATTAAACGAAAAAACCTACAAAGAAAAAACGACTGGATTATTAACTTGAATAAATGAAAGAAATTTAATAAATTATCTTAAATTTACTTACGAGGTCCCCGCGGGCCATAGCTCTCGTCGGAACTCGTCTCTCGGCCTCTCTGGTGCCGTCGGAGGATCCGCGGGTCCGTGCATGTACTCCCCAGCACTACGCCAGAATTCATGATTCTTGACAGTCCAGAACCGTCGTATATGTCAATTTTCGACGGTTTTATACAATCGGATAGTCCGTCGTAAATTCTACCGCAGCAAAAAAATACGACGGTTCTGGACTGTCACTGTGTAGTAAATTAAACTACAGGCATAGACTGTCACAAATTAAATGACGGACTATAGCCGTCAAATAACCCGTGAATGTTTTTATATCCTTTGAGACTGATATGATCCGTCATTTTTTTGCAAATGTAATTAAAAAATTATAAACAAAATATATAAAAATATATATACAACTCCAATTATTCAGTAACATATTGCATATAAACGAGTCAAATTATGCAATAACTTGAATCGATATTTGCATATAAACAATACCAATAACTCTGAATTATCACCAACTCAAATCACATATAAACAACTGATATTGCATTTGAGCAAACAATGAAAATTTTTAGTCATAAATATTCAGAATTTTTCTTGTACACATAGCATTCAAAAAAGAGAGTAGTACTACTACTACATAGTTTTGCTTAGTACTAAAACTAGATAAACAAAAAACTAATTGCATAACTTCACACCCTAATATGTTGAACAAATACTTTTGGCCAATTAATCAACCCGCCAAGCATAATATCTCCAAGCTTCCCATCTCTGTCAAACAAATCTGCCTCTTTGTCAAATACTTCATCGAGAATGATATTATAAGCATCTTCGTTTGGTAGAGCATCAATGTTCAAACGTCCAAAAGCAACATGCTTTCTTTTGAAGTCTTTTAGAAAACATGTTTTAGGAAAGGTAGATTGATCAGGTGCCTGCATTTATCAAAACAAAGAATAAAAATAACATTAAGTTTTTCATAATATATCTATTTCATAGAAATGCACAAAATTATCGAATCTGTACTTTACCCATAAGGATAACACAAAATATATCTATTTCATGGAAATGCACAAAATTATAGAATCTGCATTTATAGCCAATATAAAGTTTTAACATTTACAGTTGTTTAATGGATAACACAAAATTATAGAATCTGTACTTTACCCATAAGGAAAACAACACTACAGTGCATGGGCAAGGGTTTGGACATGTTAAGTCCACCTGGGTTAGCGTATTTCAGTCCAGAGGTTTGACACTTGATGTCAGTTATCAGATTAGAGGGTTCATTCATTTCCTTTATGTCTAGCAGTCCCCTTCATTTCAATTTCTTATTCCTAATATAGAGTCACCTTGTTCAAGTGTTCAATCCAATTACTTGTATCAATCGACTCATACTATGTTCATTCATTCACCAATCCTCAGTTGTAGGCTTACTTGGTGTCACTCATGTATATAGGTTCAGTTCACTGTACACCTCATTTATCTTTGAATTAGATATACCATTCCATTTCCTCATATGACAGATCCAAATCACCATGTCCTGCATTTACTCTTGGGTGTCCAGACCATTTAAGTTGGGTATCAGTTGTGTGTGTGTATCAATTTGTAGATATATGTATGTTTGTATCCATTGGAGCCAATTTGTGTATTTCAGTTCAGTTGGATGTATGAGAAGGGGTCCCAGGTTGTTGGGGGGAGGGGGGTTAGGAGTGATGGGAACTTAGATTAGATTTCAGTCCACATTCCTTCATTAATTAGGCTAATGTATCAGTCCATTATGACTTGGCTCAGTCTATGTTCTGTTATCATCCTCTTCATTCATGTATCTTTGGTATTAGAAATTCATTTTCCCTGCACATATCTATATTACCTGCACTCTTCATTTAATATTTTGCTTTGAGTCTTCATATCCTTCCTATTCACTATATTTGATCTGTCCAATTGTTCTTGGTTCAGTCAAGCCTAGTTAATACATACTGTTCTGCTTTTGGGTTCATTGTTCACTAACTATATTGCCTTCATAATCGGTAGAGGCCCTTTGGATTAGACCATGTACTACATGTCCTGCATATAGGTCCCATTTAGGGAAACATCATCCGTCTAATTGAATGTCCTGCCTTCTTTTTGTTTCACTATGCTGTCATTGGGTCTCCAACTCTCCTTGTTTACTATATTTTAATGTAAGGTAGCTCTTATAGGTATTGATGTCCTGGTAATTTGGATTAGTATCCGTCCTACATATTTGGATTTGGCCATCTTGTTATTTCACTACACTTAGAGTCCTACATTACCTTCATGTACAGTCAAATGCCCTGACCACATATCATGCTCTGAGCCTAGAGATATGGTTCAGTCGAGCCATATCACTGTGTGACTTGTTCAATCCAGAGTCATGTGCTGCCCTTTGTTTATTTTACCGCACTTAGTGTTCTACATACCATCTATTTGTCCAGTCTGATACAAACATGTAGCATAACTTGTAAGGATCCACTGCATTCCTCCTACAGAGATTATCTCCTGCATTCACAATTTGATATGTCCAGACCTGCTTATGATGCTCGAGTGGAGATCATTTAGTTTATGTGCTGTCTGCCTCTTGGCACTTGATGTACAAGTATACTAGAATACCATATCCTTTTCTTTGTTTAGTTGCAGTGAAGCCCACATATATCTATATGTTGACCCCCTTTTAGTCAGTCTACAGGTTGACATCCCAGTGGTTGATACCCCCTTCCTGTTCTGCCTAGTGGTTTCATGTTCATACCTGAACCTTCAAGTCCATAACTTGAACCTCATAATCATGAACCCCCTAAGTCTACACTTGGAGCATAGCCCATACACTTGCTCATATAATAGGTCTCTTGGACAGACCCATACCCTTCCTATTTGCTGTCTTCCCCGACAACCGTATGTCTACAGGCTGCAAACAAGGACTGTACAGATAGGTGCACAGGATGGACAACTTGGCTCCCCCTGTACCCCACTGTACATACATATCTCCTAATGCTTACACTCCCTAATAATCCCATTGGACAACTGCTATATGATATATCATTGTATCAGTTGGTATCACTAGCAGTTGCCTATACCTATGACACATATTCCAACATGTCACTACTGGCTAGGGATCCCCATTCAAATACCCAGGTACACTCGTGTACCTCTATATTTATCAATGTGACATTTTTAACCCCAAACATAACTGACACACGATCCTATGTTCCCCTATGGGTTCTGCACCCCAGGTGCACACCCTAATATCCCTCACAGGGTATGCTGCTGCTATGCCCATCTAATACAACTTAGTACTGTTATAACCCAATTTTCTGATACCATTACCACCTCCTATATGGATTAACCCATATAATCACCTATACAGATGAGTATCAGTCCATGTTCACTTTATGTTCAGACCTAATGGGGGAAAGAGTCCAATTATTCTGCCTAGTGCCAGCCTTGGTGCATTCAAAATTGAATACATTAATGTTCTGTTCTGAACATTAGAAGTCTAATGTTCACTGTGAATAACTCTAATGCCATTCTTTGATAACCTATATGTTCAATCCATTGATACCAACCACTGTACTTGGGTCCATGTATGTAATATCCTGCCATTGAATGTTGGCAGCAGACCAACCCATGTTCAGACCCCATGTATCCTTGCTTCCTTCCTTAGCTGTGTGTGTGCGTGTGTGTGTGTGTGTTTGTGTATTGGAGGGATTAGTGGAGTGTCAAGAGTGATAAGGAAAAACTGTGATACTCATCTACATCAGATGGAGAGGAAGGACCAACCTATGTATCATTTAACAGTAGGAGGAGAGGAATTAGATGGAGAGGCTGTGTGTGTGTGTGTGTGAGAGAGAGAGTGTATTAGAGGGATTAGTGGAGTGTCAAGAGTGATGAGGGAAAACTGTGATACTCATCTGTATCAGATGGAGAGGGAATGAATTGATCACAAAGCATTAAGTAGGAAGGAGCACAAAATATATAAAGGTATACTTTATAGGCCTATTTACCTGAGAAGTATTAGGAAGCTCTGATGCGGACTGACTTGATGATGTAGCATTAGCCTTTTTCATGAGTGTTGCTACTTGTTCTTTGAGTGTACTTATATCGGTTTCCATAACCTTGTTTTTTTGTAGTTGTTGACGAGCAATCTCTCTACTTGCCGCTGAAGCACGAATCTCAGTCTTCGACACACCTCCACCCATGCCACGAACAAAACCCTTATGATCACGCCCACATACCTAAGAAAAGAATTCATCCAAATTAAAGGTATTTCACTATTAGTCTAACAAAGAGGATTCAATCTAAACAAATATACTAAAATTTTAATCTCACAAACCATTACAACAGGGTCATTGTCCAAATCTTTCTGCCCTAAGTATGGATCATCCTCTATAAGCCTTCTAATTTTGTCCTACAAAAATAAAAGCAATTCATGTATATGATCAAACAAAAAAATAAATTAATTACCATCACCAATAGGACTTACAATGTTATCATTCGAGACAGTTGATGATTCAGGATCACTACTCTTGGTTATATGTGTAGCCAAGTATAACTCTGTTCTATTTACCTCACCACTGGGACTCTCTTTTTTCTACATCAGATCACAAAATTAGCATTTTATTCGCTGAAAAAAGAATCTTAAGAAAAAACATATAAAGTAGAAAGAGAAGTATATAAATTAATTACCATCCTATGTGCTATTCGAGCACATCCAGTCCTACCAGTTGTGTGTTGTACCTTAATACTTTCCCTAGCTTTCTTACCGGCTTCACGACGCATCTTATCTTCATCAGTAGAGCAGAAGTCAACAAAATCTTCCCAATCTTCTTTCTTGACAATTATCTTGTTTGGCATATTTCTTTTTCGTTCAACAATTGTATTATGTTTATCACAAGCTTGTCAAAGGGAACACTTCCAATTTTTCCAAGAAGTATTAGCGTACTTCAAAATCTTAGCCTTATAAATTTTGGGTATCGTGTATTTAGCCTGCAAAGACAAATTCCATGTCATACGTACATACATAATAACTTGAATAAATCGAGTTTACTCACAACAACACTTTTCCATATGTCATCTTTGATGCTTTGTGGAACTCTTTTCCAAGAACTAACCGCAGGTCGACAATGTGCCCTTGTTATCTTTCCAATAGTCGATGAAAATTGTTCTGATCCAACATCAACTGGTTGCCCATATTCGTCGAAAATAATTTGATTAGAGGTACCTAATAAAGTGTTCAAGAATATGATACAAATCATTATCATTATAGCAAAAATATTATACTACTATCAAGTCGTAGGTGATTATCACAATATAGCAAGAATATGATACAAACTGCAGTAGACAAGTTGATTTTGAACTGGTGGAGACCATAACTAAATCATTAGTAGAAAAAGAGTTTGTGACTGGGGCTGGGTTTGAGTCAAAGTCATTTGGATGGGTCTTCTTAAGGTCTACTTCATTTTTACAGGTCAGTTTCAGGTCTAATTCACCTAAACGAACTGGGTTTGGTCAAATTCATTACTAGGAACAATAAATTTATCTCAAGTTTTGACCACTAGAGTTTCCAGTCTTTTTCTTGATTAAAATAACAATGCAATCTACAAATATCTTGATATTGCTTATAAATGTCATAAATGTGCCCTAGTAATTTGTAACAATCTAGGTAGCATGGGTTTGTCAGGAGGGCCACAAAAAATACTGCGTTATGGTTCATATTGCGGTTCACATTCGGACTATTGAAACCAGTGATATTTCTAGAGGGGTTTAGCAGCGATACCTGCTGAGTTTATGAACCTTTAAATCAGCTGATTTGCTCATTGTCTTCTAAGAAGCTTTTAGATCTATGTATATTAGTTAACTAAATAGAATATCAATATGGTTTTATTAGTTCTACTATCAATCTTATATTAAGTTGTTTCATACGTGTTTTGTCCTGTACCAGTTAATAATTAATGACATGGTTGATTAATTGCAGTTCTGTGGCCAGTTTGAGATTTGCTTATTTGGTACCTGGTTAATCTGATAAATAGTCCACTTAACTTAATCAAGTTTCGCAATATTGGCCGATTTCGACAAGTATCAGTCATATCATATCGTTTTTTACAACGTCCAATCCGATACTCACCCTTGCCTATACATCCGATACTCACCCTACCTATGCTAACTGATACCTAAAATGTGACTCTATTCCCAGGTCGATTCAACAAGGAATTTTTTTATGAAGAAATTACATGCATTTTAATATGTGGCTTCAATTATATGAAACGACAATACATATAGTTCATTTCTTCCGTGCTAAACTTGTTATATGAACTTGGTATATAAATAGAGCTGAGATCATTTCACAGTTTCCTAAATGTCTGTTTCATATATCGATTATTAAATTGTTCCATAGCTCCTGCAAGAGGTTCTACATTTCAATATGGCTTCAATTACATGAAACGACAGTACATATAGTACATTTCTTCCGTGCTAAACTTGTTATCTGAGCTTGGTATAGAAATAGAGCTGAGATCATTTCACAGGTTCCTAAATGTCTATTTCATATATCGATTATTAAATTGTTTCATAGCTCCTGTAAGAGGTTCTACATTTATGTTCAGAATAGGAATTGGGGAAAACTTCCATGTGCACATTCTGCTGAATGTGCATCAATCGTTTGATGCTTTATCGTTGTTAACCTGTTTGCTTGCTTTAGTTCAACCACTCTTTTTTGAATTAGTTCCTATACCAAAGATGTTGATCTTTCCATTTATTTCATCATCGCATCTTTTGAACAAAATAGACCGATTGATCATAAATTCTAATTTTGTATGGGCGTTCTTCACAGCCTCTCATCTTTCTAGGTTATATATCATAATAACAGTAATGGAAGGTGGTACCAGGATAGTGAAATTGTGTCATGCTCCAGTTATTCTTTTATTGTATAATTACTGGTAAAATTATGTTTGAATGGTGCTCTGCTGCTTGTATATGTTCAATCACTTTCTTTTAGATCTGCCAATTGAATTTGAGGCAGTGCTTCTTTTACTCTGATTTGTTTGGAGGATTCAGTCTTATTTAAACTTGGTAGGAACAGGTAAGACCTTACACTTGGATGGAAATTTTTTGTTTTTCTTAAATGCATGTAATTGAACACAATTGGACGAGAACAACAGTAATTCAAGGCTGAATTGAAAACTCGAGAGGGCAACAGATAAAGGGGTCCTGCAGGATTATTGCAGTTAGAAGAATCATGTTGCATATCAGATTAGTGGGAATAAGTGTGTATCAGAGTTAGAAGGGTGTCCTGTAAACCCGAGTACAGGAAGCCAATAGCAGCAACTTGCTGCAATTCATTAACAGTAGTTAAAGGGGATGTGTATAAGGGATTTGAATGGTATATTAATGGATCAGAATTGATGCTAACTCACCCGATGGATCAGAATTGCTTCCTTGGCACCCACTAGAGTGGTCTTCATTATTAGACTCATCATCCATGTCAACTTCCTCTCTATGAACTTCCTCTCTATTGGATGGAGATCCATCTCCTGACATCAAGAAACTAAA
Organism: Iris pallida; assembly: GCA_029216955.1. Lineage (NCBI taxonomy): Eukaryota > Viridiplantae > Streptophyta > Magnoliopsida > Asparagales > Iridaceae > Iris > Iris pallida. The sequence continues at coordinate 11,272,464 of JANAVB010036020.1, forward strand.
ATACCAAACACATTTGTCAAATAAAATAGAAAATAAGAGCACCATATTTTAATTTATGTAAGCAATATTATCAAAAAATTGGGAGGGAGTAGCTAGTAGCAAAGATATTATTAAACTTTTCCATTAAAAGTCAATATGGAACTACATAACATCAAAATATGGTAACAAAGAAACTAATAATTCAATACAAGATCATTAATCTTCTTCATCTTCTAAATTGTCAATAAATTGAGATAATGTAGCTTCATCAGCAGCTCCAATGAAAATAAACGGATCCTCGTAAGCTTCGACATCATGACTTAATTTTTTTGGAGATTCTAAAACAACATGCCAATTATCCCTTGTTTCATCTTTGTAATAGAAAACTTGAGTTGCTTAAGAAGCGTGGATAAATGGTTCGTCCTCTTCACTTGTATTTCTTTGGAACCTTCCAAAATTGACGAAAACCAAGTTTGTTTCAGGATCCACCACACATCCATTTACCTTGTCTTCTATACGCACCCAATCACAATAGAATATTGTTTCTTTAAAATCATAATAATCCAATTCAAGTATTTGTTTGAAAATGCCATAATAAGTCATGTCATCAGTCTTAAAATTGGTATCACTAACTCTTGATCTAAAAGTGCCTTCAGCCTTCAAAGCAACCCCACTATTTTGTGTGGTTAAATTCAATTTTGAATCAGCTGTATAAAAAGTATATCCGTTTACTGAATATGCATTATATGATATAGCGTCAAAATTTGGACCATTCGCAAGCCTCTTTAAAGGACTCATCTCCTCTTTCTCAAGCTGTTGTCTTAACCAAGGAATATAATCCATGATCTTCCTTGTTTGTTGCTTTCCTCGTTTCCCAATAGGCTTATTCTGTTCCCGAACATATGCACGATATTTTCTGCGAATACATAATAGTAATCATAAAATCATATATATATATATATATATATATATATATATATATATATATATATATATATATACACTAAAATTTGTACACAACTGTAATGATGTTTTACTTACTCCTCCCATTCAGTGTTATCATCATAATGCGACAAAACCCATCTACGTGCTTGTTCGTACTGTACACTAGACAAACGATGAACTTTGCCAACTGAATTCATAGGATATGGACCTTCTTCATCATTATCATCAACAGATGTTCTCCCTCTTCACTTATAGCTTTTATGTTTACCACAAGGAATGTACTCCATGCAATATCTCATTGCTTCTTTTAATCTGTATTGTTCAGCTATAGAGCCCTCTATAAAAGTCTTGTTCCGTCCATACCGTTTATATGTTTTCATCATCCTAAAAATAGCATAACTCTAATTAGTAAAAAGTCAAAGAAATAAAACATAAATAAAGAATTTGTTACTTCTCTGTACCTCTCAAAAGGATACATCCACCTATATCTAACAGGTCCGCAAACTAGTGCCTCCTCTGCCAAGTGTACGACAACATGTGTCATCGAAACAAAAAAAGATGGCGGAAAATACATTTCAAACACACATAATGTCTCCACAAGACGTTGGTGTATGTTGGAAAGCTCTGATCGAACAATAACCTTTGAGCAAAGGATCTTGAAAAATAATGATAGTTGTCGAATTGCAGCACGCAAAGGCTTCTCTTTTTTAAATCCATGCATTAGAAACACCGGTAGTAACCCTTGCATGAGAATGTGATAATCATGTGACTTCAAGCCTTTGAATTGAAAATCCTGCAAATCCACCTTATGTTTCTAATTTCCGCTGTACCCAATTGGAACCTTTAGTTTACTCAAGGTTTTACAAATTATTTCTTTCTCAGATTGGGACAGAGAAAAAGGTGCCTTTGGCATAATTTGTTTCCCATTATCATTTACAAGCCACAATTTCTTCTTTATCTTCAATTCTTCTAGATCCTTACGAGCTTCAACTCCGTCTTTGGATTTACCTTTAGTGTTCATTATTGTCCCAAATAAATTTTCAGCCACATTTTTTTCTACGTGCATCACATCCAAATTATGGCGAAGATGTAGATCCTGTTATGATAAAGACATTAATATGAGACTACATAAAAGAATACAATAAAAATAAAATTAACTTATTTAAGAAAATAAATCACCTTCCAATACGGGAAATCGAATAGAATTGATCGCTTTGACCATGGAGTATTTACATAAGAGGATCGCTTCCTCTTCTTACCAATTAACTTTCCAAAATCTGTACATATAGATTCCATTTTACTCAATAACTCTTCACCAGTCAAACGTTTGGGAGGCTTTCTGTGTTCTTCCACTCCGTTAAATTTTGACTTTTGCAATCTAAAAGAATGTGTAACATCTCTTATGAATCTTCTATGACCCATATATGAAATTTTTTTCCCATGCTTTAGCCATTTCGAGTCTATTTCTTCACCACATACAGGACAACCATACTGTCCCGCTGTCCTACAACCTGAAACGTGTCCATAAGCTGGAAAATCATGTATACACCACATCATCATTGCTTTCAAGGTAAAGTTAGTCTACATTTTAGCATCATATGTTATGCTTCCTACAGACCATAACTCTTTGAGCTCCTCGACCAACGGTTGCAAATAAACATCAATATTATGTCCTGGTCCAGTTGGCCCAGGAATTAACATTGTTAACATAGTAAATTCCTTCATCATGCATAGAGATGGAGGAAGATTATATGGAACAAGCATGACAGGCCAACAACTATAAGAATTATTCATTCCAAAAGGATTGAAACCATCAGTTGCGAGACCAAGACGAACATTCCGCTTCTCAATAGCAAACTCCGGCCACATCCTATCTATCTTCTTCCAAGATGGAGAATCTAATGGGTGTCGCATGTGTGTACTACTATCTTCTACACGAGCATGCCACGTCACCTCCTCGGCTATCCATGGTACACTATACATACGTTGCAACCTCTGTATTATTGGGAAGTATCTAAGCTTCTTCTTCGGCAACTTCTTACCTCTTCTTTTTGAATTTTCTTCCAGTTGCCACCTACTTTCACCACACTTAGGACAATTATTCATGTTTGCATTTTCTCTCCATAGAGTATGCAATCATTAGGACAAGCATGGATAATCTCATACTTCATTTGAAAAGGCTTAACCATAGCCTTAGCTCTTTGAAACTTTTCTGGCAAAGTGTTCCCATTCGGCAAAATCTTCTTCAAAAATTGTAAAAATTCAGTAAAAGAGCTTCAGAACATTGGTGTCGAGCTTTCATGCTTAACAAATCTAATAGGATAGTTTAGTATGTTGAACATCACAATTCGGATATAAAGGTTCCATTGCATCCTCCAACTTATTCTTGTAATTAGTGTCTACCGGGGGATCATCTTGAACATGAGCATGATTTTGTTGATCAGATTCATTCAGGCATTCGTCGAGGACATTAGGATCAATACGTGTGAATGTGTCATTGAACAAGTCTTCCATTCTTGTAAAGGCATTTTCAGTACTAGTTGATGAAGTAGGAACTTGAACATTAACACCTATCCTAGGAAGTGGTTCTCCATGATTGATCCAAGTTCTATATGACTTGTCTACTCCATTGCAAATCAAATGCTCAGCAATAACATTTAGTTTTTTTTGCATGAATTGTAGTTACGACATTTGTCGCACGGACAACAATACCAATCATTTCCACCCAATTTGTCTTTTGTGAACTGAATGAATGATGCAACACCTTCAAAGTATTCATCTGACAACTGAGGTGCATCCATCCATGCCTTACTTGGGGGTATTGAAGACATCTACCAATTAATATAAAATATTAGCAGTAAAACATAATAAAACATATTACAGTTAAGGATTTTACTTGCAACAATAAATTCACAGAATTTGGAAACGTAATAAACCACAATTGCCGAAGACAAGGTTTCAAATTTCAGATTTGAAATTCTTGAAGTTTAGATTTCAAATTTAATATAAATATATTGATGCAAAATTTAAAAGACATCTACCAATACATCAACATGATATGGAAACATAATAAAATACAATTGAAAAAATATGTTATATAACCAATGCTGACTCCTCCTCTGCACGAGCTAGAGAATCCGCTCCGACGGCTTCCTCCTCCTCCGCACGTCTGCAACTCTTCGATGACGGCAGAGGAGGAGCTAACCCGACGGTAGCTAGAAGAGACGACATACAGATGAGGAGAAAGGATTTTCAACCCTAGATTTATAATAAAAAAATCAAACCTAGAATCCACGTGAAGAAGAAGAAGAAGAAACTAGAATCAAACCTAGAATCCACGGACAGGTTTATATATTTTGTTTATAATTTTTTTTATTAATCCACGTTATTATAAACAAATGAATTAAAAAAACATGTCCGTAATTATAACTAGAATCAAAATATATAAACATGTCCGTAATTATAAACATATTAATCCACGATAAAAAAAAACTAGAATCAAACCTAGAATCCACGGGAAGAAGAAGAAGAAGAAGAAGAAGGATCACTTACAGTGTAGAGAACCCCCTTTCCTTTGAATCCACGTTACAAAAAAAACCTAGAATCCACGTTAAAAAAACCTAGAATCAAACCTAAAATCCACGTGGTGAAGAAGAAGAAGAAGAAGAAGAAGAAGAAGAACGATCACTTACAGTTTAACCCCTTTCCTTCGATTGATTTTTTTTGGGTATTTGATGATATTGAGAGGGAAAATTTCTGGAAATGGTGCCAATCCGTTCCGAAAATTTTTCTGAAAGGAGAGAGAGAGTTAAAGATGAGAGGGGAAAAAAATATATGTGTGCGCGGTGCCAATTCTTAATTTACCGCGTTAACTTTTTTTAGAGATTATAGGGGTTTTTTAATATAAAATGACGGTTTAGGTCAGTCGAAAACCAAACTACTGTCCCAATCTGTCATTTTTGGAAAATCTAAACTGTCAAAAATAAGGAAATTTGTTGTAGTGCAGTAACCGGATGGAACCGAGTATGGGGGTACTCCGGGGCCCACTGTGCAGTAACTGGGGGATCCACTAGTGGATCCACTGGTGGATCCGGTGGTGGGTCCGATAGCGGAACGGATCCGCTAGCAGATCCGGACTCATACCTCGATGAAGTTGTCGATCGACGGCGGGATGCATCTGTGCCCGGGGTACTCTCCGGGTCGGGCTCGCTGGATGGGGTCACATCCCGAAAAGATTGAATGCAACCACGACCACCAGCACCACCACGACCACGACCACGACCACCACCAGCACCACGACCACGGCCAGCCATCATGACCTGTAAATAGAACACATAAACATAATTAACAATATAAAAGTGTAAATAAATATAAAATTCTAAACTAAAATATACATACCACCAGTAGGGAGACGAGTGCCGCCGCGACGAAAAAGATTAGGAGTGCCATCTGCAATAAGTAAATAATCGAACGAAAAAAACATGAATTCACGTAATTGCTTTTATGAGGTCAAACTTAATTCACGTAATTGGAAGTATTTTTAATATACAACAATATTTAACCTAATCATCATCTTCGTTCTCATCCTCGGCTTCGTCTTCATCATCATCCTCCTCTTCCTCCTCATCCTCATCCTTATCTTCATCATCGATTTCATCTTTATCCTCATCCCCATCAAATTCGTCTTCTTCTTCTTTTTCTTTTTCTTCTTCTTTTTCTTCTTCTTCGTCTTCTTCTTCTTCTTCTTCTGCCTCAATATTTGGGACAAGACGCCTCTTTCTCCCTTGGTTGATAGCTAAGTCTTGTGTATCAACCTCTTTCTTCCCTCTATTTTCCTCAACAATATCTTCAACATCCATTGTATTCGAGTGTTATCCTAAGTATTGGGACTTTTCGATCTGGTCCTCTTGGTATGTTGGGTGTCCAACGTTGAATTTATTTCTAGATTTAATCTTGTATACTGCCCACTAGTCAAATCGATCTCTACGACGCCTTGGGTAGCTTGTATAGTAGACTTGAACAACCTGATTTGCTATCGTAAATGTATCGGACCCTCTATACCTCCTGCGATGATTTATATCGAAAAATCCAAATTGTTTATCAATTCTCCAACCGATATTTGGTGTCGTATCGAACCACTCACATTTGAACATCACAATATGCATATCATATGGGCTAGTATATTGTAAATCTATAATATCCTGAAGCACTCCATAATAGTCAAAGTCCGGCTCGTCGTCATAGATGGTGCCTCTTATGCAAACACCGAAATCCTTGGTACTGATGTCGTCATTGATAAATTCGGCATTTATAACATTCTGAGTTGCCTTAAACCTGAAGCCATTAACGACATAGTCTGGCCAAGTCTTTGTTTGCTTCTTCGGTCCCAATGCCAGATAACGAATACTCTCATTAGTGACTGTTGTTTCAGACAATAAAACCTGTAAACAAATATTTATAATTTAAATATTTTAGATTATATATTTATAATCTCAATTATAATCTCAGTTACTTACGTATTTGCGAAACTATGACGAAAATGTACAATCAACCTCTCTTTGAAGTCCCTCATCGGTAATATCGGGTGTCCTCATTTTGACTTCATCTCTAAATACACTATTAGAGAAAATAAGAATATACAAGTGTAGTCACTTACTTCATCAAATTAGATATTATAACGAGTGCAAGTGTACTGACTTACTTCTCCAATTCTCTCACTTCTTGTATGTCACAGTTTAACAAGACATATCGGTGAGCGGCATCATACTCGTCGTCAGTCAACCACCATTTTTTACTAGCCCCAACAGGCATGCCCCTTACATTGAATATACCTCCATCCTCAACGTCCTCGTCATTCCTTTGAGGTCTATTTCGATTTGTCTTAACATGAGTATCGAAATAAATAGAGCAGAAGTTTGACACCTCTTCGATAAGATATGCTTCGCATATCGAAGCCTCTATATGAGCCTTGTTGCCAACTTTCTTCTTTAGATGGTGTAGGTATCTAGAGAGACAAATTATCTTGAGAATTAAGAATAAATTTAAAATCCACTGAAATTCAACTTAAATTATATCGATTTTTATGTACCTTTCAAACGGGTACATCTATCGATAATGAACAGATGTACCGACACGGACTTCGTATGCTAGATGAATCGGTAGATGCTCCATGCTGTCGAAGAAGCCAGGAAGAAATATTTTCTCCAACTTACAAATTATTAAGATAATCTTCTCCTCAAGTTCAACCATGTGTTGCACAGTCAACTTAGTTGAACAAATATCCCTAAAGAATATAGATAGTTCGGCCAACGGAATCCATACAGCAGAAGGCAACAACTCTTTCAAAGCAATGGGCAGTAATCTTTCCATAAACACGTGGTTGTCATGACCTTCATTCCCATTAGCTTGCGTTCATTGAGATCAACGCATCTAGACAAATTTGACACATAGCCGTCGAGAAATCTTAAAGTAGATACCCACTTGCAGATTATTAATCTATCTTCCTTGCTCAATGTGTATTGTGCTATCGGCTTACTTAATTTTCCACCAGCTCTCCTTTGTATCAAGTTCAAATAAGGACGCTTGCATATCTCGGCAATATCTTTTCTTGCTTTTGGATTGTCCTTCGTCTTTCCTTTAATATCCATGACGGTATTGAAGACATTATCGAACACATTCTTTTCGATATGCATAACATCAAGATTATGCCTTATAAGATTATCTTTCCAATAAGACAAGTCCCAGAAGATACTCCGTTTGGTCTAGTTATGGCTTTGTCCGAACCTATCGACACGATTGTTCGATGGATCTTCCATTACATTGGGCAAGTCCTTTACATCTTTTCAAATATCGTATCCTGACAATCTGGCAGGCGGATGAGAAAATTCTTGTTTTCTAGCTCTGAACGCGTCCTTGTTCTTTCTCCAAGGATGACTCACGGGCAGAAATTGACGATGACAATCAAAGAAAGAAGTTTTTCCTCCATGCTTAAGGCAAAACACCTTACTATTTTCCATGCATATCGGACAAGACATGATGCCGTGAGTACTATATCCCGACAGCATACCGTATACGGAAAAATCATTGATTGTCCACATCAGTGAAGCTCTCATCTGAAAGTTATGTTTCCTAGAAATATCATAGGTCGCGACGCCGATCTTCCACAGCTGTTTCAGCTCATCCACCAACGGCTGTAAATATATATCGATATTCTTCGTCAGATTTTTGGGACCCGGTATGATAGCTGTCAAGAACATATAAGGAGTCTTCATACACATCCATGGTGGCAGATTGTAAGGGGTCAGAATGATCGGCCAGCAGGAGTATTGAGATCCCGACCGCCCGAAAGGGATGAAGCCATCAGAACATAGCCCCAGACGTACATTTTTAGACTCTGCAGCAAAATCTGGATGACGTAAATCAAAATATTTCTATGCCTCTCCATCCGAAGGATGTGACAATTCTCCATCGTCCTTTGTGCGTTCTTCGTTGTGCCATGTCATGTGTTCTGCTGTATTCTAAGACATATACATCCTCTGCAAGCTCTTCGTGATCGACAAGTAATGTATATACTTATAAGGACGTCATTTTCTAGTTGACTTTCCTTTTCCCTTGACTGACTTGTAACGATCCGCATTACAAAAGTTGCAACTTTCTATATCCTCGTTCTCCTTATAGTACAACATGCATCCGTTGCGACAATAATCTATCTTCTCGTACCCCAGTCCCAGTTGTCGGACCATCATCTTCGACTTGTAGAAGTTTTTTGGAAGCTCTTTTGATTCCTTCGGTAACACCTCCTTGATTAGTTGTATAATCCGATCATAGCAAGTTTGTGGCAAGTTAAAATCGAACTTTATGTTCAACAACCGCATCGTCACTGACAGTACGGAATGTGGCTCACAACCAGGATATAAAAAAATTTCAGCATCCTGAAACATATCATAGAACTCTTTCGCCTCGGGATTAGGATCCTCCGGATCAAAATTAGGCCCTGCCGCGTCGTACACCATATCTCATGCAAGGTTCTGTAGGTCTCCATAATCAACAGAGAATTCGTCGTCTTCGACGACAAAATTCGTTGCAGCATTATCATCAAAAGCATAAGTAGCAGCATTCGCAACCTGTCTTTCCGCATATAGTTCACCTTGCGATGACCACTGGCCGTAATCACGTACGAAACCCTTACGGGTCAAATGATCTCTTACACTCACCACTTCTTCATAACGTCTATTGCGACAATTACGACATGGACACTTGATTTTGTTACCGTCCATATACTGAGCTTTGCTCATGGCATATTTAAGAAACACTTCCACGCCTGCTTGAAAATCGTCACTCACACCTATTCTGCTCTCGTGTTGTCGTTTGTACAATCATGTACGATCAACGAAATAACGATCCATCATAGATTGGATATAAAAATCTGTATCGTAAGACAAACTAAATAGAATTAGTATATAATCATGTAACTGGTGGATCCGTTGGTATATAAGCCGGATGTACTTAGTATCGACCGTATCAGATTAGTATCGGTCTATAGGTTTGGTATAGGCCGTATCAAATTGGTATTAGCTAAGCGAATCGGTATCGTCCTATCCGATATGTATCGGCCGTATAGCTAGGATTCGTATTGGCCTTATCGATTCGGTATCGGCCATATCCGATAGGTATCGGCTGTATCGGATATGTATCGGCCGTATCAGATTAGCATAGTGGAAGGTTTAGTAACAACTATACTTAGATTTTTCTCTTCTCGAGCTAGAATACCATTGCAATAGAGTCATGAGAGAGTAAAAAATCTTCTACATATTGATGTTTACGAGAGTGATTGGCCAATTACAGTAACACACATGCTGCATTTTCCATCAGGGAATGAGAGATTGAAAGCAATAACATATAGGGTTGTATTTCGGAAAAAGAACTCGTACAAACTCTTTGTTCACAAAATAAGCTATAGAGAATACAGAACAAAGAGTTTATAGTAGTTCGTATATAGCTTGTTTTGTGAACAAAGAGTTTATATGAGTTCGTCTTCTTCCGAAATACAACTCTATATGTTATTGCCTTCAATCTCTCCTTTCCTGATGGAAAATGCAGCATGTGTGTTACTGTAATTGGCCAATCACTCTTGTAAACATCAATATGTAGGAGTTTTTTTTACTCTCTCGTGACTCTCTTGCAATGGTATTCTAGCTCGAGAAGAGAAAAATTTAAGTACAGTTGTTACTAACCTTCCACCATGCTAATCTGATACGACCGATACATATCCGATACGGCCGATACCTATCGGATATGGCCGATACCGAATCGATAAGGCCAGTACGAATCCTAGCTATACGGCCGATACATATCGAATAGGACGATACCAATTCGCTAAGGTCAATACCATCCGATACGACCTATACCAAATCGATATAACGATACTAATCTGCTACGATCGATACTAAGTACATATGGATACCGATACCGATACCGATAGTTCGATACCGATAACGATAGTTCGATACCGATACCGATAGTGCGATACCGATACCGATAGTCCGATACCGATAGTTCGATACCGATACCAATAGTCCGATAGTCCGCTAGCAATACCGATAGTTCGATACCGATACCGATAGTCCGATAGTTCGATACCGATACCGATACCGATAGTCCGATACCGATAGTTCGATAGTCCACTAAGTCCAAATGATTTCTTTTAAGCGTCGAGCATGCTATACACAGTTCAACTTGACGAGTCAGTAAATATTTTTGTGGTGTTGTATGCTTGCAACAGCAAATCAAGTTTTAGGGTCATTATAGGTGTATAAACAATCATCTTAACTGGAAACAAGATATATCATAAGCAATTACCCTTAGAATCAAAGGGATTGTACTTGTATCGTCTATATACCTTGGATATGCCCTCATATTTCCTTCCTAGCTCCCAAATATTGTCTAGGAGAAAACTTGCACTATCGGCCGTATCAATATGATACGACCGATACCGATACGATTTGGCATGTACCGATCCAATACCAATCGCTACCGATACTGATGTTGAGGTATATATCTCATCAATTCGGCAAAGAAAATTGAACGAAAAAGACCAATCAACAATGGTGTAAAAGCATATTAGGGTTGTAAAAACATGCAAAATAAAGAAAGCTTATTTATCGCAGGTAAATCAATCGGCAAGGATGACTATTATTTCATTCAATTTCAAAACTACTAAGAAACAACACAAAAGAAATACTTAAACTATGCCTAAATGTATAATATATACTTTTTAATATTTTTTAATAATTATTTGTTTTTCGATACAAAAAGTTGGATACTCCGATCCGAAACCACTGATACCGTCGAAATCAGTACTCACGGAAAGGGTTCGATACCGATTCCATTCCGATACTCCAAACCTTGCAGTCCCGGATTCCCCACATTATGTCAGTACCAGGTAGGAAGTATGTAGAATCTGATGTATTCACCTAATTATTGTTCGAATTTTCATGTATCGCATAGCATAACAAACGCATGTTTACGCCCCCCCCCCCCGCCGCCCCCGTCGCCACCGCCGCCCCCGCCGCCACCGCCGCCCCCCGCCGCCCCCCGTCGCCCCCCATAGCCCCGCGCGTGCCACCCACAACACCTCGCCGCCTCTCCCACCCCCCCGCCGCCCCCCACCCCCTGCCTCCCCCACCGCCCCCCAGCCCCCGACGCACCCGCCGCCCCCGCCGTCCCCGTAGTCTCCGCCGCCCCCGCAGCCCCCGACGCACCCGGTCCGCTGCACCCACGACCACCGCGAGAGAGAGAGAGAGAGGGGATTACCTTTGGGAGAGAGAGAGGAGAGGTCGCCGATCACCGCCGCGAGAGAGAGAGAGAGGAGAGGGAGGTCGCCGATCACCACCGCGGGAGAGAGAGAGAAGAGAGAGTAAAATTTGGGAGGAATGAAAAGTTTCTCCCGTCGTTTCAATTTAAGTCTGGGGCGTATATTTAGCGACGGACTAGCGACGGACAACATCCGTCGCTACGCCGACGCTATATTGTAAACCTGGCGAGACTTTTCCGTCGCTACGTAGTCGGCAATTTATCCCGCCACTTCTTCTAACATTTCTTGCCAAATCGTCGACAGCATAGCGACGGATGAAAATTCGTCGCCATACCGCCGACGCCGTGGCGACGGACTGTCGACCTTCTCTCACCCTTAAAATAAAATAAATGATATCGGCTTATCGTCGGTATGCCGTCGGTGATTTGTCGCAAATCCGTCGCTAATTACGACGGAATGTATCCTTCGCTAACCATCCGTCGCTAATTGACTGTATTTTGGTAGTGAAATAGCCGGATGGATACAATGGGTCACCAAAAAATACATAAAGACCCAACAATGGGTCACCAACACAACAAATGAAAACAAGTCCAAAAAGGACTATGCCTGGTCGGGATGAGGAGGAGGAGGAGTAGGCAGTGCCTGCACCTGGGACACCAGGAACCTATACTGCTCCGGGGTCAGCATAACCGGTGATAACCCATCAGTAGGAGGAAGAGGAGGTAGTGGAGACGCTGCAGTCGGTGTGGATGCCAAAGCACGACCAGGAAGTGTCCGCTCCATGGCCAGCAGTCTGGAGTTGGTGGAATCCATAACAGCCGCCAGCCTCGAAACCTGCTCGCCAATGGCCGCCTACGTCCCGTGCAACGCATGAACGGCAAGATCCATCCTCTCCTGCACCGCCTGAACGATACGATCCGTCCTCTCGCCAGTCTCCCTGATGGTGCGCTCGAGCATATCAAATCGTGCAAAGAGGGCCACATCATTCGTCTGCGGCTGAGACTGGGGCTGCTCCTCCATTCTTCGCAACAGCTCGTCATGCAGCTCAGTAAGCTGGCGACAGAGTTCTCCCACTCGGACCGACTCCTCTGAGGGCTGTGGAGAATACACACTGGCGGAGGAGGCTCTGGATGACTGCGTCGCCACAAAGGCACCGTAAGATCCCGTACCGTAGTACGTACCCCTCTGAAGACCACCAACGATGGTCATCCAGAGCTTATCTATCACGACGCACACCCACTTTTTCGGATACGAGACGTGTCCAAGCCAGCCTACGCCGCAGAGTCGGCGGTAGAACGCTGTCAAGCCCGCAAGAAATAAATGCTCAAAATCACAAAATATAATATTTGCTGCTCATTCACATTTCTAAGTTTATTACAACATTACAAGATTTATATTTAAAGAAAAATACAAAGATCTCACAATTAATGAAAATGACAACTAGTTCCACTATCTAGGTCGGCCTCAGCATACCCATGTCTTCCCAGTGCTAAGAGTGATCGCGGCTAAAACTGAAAAATGTTGGTTTCCAGTCAGGAATGGAACAAGTACACAAACCGACGGCAGTACAAAAACACAATAGAATTAACAAGACATGAAAATAACATATAAGATATGAAAACTGGAAAGAACTGATGACATGGCACGGTAGAGAAGAAAACAAGAAAAAACTAATAAAAGACATCTATCTAGGTGGTTTGAAATATCTGTTTCGACATGTGAACGGCTAGGGGGTAAATACGGCACACCGCACGTGTCGGGTGTAGCTGCTATCATTCAAGATTAGACAAACAGGATAGTTCTGGGTAGTCCACATGTATACTAAGATATTTCTCCTCCCGACTACTTCGTGTGACGAGCGTGTCAACAAACAGCAAGATATATGTATATACATAAAATGAAAAGACTACTATGAATCGGAAAGCAATCAGAAAGTGCACTTGCCTGAGGTCCTTAGCTGGTGAAACCAATAATACCATACCACTCAATGAGCCACAATCAATCAACACATGCAGAAGTCTCCAGATGCTGAAATAAACATTACCATCATTCTCAGAATAGTCAAATTAGCTAGGATTTCCTGTCCTTAAGTCCAATTCTGGACACAGGGGCAAAACGATAATTTCGGGTAAAAATAATATTCGCCGTTGGATCCGCTTTGCACCGAAAAGCGTGCCATAGTCAACGGTCTCTAAAGTCATCAAACTATATGTCTACGGATCCGGTTTTTTGATATGAGCCCAACCGTATGTCCAGAGTTGGATTCCGGCGGGCCGTGCACAAAATCGCCCGTTGAGTCGGACTGTGGGGCCCGCAAAACGACATACGATTCAACTGTCTCAGAATTGGACTAAACTTGGCATACAGGACCAGAAAAATGATACGGTCCTGTTGGCGTAAGTTTTGTCTCGATCTGACGAGCGTACACAAAGTTATGACTGAATTTGTATTGCACGGATACGGGATGATTTCGACGGATACGCATCAAATTCTTCGCGGACACGCGACCAATTTGAATTCTGCCGAAGCCCATACGACCACGAAGCTGTTACGCGCCTTTCGATGCTTTGGGTTTGCGACCACATCGTCCGGAATGGCGGGACGCACGTCGTGTGGCTGAATTTTCTAATTTTCTAAACTGTTTTAAACGAGTTTTTCTCGATTTTCAAGTCGATTTATTTTAGCATCTACTGATTATAAAAATAATCTAAAAATAGGGTTTTAATGCTGGTTAGGTTGCCTAGAAGTCTGTTCAAACGGTTTTCCAAAGTTCGCGATGTTCTGGTCGCAAATCGACCGTAAATATTGGACGTTGGGCAGTTTCTATATCCAGGAAATCGAGATTTTTTTCCAGTTTTGGGAATCGATTTGCGATGCGTACGAAGCGAATTAATCCAAACTATTTGAAGAGAACTATAAAGGGTAAGGTTGTCGACAAACCTGCGAAGACGGTTCGACCATTGGTCGACCGAACGCGACGAAAAGTTATCGCGAAACCGGTCTCTTCGCACTACTGCTGCTGTTGAAGTCCGCGCCCGTACTCGCTATCCTCGTCGGACCTGGCCGGCGGCGGCCTCGCACGGCGGTGCCCAAAGCTGAGGAGGGTCGCCATGGCGTGGGTAGGGTTAGGGTTAGATGAAACTCCTCGATCTCTCTTTCTTGTCGATCGATAAGTACGTGTGGTTCTCCCGATTTCACAGGTTGGGGAGGCTTTATTTGCGCTGCTGGTTTGAAGTGTCCGGGCTCGGCTGTGGACAGGCTGGCCCAATTGGCTGAGCCTGTGGTTGCTTTCTTCTCTTCTTCTACTAATTCCTATTCCTTATATATATATATATATATATATATATATATATATATATATATATATATATATATATATATATATATATATATATATATATAAGTAGCTATGAACCTTTATACATATATATATATTCACACTTATACGTAAATATATAATATATATTTATATACAAATACATGAATACACATAAATACCTATATAGTATATATTTATATACACCTACGCATATATATATATATATATATATATATATATATATATATATATATATATATATATATATATATATATAAAAAAAAAATATATATATATATATATATGCGTAGGTTTATATATATATATATATATATATATATATATATATATATATATTTATATATATATATATATATATATATATATATATATATATATATATATTAAAAAATATATATATATATATAATTATTTGCATAAATCTATATATGTCCCTATATTCCTCTTCATATTTATTTACATACATATTCATAAATGCCCTTATATATATTTTCCTATATATGTGTATATCAATATATATATATATATATATATATATATATATATATATATATATATATATATATATATATATATACACAAACCATATTTACAAAATAATATAAACAATGATTAACTAACATTTAGACAATAATTGCCAATATCCTAAAAATACATACAAAGATATTTGCATATATATAATAAAAGTATTTATAATCTATTTCTTTTGTTTTATATAATATATACATAAATATTCACACGTATATTTATACATATATGGTAAATACCCATATACCATACAATATGCATATATTATAATTATATAAAACGAGTCTATCAAATAAGCTACCAATACACATGTATATATATATATATATATATATATATATATATATATATATATATATATATATATATATATATATACATATTAATAAATATAAATAATATTTATAAAGCTTATATAAATATGATATACTAATATACACAAACTGCCTAGTATTTGCATACCCTAAATATGCGTACCTATATATTCACAAGTATTCATGTAGCCTAGCAATTCACACAAATCCCAAAAAGACAATTCCTAAGACGTGCCATCATACACTCAGAAACCAAATATCAATATACACACCTCATCTAATAATCACCGTTTAAATAAAATAATAATAAAATATTTCAAAATTTGGGAAGGGGAGCTACAAATCTACCCACCTTAAAAATAATTTCGTCCTCGAAATTCTAATCCAAAATTATTCCTTAAAATTCAAGAAGGCAGTCTACCTTAACCTTAATCTACTTAAATTTTAATTCCTCAAATATTTTATAACCTTCTTTAGCCATTTTATAACTCCGAATACTTGAGGACTTCTACCCACTTTTGGTCACACTACTCCCTCAAATCTCTTATCGTTAAAACTTTATAATCTTCCAACTAACTGCGAAAATTTTCTACCAATAGATATCTACTATACATGGCATCTATACTCCTCTCTTATCTATCAAGCAACCCAAAATTTAACAAGCAACAAGTAACAAAATATTGATAAACTCTAATAAGCATGACTATTCGTCGCTCCGAAGTAGGGAGGACATAAAGATAAGACAGAATAAGCGGGAGCAACTGTGAAGTTTCAAGAGCAGTGGAGAGTATCCAATGATACAGCTAAAAAGGGTGTTTACGAACCATTGACTTATTTGCTAGGTTGGGCTACTCTAGTTCAGTCAATTGCTAAATTAAAAAAAATCCTTCGTTTCTTCGAGGGTCGCACAATCCATGCAATACGGAAATTCTGTTCTCGAAGTTCTAAACATCAATTCTAAAATAGAACAGAATTTGAGAAATCAAGATTTCTTAATGGGTTCTCTATTTGGGCATCAGTCGTTGGTTGGATGAACATTGGGTCTCAATCTATATGGACTGGACAAGATCCTAATGATAAAACTATTTCTACTAGATTAGGGTATCCTAGAATAGGTTTCTACCTAAGGGATTGAGCTAGTTGCTAGTCAGGTTGGTTAGCTAGGTCCCTAAAGCTCAAAATGTGCCTTCAGTGACTTTGGTGTTTTAAGTAGCACATGAGGCCTCAATTGGGTGGTACGCTAGTGGCATGTACATAGTGGGCTTCGAGTAGGTCACAACCATACATTGGGTCGAAAGAATTGAGTCAAGATTGAGGCTCTTGTGGAAGTCGAAAAATATACCGGTATCATGGTAAAGGTTATAGCTAGTCATTTTAACCTGAAAGTCGTAGCACAAAAATAGAGTACAAGGGGACGGGTTTAAGAGAGACATAATATACCTGGATGAAGGTGGACTCGTCTAGATCTTGTATGTGAAATTTGTTGAGAGGTAACAGCTGGTCTCGTGCTCCGAATATTAATAGCACGGTCGGGAACACAAAGTGATCTAAATGGAAAGTGGGAGTCCATGGGACACTAATTATCATGCTAATGGAAATTATTCTAATCAATTGGTAATAGTCGTATATCCCAAAATTTTAGAAGGCTTACAGTCTACCCACCTTAGAAGCTAAGATACGGTTTTAGGAATGGTGAGGTTTAGAAGGATTCCAAAGTCCAAATATTTACCTCGAATCTTGTTAATAAAGAACAAGGTACGACGTATCGGGATACGGTAGATATAAGTCAAGTCAAGGGTCGTTCCTCAATAAATAGAAAACGAGTGCATGTGCTATGACATGGTTGATAAAATATAATGACCTACTCGTCCACAATATACATGAGTTGTCGACGGGATAACCAACTCTAAGGCACATCATATGAAAAGATTTCTAACAACTGAGTCGTGAATTTCTACTGGGGTCAAACCGGCCGGACTATTGTCACAAGGGTTCTACTTGAAGCAAGCTTCAAACAAATAATTAGAGGTTCACAACAATTAGTCTCTTGAGGATAGATAGTCTCCTAGGTTGGCATTTGATCTAGGGAAGATCCTAATCATTTTCGGATTCCAATGACCATAAGATCAAGATAATATGTTTAGGGTCGCGGAGAGGATGAGTAACTTAAGGCAAGGTTCTAGTCACAGGGCTGGCCGATGGTAGCTACACTTGCGTATACCACTGTCATAGCCATAGGGATACTCTATATCTATCTATCAATTACGTGCTTTCGTCTTTCCAATCAGTGAAGACGAAAACAATAAAGAGTTCAAGAGAGATGTCACTGAACACAATTACATGATTCAAGGGCGAATGTTTAATTCAAGAGGAATTGTCAAAGCAGTCACGGATGAGACCCTAGAGACATCTATATCTCAATCCATGTAGGATAATTAAATGAAAAGCGAACCAAATGCATCATGGTTGATCAGACCGTGATACAATGATTCTGGTTATACAATATGTTAGCGAGCGTCCCCAATAAACATATGTCTCGAATCAAGCTCGATAAAAGAGTAAGCTTGCAAAAACTAGACTGTAATAGCAGCATTGGTCAGGATAGCCAAAAATATAAGTAGGCGAGATTTTTTTTTTTGGAAAGGAGGCATAAGAAGTTCGAGTTTTATGAGAATCAAAATCTAACTCGATATTCGTACACGAATAACAGAATCAGAAATTATAAACTAGTTCCTTACAGCAAAATAGAATTTAAAATAGGCAATTCTAATTTATAATATAAGATTTATATCTAATACAGCAAAAGAAAATTAAACAGTTTATCAAAATTAACGCCTCAATTCTAGGCAAGTCTAACATACCAAGTGAATAGTATATCTACATTGGATCACATTGTCATATCAAAAGTAATAGTGTACCTATAGAGATCTAGCAAGCTATCTAAATTGCATGGCCTACCTAATAACCTTAACTAACCAACGGTCAATTTGAACAAGGGACTCCTAGTCCTAATTATTCTCCTAAATTATTTTAATCCTAATTATGAATGAGCATTTCCTGGGCGCAGGCTCGCAATAGTACGACTAACGTACCATCACGAGTTCACAATCTTTTATGAAGACCGACCTGCGTGGGCCACCACAAAAATTTGTCACGATCCGCACCCGCTTTTTCGGATACGAGACGTGTCCAAGCCAGCCTACGCCGCAGAGTCGGCGGTAGAACGCTGTCAAGCCCGCAAGAAATAAATACTCAAAATCACAAAATATAATATTTGCTGCTCATTCACATTTCTAAGTTTATTACAACATTACAAGATTTATATTTAAAAAAAATACAAAGTTCTCACAATTAATGAAAATGACAACTAGTTCCACTATCTAGGTCGGCCTCAGCATACCCATGTCTTCCCAGTGCTAAGAGTGATCGCGGCTAAACATAAAAATGTTGGTTTCCAGGCAGGAATGGAACAAGTACACAAACCGACGGCAGTGCAAAAATACAATAGAATTAACAAGACATGAAAATAACATATAAGATATGAAAACTGGAAAGAACTGATGACATGGCACGGTAGAGAAGAAAACAAGAAAAAACTAATAAAAGTGTCACTCCCCGATCCTGGAATACGTATTTTAATACGTAAACCGATAAATTGTATTTACTTTGTATTTATACGATATTTATATGCTGAATTTCTTCATGCATTTCTCAAAAATATTCGACAAAATATTATCTCATAATTTATTTTCTGCATTTGGGCCTACAGTTTTGGCTCATTTGGGTAACCTATTCTTGGTTCACCAATGGTTCATCATGAACCCATGGGTTCAAGATTCTATATAATAACTCAATTCATTCTCTCTCCTCTCATTTTATTTCCTCTCATTTACTTTCCTCCACCAACCAAGACAAGTACCAACTTGCTCAAGAGATGGATCCATAAACGATGTTGATGTTTTCTTACAAAATTATATACCAAAATATGTTCTTCTCCTTATTCTATACTAGTTTAGAACTTGAAGTTTTCCATTTTGAAGCTTTAATTTTTGTAGATCTAGGTTTTAACCATTTTCGGATCTTCTTGGTTTTGATCTAGCAAACTTCATTATTTTCAAGTTTTGATGGTTCCATGTTGTAGAGAATTTTATTCTACCCAATTTTGACCTTTGAAAAGTTGGATTTGGACTTATTTTGACCAAGTTAGGGACTTTTGAAGCTTTGGGTTCAAACCATGGAGTTCTTGCTGTTTTGGAGAAGACAGTGAGCAGTGCGCGAGCTTTTTAGCTTGCGTCACTGAGTTGCGTGCGCTCTTTAGCGCAGCGCAGTCCGATCCATACGCTGCCTTTTGGGAGCGTATGTCTTGCATACGCTCACTTGGGCGACAAGGAGTCGTATGGAGTCCATACACTGCCTTTTGGGAGCGTATGTCTTGCATACGCTCACTTGGGCGACAATGAGTCGTATGGAGTCCATATGCTGCCTTTTGGGAGCGTATATCTTGCATACGTTCACTTGGGTGACAAGGAGTCGTATGGAGTCCATACGCTGCCTTTTGGGAGCGTATATCTTGCATACGCTCACTTGGTTGAAGAGGAGTCGTGAGCAGTACATATGCTGCCCTTTGAAGGCGTATGTCTTGCTTACGCTGACCTGAGCGTAGGCTGACCCGAGCGTAGGCCGACCTGAGCGTAGGCTAACCTGAGCGTAGCCTGACTTGAGCGCGCTCTGACCTGGACTCCCCTATACCTTATATTTTTATATGTATATATTATATTGTACATATATATATATATATATGTAAATGTTTGTGTATGCTATATATCCTTACGCCTTTTGTCCTGAGCATGATATGAGCACTAATGTGCCCCGGTGAACAAAGTGTTCCTACCTGATACTTGTACCTGAATGTCCCAGTTCTCGTTCATGCTCGACAAATGACTCGTAACTCTACGTGGCATATTTGCAATGATGCAATACACCAAGGAGGGTAGAACATGTTGACATACTGATTGACATGGATCCTCTTTTGGGGTACTCATACTTGAGTACGACATTTAGGAGGATAATCATGTAGGCCACAGCATGTGAGTCCAAGATTTCATCTAGGGTTAAACTAGGCAACTAAATATACTAGATGCATGGGGAGGGCAGAATCCCGAGATCGTGTTACACCAGCCGCCTTGAGATATTATCTTGACGCGCCGGCTGGTCTCCACGGATACTGTGTCATCCGCAACGAGTGGATGACTGTATCCGATTAATTCCTGCTATATATTATATGTCTTGGCAAGGTGGCCTTACGAGGGACCTGTGCTCAAAGACACCTGTCTACGCGAACCCCTGGGTTGGCTAGCCTTGCTGGAAAGATATGATCTGAGGATTTTGAAATAACATGATGCGAGGATAACCTCGTCCCACTAGAAACTCGTAGACTTGATTGGCCGCAAAAACGACTTGCGTGTATCTTATTACCTTCCGTGAATAACTGAGGGAAGCGGACTGTCATGGTACGTGATCCAACCCATGTTCTTGTTTGATTGTTGGGTTGGTTATCGTACTATGACAGGCTGTGGACCGAAGTTATGAACGGAAGACTTATTCTGGTTGTGAAGTGCTACTTCTGTGAATGACTGAGGAACATGGTCTATCATGGTACATGATCCAACCCATGTTCTTGTTTGATTGTTGGGTTGGTTATTGTGCTGCGATAGGCTATCGACCGAAGTCACGATCAGGAGACTTTATTGTTTATACCCTTTAACTTATGTGAAAGTTATAGAGTACGACGCGTCCCGACTCCATGCGGCACCTTTTGTCCTTGTTTGGTTGTAAGGGTGCCATATGGGTTCGAGGATGTGGCGCTACCCTATAATGGTAGCATAAGTATTACTATTATCAATCATTCTATTAACTGGATTTTTAATCTTAACTCTTGTGCCCCTTTGGCGGTACTTGCTATTCGGGGCTGACCCCGCTGGTTTTGTTTGGCCAGATCTCGTAGCAGAGCCAGAGGACGCGATCTTCCTCCCTGACATCCATGGTGCATACTAGGAGCATGGCGGTTCGGGGACTCGAGTGGGTTTCTTCTCCACCACTCCTGCTTATATTTTGTGCGGCATTTAGCCACCGGCACCTGTTAGCCGGATTACTTGATATTTTGTGTCAGTACGTAATTGTAATTAAACAGACTGCAGCTGTGTATAATTTTGTACTCCTGACTCTCTGAGATAGCTAAATTATAAAGCTAGTCTCTCATGATCATTTTGATGAAGCGTCGGGGACGCCTTACTGCTTTATCTTTAATGCTCATTTATTTGCTGATGTGATTTGATTGATTGAGACATAACCATTGGTGGTTGAAGGTTTGGCATATTT
Organism: Iris pallida; assembly: GCA_029216955.1. Lineage (NCBI taxonomy): Eukaryota > Viridiplantae > Streptophyta > Magnoliopsida > Asparagales > Iridaceae > Iris > Iris pallida. Next base: position 11,294,761 of record JANAVB010036020.1, read on the forward strand.
CTGTGCTTTTAATATACTTGTATGAAAATTATCTTACTATTGTTTTGGTATGGATAGTTGCCCTCTCACTCATATTGTATTACCTACATATTTGATTCATTCATTTCTTAATGTTCAGTCTTTATCACCATCTTGTTCAGTCCAATTGGACTTCTTTGATCTTTTTACTGTTGGGTTGGTTAAATGGCAGACCATCTAATTGAGGAAGAAACATGAGAGGAGTTCCTGCATATGTGAACTACACCATTAGTTCACTGCACCCTTAGTTCACTGTTTCCTTATTCTGCCTAGGTCTTAATTGTTCTAGATTTAACAGTAGGAGCAGTCCACATCTGGAAACAAATCCATTACCTTGTTTTGCTCTGACCTGTGTACTGCTCTGTATAGGTACCTATATAGTTCAGTTCAATCCTAGGTATCCATATTACCATTTGTTGGTTCAGATAAGAACAGATGTTCTCATCACCTTGTAATGCCAGTCGACAATGCAAATTTCCATATTCTCAGTTAGCATGTCCAGCTTTATACTCCATTGTCCAGTTTTGACTTTAATAAAGTATCATATCGGCTGCAGGAAGCCTTGGATTTGAGTGAGTGTTAGTTTTTACTGTTTTATGATGTTCGGAAACATTCAAATAGATGTCTAGGCCTGTGGTGTTGTCCTGCATTCATATTACATCTTTTCATTGCATACATGTTAACCCCATTGCTAATTGCCTGTCCACCTTGTTTGGATACCTAGAATGAGTCCCCTGCACTTTAAATCCAGTCACTTGGACATTGTTCCAATCCTCCTTATTTAAGTTCAGGTTTGGTAGTTGTGTTAACGACCATTAAGTATCTGTCCCTTTGAGCTTTGGTTCAGAGATACTGGACCTCATTAGTCATGTCCTACACCTCACATTCATTCAGTTAAGAAGTGGGGCAGGTTTGAGTGGTTAGTAGCAGTGAGTATTGCTCTAAGGATAGAGGTTTAGGCCTATGCACTTGGCACAAGTACCCGGGACAACAGGGATCTGTCTTGCTATTGCCAACATCAGTGAGGAATATATAGGTATATATATGAAAAGGATGTATCAGTATGAATATGATGTACCATGTAATATTCAGTGTATATCTGATTCGTGTATCAGTCAGTTAGGGGGGGGGGGGGGACTAATACCATGGAGTTTGTGTGTGTGTGTGGTCTTAATATGTGAGTGTTTGTGAGATGGAGAGGGAATGAATTGAGGAGGGTAAGTTGTATTTATAATTTGGTGTATATATATGTATAATGTATATATATGTGTATCTTAACTTGTAGTTGAGTATATAAGCAGGTGAGTGTGACTTGCAGTGGGAAATAGAAATGTGAAGGGGACTGCATTTAGCAGGATAGAGGTTGGAAAGGCTTGTGAACAATTGTATTTAGTGAATTACCTTGGTTTGGCTTGAGCATGGCCTATTAGCTCTCTGCAGTAGCAGAGGGGGACCAATTCCTGACCTGTGATTACATCTGGCAGTAGATAGAGAGTAAGGGTATTGGTTTTCACTAGTGACTAGTGGAGGAGTGAGTGTTAGGGAGTGATAGGATGTTAGTGAGGGAGAGTATTAGAGAGGGAATTAGCATGTAACAGTGGTAAGAGAGGGGCCATGACATGAGAAGATGGAATGTATCACTATATTGCAAATGTGGGTGTGTATATAGGTTGAGTAGGAGTATCAGTTATATAGTTTATTTTGTATCAGTTATATAAGGGAGTTGAAGGGGAGAGGCATACATATCAGTTAGCGTTTAGGAATGAAGTTCAGTTCAATTGTTCAATTGTACCAGTTTACCTATAGTCCATATCCTTTAATTAGGCCATGATAAGTTCAGCCCCATTGTCCTTCATCCTTTTTACTGCCATAATACAAATACTGCCACACTACAAGAAAACCACTACAAGAGAAATAGTACTGAAGCATAGAACAGGGCACATAACCAAATTTTAGTTTTTCCTTCTATTCAAGATTTGTTTCATTGTTACAACTGTTGCAATGATTTGCTACCTCGTCATAACTAGTGGCTGTGGCAATTCGCTACCTCAATATAACGATGGGTTGATGGGTTGACTGCAGTGCATTACTAACGCTCCATAAATGGATTAACTATGGGTCGCAAGGGAGAAGGAAATTATGCTCGTGTTTGGTTGCCAGGTTAAGAGTTGGCACATACTTGATCAATTTAGAAATTAATAATATATATCTACTTATACTTTATAATAAATAGTGTCAAAACTACAAAAATATTTCTCTTAAAGCATTCTAATTGCAATTGTAGCAATTTGTTTGGTATTTTTTAGTGCCCTTAAAATAACAATATATGCAAATTTTCAAACAAAATCCAAAGATATAGGGAGTAATTTGAATAATTGAGCAACTTATAGGAACTGATCCATAAAATGAACAACTTATATGGGCTAATGCATAATTTTTTTATTGTAGGCTACTGATATATATAATAACAAGTTGCAGGGAGTCAGGGACTGATTTTGAAATTTCTATAAGTGTTAGAAATCAGTTTTACAAACCAGGTAAACTTGGGAATCCTTCTACAATTGGAGCTAAAAATATGTAGTAAAGCCTTGCGAACGTTCAATAGGATAATGCCAACACACATCTGAAAAGATAATCATGATAAATCCTACATAAACATAAACCATATGGCCATCATTATGAACAGTTTTTTTTATATCGTCAAGAATTTTCATATCCCAAACATTCCAACGAACATATTTCAAATACGAATATTCAAACGAGATGTGATATTGGAACGGTTGGGATAGCGACAAAATTTGGGGGTGCCAAGCTCCTCTTCCAGGTAGGGAATCCTTTGAACCAAGGGGTTCACCGTACTTAGGTCGAGGGAAGTAGATTGGCTAGCCGTCTGTGTACCGTGCCGCATTTCGGGTGCGGCAAGTCGTGCATCATGGGCAGTTCTGTCCTCTTGGGGTGGCCTTTCATTCAGGGAAAGTTTCGTGTCCGCAGGACATCTATCTTTGTAGGCATATTTCCAACATGTATATATGGTATCCTCACTTTAACTAGATCATAGAATGCGTCTCGTATATTTTGCGGTACATTGTGAAGATCTAGAATTCTTCGCACTTCTTTAGACAAAGTAATGACGTACCATATCAATTATCGTCGTTGTTTAGAAATGTCGACTTTCTTGTCTCATGTATTAGTACTACATGTTGGGATGTCTTGAATCCTAATTAAATCATCCGGTCCCCAAATCTATCAAGTGACACCAAACAGTAAGGACCCTTCCAAAGCAAGTCCGACCCAAATTTCTTGTACGTGCGTGTTGGAGACAGGGTCGGGAGGGGATGGGGGGTGGGTAGCTGGGAGGGGGTCCTGACAAATATAAATCTGACCATCTCTAAAACTAGTAGAAGAAGAAAACAACCACGTGTCCCCATGTAAAAAAATTGTGTATCATCTGTAGGATTGTTTTAACAAATTGATCCCCCTGTTCAGTCCCTATCACGCCACTAAAAACACAGAATTTTTCTCAATTAGTAAATCTGAGACACACGTACCTTAAGAATCCTACGATGATGTCTGATCGATGGCTATCTGTCCTCCTCGAGCGACTTCCGGTTTCGTTTGGGGGACGATTACTGCAACCGTAGGATAGACAATAGAGAGGTGGGTTCAATATCATTCAATGATAGAAAAAAAAAATTATAGTAGTTAGGGAGAACCCATACCTCTTCTTCAATTGATTTTTTTCTCGGCGAGAGAGTTTTGAGAGGCGCCTTCTTCGGTGAAAAAAGAGGCCGGAGGAATTTGCTAGGGTTTTTGAGAGATTTTGAGAGGCTCCGTGGGTTATGAAGCGGGAAAGGGGGGAGGGAAAATTTCGTGGAGCAAAAGGAGGGAGGGAATTGCGATCGGCTGTGGGAATTAAAGAGGTTTGAGCAATTTGTATTTATAGATATATTTTAGTATCCATATATATAAATGATTGTATTTTAATTCCAAATTCATTTAGGACTTGTGAATATATATTTGATAGAATTGTTTTTTATAGGCAAATTTAAACATGTTACAGCTAGATTAATTAGGATTGTGATATTTGATATAAATATTTTTGGTATGGTCAAATTCGGTTACAATTTAAATATTAATATATTCCTCAAAAAAATATTAATGTCAAATGTTCAAATCATAATATTTTGTTTATTTAAATTTTTTAGAATTATTTTAAGTTTTTGTTACAAGAAATAAAATTCTTCTTTGTGACTAATACTTTTGTGTGACATACAATTATTTGGTAAATAAAAGAAACTTTTATGACAAGAATAAAATTTTAATCTTGTGGCTAATACTTTTATGTGACAACAATATTTTCTTGTAACTATAAAAAAATCTTTAGCGACAAGTATTTTCACTTATCACACATAACTTGTCTTTGACATAAGTCTAAAATTTAAATTTTATTTCAGTGACAACATTAAGTGACGACCAATAAAAACATTGTCACTAAATTATTTAACTGTGTGACGGAAAACAACTGTTGTCACTGAATCTAATTTTGAGTGACAACAATAATTATTTGTCACAAAAATATTCCATTTTGTGACAAGTTTTACACTTGTCACAGATTACTTGTCACGGAAACCCGAATTTCTTGTAGTGGCACATGAATAACACAGTTGCACATGAGAGCTGTGTTGCACATGAAGAACACAGTTTCACATGAATAAGTAATAGAGTTGCACATGATGGGAAAGATCACATAACCATTTATACACATCCCTATCCTGTAACACTCCAGTCCCAAAATACTTAGGACCAAGTATGCAACATGCCAGCTGTACATATACGAAGAATACTCCAATATATGAAATCCTTGTATACGTGCATAAGCTGTATATATATAATAAAATCACAGACCAGAATATAAGTATCTAATCTCATCATAACTCAACATAGAAGAAACGAGAGTCCAATAAATAATGCATCAAAAGATAGCCGGGTGGACATACCCACTCCAAACAGCTATGTAAAATAGTCACAAGATCGGAGTCCAACCTCCGCAAAATAGAAAGTAAATGAAAGAACATAAGATGTCCACTACATAGTCTCAATAATCCTCGAAGATAAGAATAGAGCTAAATGTCAAAGGAAAATGCCTCGTCGCCCACAAAAGATGGATCCAATGCTCTGCCTCATCAACTCAGTTTGTTGCCACTGAACTTGCATCATGGCGTACATGAACTGAGTGGTAGGGCTCCCCTCAGTCGGTGGTGGAGGCATCTGAGGGCCCGACTATGGCTGAAACTACTGAGGGTATGGTGGTGGTGGCAGGGGTACATTCCCTTCTGGTGGTACGGTAGTAGTCTGTCCAGCCTGGCTGACTGGGAATGCTTGTGTCTCATGGTTTTCCGTCGTCGGAGTCGTAGTAGGCTGCGACTGTCCTGGCTGGTACGAGGTCACCGGGGTCATCGGAGGATTCTGTTCCACTTGGGTGGCCGCATCACCAGAGGTGATGGCCAAAGTGGAAGTGCGTCCGCTTCTTAGATTCATACTGTTGGCACGAGAAAGAATATGACGATATTAGGAGAAGTTAGATATGAGATAATTTAAGTAATCAAAGGAATTTAAAAAGTTTGGAAGTCAAGGAAGTAATAGTTCTGAATGAGATACTATTCCTATTCCTATATGCAGGTTTGTTGGGCACAGTCATGTAATCCAACAATATTTTCTGACCTGCGTGGGCCACCACAAAAATATGTAACACCCCAGTCCCAAAATACATAGGACCAAGTACGCAACATGCCAGCTGCACATATACGAAGAATACTCCAATATATAAAATCCTCTTATACGTGCATAAGCCGTATATATATAATAAAATCACAAGCCAGAATATAAGTATCTAATCTCATCACAGCTCAACATAGAAGAAACGAGAGTCCAATAAATAATGCATCAAAAGATAGCCGGGTGGACATACCCACTCCAAACAGCTATGTAAAATAGTCACAAGATCGGAGTCCAACCTCCGCAAAATAGAAAGTAAATAAAAGAACATAAGATGTCCACTACATAGTCTCAATAATCCTCGAAGATAAGAATAGAGCTAAATGTCAAAGAAAAATGCCTCGTCGCCCACAAAAGATGGATCCAATGCCGTTCCGTACTCCTGTAGAAAATCCTCTAATCCTGGAGAGATAACTAGGTCCTCAGAGGGTCGTAACAAAATACAAGAAAATACTATACCGTATAAACTGTGATATATAATCAAAAAATAAAGGATGCATGCAATAGGGTGCCTAACCGTACTATAGTGAATATGCAATAAAGAATAATCCTTCACATATGGACATTCGGGCTGTATAGCAGTGGCATCGTCCCTCTCATCGGGAATTAGTACAATCCATCCATATCGTTTGGCGAACGTCAGAGGAAATCAGTAAGAAAATGTCCATAACGTTCCATGAACGTCAGAGGAAATCAGTACAATAGGGTGAACCTGCGTCTCCAACGGAGCTTCAGGTACAATAGCAGTATGTAAATGTGGCCCATACATCAAAGAACTGTTCTTCCCTCCAAATGCCTAATAGAGTCACATCCATGACTCATATGACCATCTAGTAACAGCCAAGTCCACTAGCATGCAATTCTATTGGCAATTACTCCTAACTGTTGCACGCCCCATACGTATCGGTGGCCGGCCGGCTATGCGAGTACGTGTCCTATATGTGACTCACAATACGTGGTAAAGTACGTGTCAAGGCCGTATAAGATATACCAATACCTCATCATCAATGGGTGGTCACTAAACTAAGTCAATGCAAGTAAATAATATAAGGCAAATGAACGATCGATATGGTCGCTTGCACCCAAGTGTGACTCGGACGCACAGTGTTATAAAACATAGAACAATTTATATAAAATTGAAAATAAATAACTAAAAAATAAAGTAAAGTAATCACAGAGTAAGGTGGCAAGGTATCTTGCCTGATTGTGCAAAGTGGCAAGTCCAAGAAATCACAATATCAGCCAAGAAATGTCACAATCTCCAACCAACTCCGAACGCTGAAACAAATATCAAAAACGTACTCAGTGTATAAGATATACCTAAGAAACGCCTGTCCAAAAGTCTAATTCTGGAACAGGGGCAAAATCGTAATTTCGGGTAAAAATGATGTCCGTCGTTGGACCCGAACACGTGCCAAAGTCTACGGTCTTTAAAGTCGTCAAACTATATTTCTATGAATTTAGTTTGAGGAGACAAACTCAACGGTATGTCCAGTTTTGGATTCCGATGAGCCGCGTACAAAATCGCCCGTTTGAGTGGGTCGTGGGCCTGCCCAAAAGGGGTTCCGGTCGACCTTTCTCAGAATCGAACCAAACTTGGCACACATGACCAAAATTTTGATTCGGACCTGTTGGCGCAAGTTTCGTCTCGATTTGTCGACTGTACACGAAGTTAGGACAAAGTTTGCAAATTGGCAATACGAGGGTACCTTGACGGATACGGACTGATTTCGTCGTACGCACGCGACGAAACTGAGTTCCGTCAGTTCCTACACGTCAGCAATGTCCATACGCGTCTTTCAAGGTGTATATCGCGCGACCACATCGTCTGGTTCGTCGGGACGCACGCCGTATCGAGAAAATTTTAGAATTTTATATAAATTAATACAAGTTTTCCTCCAACTTCAACATCAATTTACTTTTTACACGTTAATCGAAACGTCGATCCAGAAGATGCGTTGCGATCTCGATTATGTTGTCTTTTACTTTTTTTAATTAGTTTCTACAAATCTTTAATGTACATCAAGAAAATTGGCCGACAAGTTGTCGTTTAAAATTGAATTTAACAGTCCAGAAAATAGATTTTTTGCTAACTTTGGTTTGATTTTTCGAACCAGTTAGATGGTTATGTCTTCTTCCAATGGCGAGATGCCTGTGCTGCATAGAATGTGGATTATTTCCACATTGCAATCGAAAGGTTTGTTGTTTTGTTATGAACTTCAAGTGGAAATATGGTGTGTATATTGCAGGCCGCACTGTTGGCAACAAGACTTTCCTTGCTTTGGAAACAGAGAAAGAGAATAGGTAAATTGATTATAAATAGATAAAAACCTTAACTAAATTCCAGCCCGGCCAAGCAGTTGGCCCGCAGGCCCTCAATTCCCCTACAGGCCCTTAAGTTTCCCTCACCCCTGAAACCGAGCAGTGAACCCTAGCCGCCTCTAAAGAACTTTGCCTCAAGTTCGTACTTCCATCTCGTGGAGCATTGTCATCGATGCCCCATGGAGAGAACCTCTCGGTAGTCGTTGGCTGGGGGCTTGGCACCGCCGAGTGTTGACAGCCAAGGAGGACGCTCCCCTGGTGTCTTGGAACCGTGGGTAGCGTTGGAGGACTCCTAGCACTCGCCGAGGTCATTTTCTTCCATATCCAGGGATCTTCGCAGCGCCGATACAGTTCCATCCCATTGGTCATTTTGGTCCTTCGGACTTGGGCGTGGGACCAGATACTTCTCATCAACACCGAAGCTAGGCAAGTATACCTTGCCTTTCTACACAGCTTTATTTACATGCACTGTCTTTATCTATTATCCAGTTTTTCTCATATTATCAATATGTATCGTTCATATCCTATTCATATATTGGTATCATCGGTTGTAGACCGTGTTCATAGTTAGCCTTGTGTCTTATTGGTCGTGCCTTGATTGAGTCTTGCCTCCGTGTCTTGAACCTTGAAGCTAACCTGTGAGTCCACGATAGGGACAAGGGTTAGTAGTTATTGGTCCACACCTGCGAGTCCACACTAGGGACGAGGGTGATGCTAGCCTGCGAGTCCACACTAGGGACGAGGGTTAGTAGTTATCGGTCATCTTTTTCCAACCCTGTTGTCCCTCTGGTACCGCCTCCGTCTGTGATGGCACTCTTTGATCTCATGTCGCCAGAGCAGCTACGCCGACTTCCGAGCAGTGTCTTCGACGGCTTACCGTCGTACCTAGTGGAGCAATATTTTCGTCGGGCGCAGGAGGGATTACCACCACCGGACAATCGAACTCCTCCTCCTCCTTGAAGTATTGTATAAGAATATTTGGAATATTTGTGGGAATTTTAGAATATTCATGTGAATTTTGGATTATAATGACGGATATTAAGTTTATGATTTCAGGATAATTGGTGTCTATTTTATATTGGTTTCGGTTATGCATATTTGTGATTATATATTGGTCTATGTGATTCTTGGATAATTGGTGTGCATTAAATTCGTATGTGATTTATAATGGATTATATATTGGTCTCAGTGATTGTATATTGTGATTATATATTGGTCCGATGTTCGGATGTTGTGTGAACAGGGAAAGCACTGCAATTTTGTTTTTAAAAATATCTCAGTTAGCGACGGACTAGTGACGGGTTAGCGACGGATAATATCAGTTTCCGACTACTTGTCGACGGAATATCCGTCGCTATCTGTAGAATTGAAAATATTTCCAGTTCGCGACGGATTTTCGATGGCCAGCCGACGGCATATCTAGCATGGCGACGACCTGCCGACGGATTATCCGTCGGGAAGAATCTGATGGCATGAAGATGTACAGAATGTTAGCGATGGATATTCCGTCAGAGATCCGTCGCCATTGTCGACGGATTAGCGTCTGAATATCCGTCACCATGGTTCTGGAAATACCATGTTCGACGGATTCGCGTCGGAATAGCCGTCGCCATAGTTCTGGAAATGTCAAGCATTTCCAGAACTATGGCGACGGATATTCCGCCAGTAATCCTTCGTCATGTCGACGGATGCACGACGGAGTCGCGACGACATATCCGTCGCCAGTGTTCTGAAAATGTCAAGCATTTCCAGAACAATGTCGACGGATTATCCGTCAGGGATCCGTCGCTAAGTCGTCCTTTGTTAGCGACGGCGTTCGACGGAATAGCGACGGAACGATACCCTCTGATACACTGTTACGATGGTTTACCGACGGACTATCCGTCGCTAGCGTCCACACAATTCAGTACGTAATACTTGAATTCGACGAAAGACCGTCGAGAAGTCGTCGCTAATGCAACGAATTATGATGACGAAAAGCCGTTGCTATTCCGTCGCTTGACGACTACTTAGCGACGGATCTTTATTAGCGACGAGCTATTTACCGACGGAATGTGTTTGACCAATTTCCGTCAGTGATCCGTCGCTAATACTATTTATCGACGGATGGGCGACGGAGCTGGCCGTCGCTAAATCGCCATATTTTGGTAGTGTTTTTTATCTTTCTGATCGTTCGATTCTATTTATTTGATTATTGGTAGTACATTATTATTATTTGTCTTTATATTGGTTTACCGGTGTTGAGTGTTCCAACGAAGGGGTCGACAAATCCAGGGAATTCTACGGAGGGTTGCTCCGGGTCAATTATTTACAAACTGAAACTCTAAATACAGGTACAATATTTTTAATGTAACTGTTATTTATGTGAAATACATACTGTATACTTTTTTTTGAAATTAGCGACGTTTAGCGATGCTTAGTGACGGTCAGTGACGCATACATATGTCGCTAGAACGTCACAAAACTGAGAATCAAAATGTCGCTAATCGTCGCAGAACGTCGCAAATACGTTGACGTGGCAAACTGTACAGGTCAGCAAATCTAGTATCCGAACGTCGATATTCAAGTATCGTAACGTCGCAAAATATCACAAAAATGATGACATGGCAACCAAAAAATTGCCAGATATAGAGTCAAAAAACGTCGCTAATCTCTGACTGTAACGTCGCTAAAACCTGAATGGACAGCGACAATCAGCAACGAAATGTTACGTTGCTAATTAGCAACATTTTTGTCAGTAAACGTCGCTAAAACTAGCGACGTCGAGCGTCGCCGAATGACGTCACTATAGCGACGAATAGCGACGTTTTACAAGTTAGCGACCATGAATAATGCGACATGTCCGAAACGTCGCTAAAAACGTCGTTGTCAAAAGTTAGCGATGTTTTTTTTTGTTTAGCGACGTTGTTAGGCATTGCTAATATGAGATATTTTGGTAGTGCATTGTCTAGATTAGATAGCTAGACTGCTTATCTTATTTTTTTTTATGTCATTTGTGTTTGTGGATTCAGAGTTGTATTATTTTGAGATGTTGAGACTTGATGTTGTTAAACTTGGATTTATTTCCCTTCTGTTTGTATCTTCATGTGAAGATTTTATATCTATCATATTGTGTTATTTCCATCTTTAGACTTGTGATTGAGTTGTACCTTCTGTGATTTGGCCTTCGTTTGGAGAGTATATCATATTGTGGTTTGTTGTGATAACGACCTAGAACAGCGTTCTACCGACGATACTGCGGCGTAGGCTGGACGTACCCACTTCTCGTGCCCCTACACTACGGGGTAGGCTGGACGTACCTACTTCTCGTGCCCCTACACTAAGTACTTCCTGCTTTCCATATGATTATATCTCTTGTTGATTATTTTACTGTTATTGCCTGTGGATATGAGATCAGATTCAGGCCATAGATTATATGCATGCTAGGGTACCCAATAAGATTGACAGCAGTCATCGTCGTATAACGTCTTTGTACCTTATACGGTGTAGTCGGCCTATATCTGTCCCCGTATTCCGGTACCGGGTCGTAACAATATTATATTATAAAAAATTGAGTGGGATCACATGACCCCACTGGACCTATGTTGGCTCCGCCATTAGCTGAGTGTAAGAGAATAATTGAGGTCGTTACAGTACGTCATTAGAATATGTTTTGTTTCCAAGACCAGTGCAACAGAAAATGACAACCCACTTCCCAGATAGATACAATAAAATTAGACCACCTGTTATACCGTGTATTCGGTGACGAATCGAACGAACGATCAATAGCCCTTGTCCGGTAGAGAAAATGGACGAAGGTGAAATTTTGAAAATGTTTTAGGTTCTAGCAGCTTTCTTCTTTCTCAAAAGATTTCTCGAACTATAAGAGGATGCAAAAATAAAAGTGTTTTTAATTAGATCATCCGGTGGCGAATCCGACGAATGATCAACAACCTTGTCTGGTGTAGTAGATAGACAAAAGATAGAAATTTGAAAAAAGAGATGTTATGATAGCCTTATTCTTTCTCAAAAAAATAATAATAGAAAACAACCATTATACCATGACCCAGTCTGCAACGTGCTAAGTTCGCAACATATAAGTTCGCGACATATAAACAAGTTAAAAACACATGTTAAATTGCGCACTTGTTTGCAGGTTGGGGTTCGATGGGTCCATCCCCATAATGCTACTTAATTAGTAAAATAAGTCAAGTACTATAAATAAAGGCTATTTATAAGGGCACAGCCTTTTTTACTCGGGGCTAGCCAGGATTAGGGCTAGCCAGGCTTTGAGGAACTTTTACTCGGGCTGTCCAAATTTTCTATTCAGGGGCTGTCCATTTTCTTCTTCTCCACTCTCTCTCTTCACAAACCCTAGCTTTCTTCTTCTTCTATCCATCTTCTTCTTCTCCACCATTTCCATTCTCACATCTTCATCAAAACCCTAGTTTTTTTCTCATCATCATCATCATCTTCTTCTTCTCCACCGTTTCTATCATCACCATCTCCATCAAAACCCTAGTTTTCTTCTCTTTCCCAATTTCGATGGCACCCAAAAAATTAAATAAACCCTAAAATGTATGAAAATAAAGGTTAAATACTTCTTTCCTCACAAAGAATGCATGGAAATAAATCCTAAAATGCATATTTCACTCTATTATCAAGATTGAAATAAACCCTAATATATTTTTTTCATTCGGGAATGTCGACTTTAGGACCGCCAGAAATTGTGGCAGTCCTGAAAGGAACTTGCTGTACAGCAAGTATCTTTCAGGACTGACTCAATTTCTGGCAGTCCTCAATATGTCTAGGACTGCCAGAAATTGTGGCAGTCCTGTTGTAGAGCATGTCCCTTTCAGGACTGCCACAATTCCTGGCAGTCCTCATTACTTCTAGGATTGCCAGGAATTGTGGCAGTCCTCATTACTTTCAGGACTGCCACAATTCCTGGCAGTCCTCATTATCTTTTATACCTACCACTTGGATAGCCCTGAGTAATTTTTTCAGTGGTAAACTTGTAAATAATGAAAAACTAACACTTGGACAGCCCTGAGTAAAATGTGCTGTGCCCTTATAATTTACCTAAATAAAGGCAATTGTGTACTACAAAATTTGTTCAAAATAGTCTAATTTTTTTGTTTTATTTACAAATTTGTCATCGAAATAATTTACTCGGGGATCCAATTTTTTAGGAACGTCAAAAAATTTGACAGTCCATCAAAAATATTGACAGTCCTCTACGACGACATGGACAGATCTTGCGGACGATATTATGAAGAGCACGGATGCATTAGAGGTGGAGGTGGAGGAGGAGGAAAGTGGATCAGAGGTGGCTGTGGAGGGAGAGGTTTTAGAGGTTTGAGACGGCAGTGTAGGGGTCGACACGTACATCAATCTCAGCACGGAGGTGGCTGTGGATGCGATGCGGTTGACACCGATCGATCCCAGAACGAAGGTTAGAGACAGCGACGTGGGGATCATCGACGCCGCTGATGATGCTGTCGATGGTGCGGAGGTGGATGCGGAGGGAGAGGGTGGAGAGGAGGTGTCTGACGTGAGCGGAGAGGATGGAGATGACGGAGAGTACAGCTGCGACAGTGGAGGTGGAGGTTGAGGAGGAGATCTAGGGAGGAGGAGGAGGAGAGGGGGGCGGAGAGGAGGAGGAGAGGGTGTGGAGCCCTAGTAAATTTTGGACTAGTCTAAGTAAAAGTTCTTTCAAACTGGACTAGCAACACGATTTAGACTGTCCTAAACAAATTTTGTAGTATCTTCAGCAATCGCCTAGTAAAGGAAAATGTCCTCTCTTATCTATATGGAACTAAAGTAATTTTTCCCTTACTGAATTATATTGGCAGCTTAGATGTTGCTCCAAAACAAGTAACAAGTACACCCAACATAAATCACTTGTAAATTTGTAATCACACTTTTACTGGAAACAACATTAGTTCCATAAATAGTTCGTGCTAGGATCACAAACATATGCAGCTGGTCACATTAGTAATAGTAATACTTCATGGCTTCGAACCTCGGCTCCTTCGCCTGGAACTTCTGCCCGGCGTACAGCTTCATGTACTCCTCGAACACGAATCTCGGATAGACGACGTCGCTCTCCTCCTCCTCCTCCTCCTTCTTCTTCTTCTCCACCAGAGCCGGCGCCGGATAGATCACCGCGTCGCTCCCCGGGTTGTAGAACGAAGCGATCGACATCCTGTTGCCGTCGGTCAGCGCCACCACCCGGTGGACCACGCTCTTGTACTTGCCATTGCTTATAACCTGCATTCATATTATCAATCCCGAGCCAAAGATTTTTTTTAGCAAAACTATGACTGATTTACTACATCCCACTTGTGTGTTGGTGCTGGACGGGGTTTCCAATCAATATGAAAAACGACGAACATCAGCCGTGTGTAACTGTGTTCGAAAAATCTACAAGAGGTCGGGGTTGTGGGTGACCATCCATAATCGATCTACAAGAAAGTTAATAGACAACCAAAACTAGCTCTAGATAGGACAATCCAATAACGTGGACCGGCCCAATGCGATTTAAATATGTAGACTCAAAAGAAGACATATATATATATATATATATATACCTCAAGCTGGTCCCCGATGTTGACGACGATGGAGTGGCGCATTGGGGGCACGTCGACCCACCGGCCGTCCTTGAGTAGCTGGAGGCCGCTGACGCGGTCGTCCTGGAAGAGCAGGATTATGCCTCCGGCGTCCGTGTGGGCTCTCAGCCCCTTGAACAGCTCCGGGCGCGGGCACGGCGGGTAGTTGCTGACCTTGGTGCCGAAGGTCGGCCCCTTCGACCCGCGGAATGCCTTCTTCAGGTACCCCTCCTCTATGCCGAGGTTTCTTGTTAAGTGTTATGAGTCTTAGGTGGCTCCTATGTGGCATGAGCCACAAGACAATATCTTGTTTATGTGGCAAAATTATATCTCAAAAGACAATGAGATGAAAAAACTCTCTCCAATGCAAAAGTATTGAGGAGACAATAAAAAGTATTTTTTTCAACTTCCAAGACAACTTTTAAGACAACTACTCATCTTCTTTCTTTTTTCTAATATTTTTTATTCATAATTGATGACATGGAAGAGAAGACATTGTCAAGTGCATTGTCTAGAACAAGACAATCAACTTCACAATGTCTTCTTTAATTTTTGCCACATAAGCTTCACAATTGACTTGACAATTGCATTGGAGAAGAACTTTTGAATAAAATTTTGTCATTCCTATGTGGCAACAACTTTTTTTCAAAGTCACAATAGGGTTCGAGATGCTCTTATAGGGCAAAACAATATTTTAGTCCATTTTTAGATTTAGTTTATATGTTTATTTTCAACATGAAACCCTAATTTTGATATGCATAACTTAATATTTTGAAAAAAAAGAGATGATAATACCTCTGTTCATCCAACTCTCTTTATCACTCCGCCTCCGATTCCTGGCTGCCTACCACTATACACACCCACACGGTTGGACCATCCCTGCTGATGGTATCAGCCAGAACAGAACCTGGCTTTGATACCACTCTGTTGGGAAAGAAGCGCGGAAACCTTTCCCCAAACCGGAGAGTACCTGCGAGAGGACCGAACAAACAACGCACGAACCCAAAAACAAGCACACAAAAACAACCACGCAGACACAGAGAATTTTTGACGTGGAAACCCTTGCGGGAAAAAACCACGGGACGATCGGAGTCCAACCCTGAGAAGCCTCCACTAATGGAATAGAAGAATTACACCCTCTACAAACTCCTCCCGATCCAAATCGGATCCCCACAACACTCAGAGACAAGAACAATGATCACAAGGCTACGAAGAACGAGAACGACGAGTAGAGATTACCCGAACACGATCTCCTTCGAAAACGACCTTCAATCCTCCGTCTTCTTCTCCGAAGTTGTAATGGCACTCTTGCCTCCTTCTCTCTCAAACTTGTGTTGTCCAATGCGATAATACGATAATGAATTAGGGTTGAGAAAACTCAATATATCTCCCTAATCCCGCAACCAACCTGGACCGTTGGATTAGATCCAATGATGAAAACTCATCCTGAAATCCGCTTCAGCCCCCCGACACACAGAGTTCGGCCAGAACTCTGTGTGGGGCAACCAGCACTGGATGGCCAAACCCTGGAACGGCCAGACCGAGTTCGGCCAGAACTCGGCCTGGGACCGAGTTCGGCCCGAACTCGGCAGACTTGGTCCAGAATCCCCTTTGGGGCAGCAGCAGCAGTAACAACTACTCCCGAGCTTCTCCGACATCGGACGGCGCTCGTCGCACTCCGGGATCTTCTCCACATAGGTTGGGAACCCCACCCACTCCAACACCTGCCCCTCCCTCTCTCTTTCTGCGCATGCTGGCGCTGTTGCCACCGCTGCAGTGCGTAGGAGGGTGGGAGGGTGCAGCCGGAGGTTGGGGTTGGGGGGGGGGGGGGGGGGGCGGTGGTGGTGCAGTTGGGGTGTGGGACTTGGGTAGGTAAGGATGGATTATTTTATTTTTATTTTTATTTTTATTTTTATTTTTGTGTATTAAGTTGAAAATATTCAATAGTTTATGGTTTAAAGTTGTTGAGTAAAAAAGTTTACGGTATCAAGTTAAAAAGTAGAATAGTTGAGGTATCAAGTTAAAATTAAGTATATATGACTAATAGAAATTTCTAATTTTAGATTTAGGCTGCTCAATTATTTAGAAACTGGAATAACATGCTCCTTAAAATGTCAGAATTTTTTTTTTTAAGAAATTTTTTTAAAAATAGTTTTGAATATTTGTACAGTACCCTATATTGTCAGAAATAGTAAAATAGTTCCTACTTGGGAAAATTACATTAATAATTATAACTAGGGAAATGCTTTCTCAATCTAATTAATCGCCTACACAGTCATTTGATCGAGCCTCTTCGTGCCTGATGAGACTTTTGGTACGCACACTATATTTGACCCACTTGTCAGTGAGATTGAGATTCGCTGAAAGGAAAGAAAATAAATCAATTCTTTGTTCTGTTATTTTACCTTTTGAATTTTTTTTCTTTCTTTTCGATGTATTTAGAAAGATCGTAAAAATTGTGAGGGAAAATAAATAGAGTTGGGTGGAAGCAACCATTTAATTTTTTTTATTTTTTTGGCATCTAAATAAAAAAAACTAAATAATCTTTCCTGTAATGTTCTCATTTCGCGAATCAAACATGGCAGAAGAATTATGAAAAATCCTGCTTTGCTCTTCTAGTAATCATATGGAGGTTGCTTTGTATGCATGCTTCAAGCAAAAAAAAACAAACAAACAAACTTAGCATAGCCTCTGAAGTCTCGTCGAAAACGCAGAGCTACGGATACAAACAAAACAACATAATGAGAGTGGGGACTCTGTGGGTGATGGCATCCAATAGACCATTCCACTAGGGCCGGCCCGGGAATAAGAGGAACAAGTTGTGGGGTTTCGACAACTTTTTTCTGCTAGAACAATTCTCAAGACTCAGCATGATTTCACCAAAAGTTAAGATCACGAATGACCATCTGGACCAGTTGACAGTAAGGATCAAAGAACAACCAAAATTAGTTGCAGAATAGGACAACCCAATTCTCCCGGCCGGCCCCTGATTCCAGCTTAACTCTCTCTCTCCCATCCAACCGCTATAAATACCACTCTCCATAGACCACCAACAATGTGCGAGTGAGAAATAAGAAATAAAAAGTAAGAAATAAGAGAGATGGAGTCCTTGTCCTTCCCTGTTATCAATATGGAGAAGCTCAATGGCGAGGAGAGGGGAGCAACCATGCGAGTCCTTGATGATGCATGCGAGAACTGGGGCTTCTTTGAGGTTTTTTCTTAGCTCTAGTTAGCTACTAATATTACTATTTGATTAGTTTGCAACCATATGCATTGATCTCTAATGGAGGAGAGACTTGGAACTCTTTTAGCTTCTTGATCATGGCATCTCGGTCGAGCTCATGGACAAGCTGGAGAGCTTCACCAAGGGGCACTACAAGAAGAGCATGGAGCACAGGTTCAAGGAGTTCGCGAGCCGAGCCCTCGACGAGGGAGAGGAGGAGCTCGACCCGGGCAGCATGGACTGGGAGAGCACCTTCTACCTGCGCCACCTGCCCGAGTCCAACATCTCCGAGGTCCCCGACCTTGAAGACGAGTACATGTAATCAATTAGTTCGATTGTCTTTTTGGACCGTTCAGATCGGATCCTTAATATCGATAATACAGGAAGGTGATGAAGGAGTTTGCGACGGAGCTCGAGAAGCTGGCGGAGAGGCTCCTGGACCTGCTGTGCGAGAACCTCGGCATAGAGGAAGGGTACCTGAAGAAGGCATTCCGCGGGTCGAAGGGGCCGACCTTCGGCACCAAGGTCAGCAACTACCCGCCGTGCCCGCGCCCGGAGCTGTTCAAGGGGCTGAGAGCCCACACGGACGCCGGAGGCATAATTCTGCTCTTCCAGGACGACCGCGTCAGCGGCCTCCAGCTACTCAAGGACGGCCGGTGGGTCGACGTGCCCCCAATGCGCCACTCCATCGTCGTCAACATCGGGGACCAGCTTGAGGTATATATATATATATATATATATATATATATATATATATATATATGTCTTCTTTGAGTCTACATATTTAAATCGCATTGGGCCGGTCCACGTTATTGGATTGTCCTATCTAGAGCTAGTTTTGGTTGTCTATTAACTTTCTTGTAGATCGATTATGGATGGTCACCCACAACCCCGACCTCTTGTAGATTTTTCGAACACACCGCACACGGCTGATGTTCGTCGTTTTTCATATTGATTGGAAACCCCGTCCAGCACCAACACACAAGTGGGATGTAGTAAATCAGTCATAGTTTTGCTAAAAAAAATCTTTGGCTCGGGATTGATAATATGAATGCAGGTTATAAGCAATGGCAAGTACAAGAGCGTGGTCCACCGGGTGGTGGCGCAGACCGACGGCAACAGGATGTCGATCGCTTCGTTCTACAACCCGGGGAGCGACGCGGTGATCTATCCGGCACCGGCTCTGGTGGAGAAGAAGAAGAAGGAGGAGGAGGAAGAAGAGGAGGAGGTCGTCTATCCGAGATTCGTGTTCGAGGAGTACATGAAGCTGTACGCCGGGCAGAAGTTCCAGGCGAAGGAGCCGAGGTTCGAAGCCATGAAGACCATGGAGACGGTCACTGCGCATCCCATCCCAACTGCATAAGCAAAGCCATTACTAGTACTATGAGTCTATGACTACTATAGAAGTATTACTATTACTAATGTGATCAGCTGCATATGTTTGTGATCCTAGCACGAACTATATATGGAATGTTGTTTCCAGTAAAAGTGTGATTACAAGTGACTTATGTTGGGTGTACTTGTTACTTGTTTTGGAGCAACATCTAAGCTGCCAATATAATTCAATAAGGAAAAAATTATTTTAGTTCCACATAGATAAGAGAGAACATTTTCCTTTATTAGGCGATTGCTGAAGACACTACAAAATTTATTTAGGACAGTCTATATCGTGTTGCTAGTATCGTGTTGCTAGTCCAGTTTGAAAGAACTTTTACTTAGACTAGTCCAAAATTTACTAGGGCTCCACACCCTCTCCTCCTCCTCTCTGCCCCCTCTCCTCCTCCCTAGATCTCCTCCTCAACCTCCACCTCCACCGTCGCAGTTGTAATCTCCGTCATCTCCATCCTCTCCACACGTCAGACACCTCCTCTCCACCCTCTCCCTCCGCATCCACCTCGCACCATCGGCAGCATCATCAGCGGCGTCGATGACCCCCACGTCGCTGTCTCTAACCTTCGTTCTGTGATAGATCGACGGTGTCAACCGCATCGCATCCACAGCCACCTCCGTGTTGATCAGATTGACGTACGTGTCGACCCCTACACTGCCGTCTCAAACCTCTAAAACCTCTCCCTCCACAGCCACCTCTGATCCACTTTCCTCCTCCTCCACCTCCACCTCTAATGCATTCGTGCTCTACATAATTTCGTCCGCAAGACCTATCCTCGTCGTCGTAGAGGACTGTCAATATTTTTGAAGGGCTGTCAAAATTTTTGACGTTCCTAAAAAATTGGATCCCCGAGTAAATTTTTTCGATGACAAATTTGTAAATAAAACAAAAAAATGGGGCTATTCTGAACAAATTTTGTAGCACAATTGCCTTTATTTATAGTACTTGACTTATTTTACTAATTAACTAGCATTATGGGGATGGACCCATCGAACTCCAACCCGCAAACAAGTACGCAATTTAACATGTGTTTTTAACGTGTTTATATGTCGCGAACTTATATGTTGCAAACTTAGCACATTGCAGACTGGGTCATGGTATAATAGTAGTTTCCTATTATTATTTTTTGAGAAAGAATAAGGCTATCATAACCTCTCTTTTTTTTTCAAATTTCTACCTTTTGTCTATCTACTACACCAGACAAGGTTGTTGATCATTCGTCGGATTCGTCAAATTTCTACATCTAAAACGTCATCATTTACCGACGCAACCTAGCGACGTTGAGCGACTTGACATGCATCGATGCTGACCTGGCTTGAGAGCCAAATGGCGACGTTCTGCGACTTTGCTACGTCGCTATAGTACCGACATATAGCGACGACGTCCTACGTAGCGACGTTTAGTGACGATCAGCGACGGTATTCATCACAGTTAGCGACGTGCCTTATACTTACTTAGCGACGTTACCTTCGTCGCTGGACGTCGCTGAGAGTCGCTGAACGTTGCTAATATTGAATTTTTTTTACAGCATTTGCAGCATCCCCTGCAGCATTTGCAGCATCCCCTGCACCATTTGTTACAACAACGACGGTGTGTATCACGAACACAGTATCAAACAACACATATACACACAATCACGAGCACGTTTGAAACACAATCTCATTAATCAACACAGATATATAAAAAATTGTAACAACAATGTCAAACATAATGGTCCACATAAGAATAATGTATGTATAACCACATAAAAGACCTAACAATGGGCCATCACACAACAATATATATGTCGACTACGGCTGATCAGGAGGAGCATCACCGCTCATGAAAAGAAGCTAAGCATACTGCTCCGGTGTAAGAACCACCGACGACGATGAAGGAGGAGGCAATGCAACCACTGGAGAAGGAGGCAGTGTAACCGCTGGAGATGGGTGCGTCCGCGTCTCCTCTAGGGCTCGCAGTCTGGCGCTGCATTGCTCCATGCAAGCCGCTATCCTGGTAATGGTGTCGTGAATGGACTCATGTGTCCCATGTACGTGCTGTACGGTGCGCTCGAGCTCGTCAAAGCATGCGATGACCGACACAGCGTTCCTTTGCGCCGGAGACCCTGGCTGCTCAGCAATCCTCCTCAGCATATCGTCGCGCAGCTCAGAAATCTGGCGGACAATGGTCTCCTCGACTCGGGACGACTCGGCATGTGAAGGCTGTGAATGCGTACTGGAAGAGGGAGCCCTGGATGCCTGCGTCACAACAAATGCGCCGTAGGACCCCATACCGTAGTACGTACCCCTCTGAAGACCACCAACAACGGTCTTCCAGAGCTCGTCCTCCGACTGAGTCGGAGAGGGCTGCGATGTACCAACCCCTCCCTCTGCCGGTGCACTAGCACTCGCACGCTCATCACGTAGCCTAACATACTCTTCCTAGAAATCATTATGCATCTCTATACATCAGTACTTACCTAAATTAGTCTAATAAACGTCTAAAATATTTAATTATTATTAAGTATATGGTTATTTGTATATTCTTCAAGTTGTGTTAAAAATTAACGAAATCTAAATTAGTACTTACATAGCTCTGAGTAGCCCGGCCCTCGATGAGCTTCCCATCCTTCTGATGGGTGGCCAGGAAGACGGTCACCATGTTTGCGTCCTCACCCATCTTCACCTGCGTATTTGTTATATTTTATTCTTTAGTAAAATAGAAAATTACATACTCCTACTATCAATAAAATCTTATATTTTACAATAAATTACATACCAGACGACGGAAATACTCTGTCATAGGAATCGATCCACCACACCACTTTTCGGCCCTTGTCCTAGCCGCCTTCGCCTTCTCCGACCACTCTCTGTACCGGGGCTCCTCAAATTGAGCCCTCATCGTGGTCCACTGGTCAGGTGTGATCCAACCATCAATCGGCTTTTCGGAGCGCTGACGAGCTTTCTGATCGTCAATTGCATCACGGATCAACTTGGCGACGACGGCAGGAAACTGCCTCTCAATCTGCTCGGCCCGGTGTGGTGGATAAAAATAAATCCTCTACAAGAATTACAAATTAAAATAATAAGTTCTAAAAAATGCTTAAAATTATATTAATCATACTAAATTAACTATCTTTAGTTACCTTGAAGTGGGCAAACCAGAATGCCTTCCTCTCTTCCGAGGCATCCGAGTAGTTGATCCACAGACCCCCATAGTTGGACCTTAGAAAGGAGCCCAACGCTCTCTGTACCGACGAGGGACGATATCTGTATACAACGATAACCGACGTATTAATGAATATATATAGATATACAGACATGCATAATATATATATATATATATATATATATATATATATATATATATATATATATATATATATTCATTTAACTTACTTTGTAGGACCGTCGGCCCAAATCTCCATCCTCGTCTCGTCCTGAGGTGCGCATGGAGGGTCGCTCTGGTATGGATCCGCCCGGGCGGGAGTAGGGAGTACCTCCTCCACCTGCTCCCCACCTGCCATGCTGCTGTCAGCGGTAGGAAGGCTAGGGGAAGTAGTATGATCAGCAAGCCTGGAACTGCTCGTCGCAGGTGCACTGCCACCCGGACCTGCGACCGTATGGTACAATGGAGTGCTCGGGTCAGAAGATGGTCCAGAGCCATCCTCTGGTAACAGAGCTCTCTGCCCACCTAAGGACACGGCTCGTCCTGCTCTATCTCCGCGTCGTCCTGAGGTGCCTCCGCGTCGTCCTGCCATGCTGATAATAACATTGGAGTTCATAATTTAAGACTATAGAAATATGAATACATCAAAATCACAGTTTATGATTGAAAATATAAATAAATACAATGACAGTTTAGAAATATCTGCATACATTGGAATTCATAATTTAAGTTTTCAAAAATGATCATAGTTCATAATTTAAGATTACAGAAATATGAATACATCAAAATCACAGTTTCTCAATCATCCTCTGAAAATTCATCTTCCTCGTTTGCCTCCTCCTCCTCCTCATCCTCTTCCTCCTCATCGTCACTAGCATCTTCTTCGTCTTTCCTTTTGGATACTTGTACCTCTTCTACACAAGTAGATATTGAATGGGGAACTTCTGCTGAGTCGACATCAACTGTATTTAGTACAAGAGGCAGCTCGTCTTTCTGATAAGCCACTTCATCGACGACGTAGGTATTTCTGACTTTAGTCTTGCATACTGCCCACCAGTCGTACCTCGTTGTTTCCCGTCTAGGATATATTGTAAAATATACGAGTTGAGCTTGACTTGCTAGGATAAATGGTTCGTATCCTTGGTATCGACGACGGTAGTTAATATCCACAAGATCATGCTTGTCAATTTTCCATCATTGATCTTGTATGGGATCGAACCAATCAACTTTGAACAACACGATCTTGGCAGGCTCTATGCCATAGTTGTACGTCAATTCCACGATCTCCCGTAAGACGCCATAGAAATCATTGCCTGGAGTGACATCTTTGTAGTTTGTAGATTTGATACACAAGCAACTGTTTTTTGTGGAATCAAGATCCAGGAAGCTATCTCTGATGAGAGCATTTTTTGACTTGAACTTAAACCCATTCACGCAATAACTTGGCCATATTTTGACGGCATAAATTGGTCCCTTGGCAAGAGTTCTAATAGATTCATTCTCAAGGATGACGTCCGGATGATCGACCTAAATCCGAAAAGATACAAAATTAAGTTTAATGTTAAGTTATTTCGTGTGCAGTTGTGAATAGAGGAAGATTCTAACTAGCTTCTTACGTACATATTGTCAAATACATTCTTCTCGATATGTATGACATCCAGGTTATGTCTGAGCAGATGGTCACTCCAATATGGTAGGTCCCAGAATATACTCCTCTTCGTCCAGTTGTGAGCGCGGCCAAATCCATCACACTTGTACCCTGCTGTAGGCTCTTCAATAGCACTTGACAATTCTTTATATTCTTTCCATATCGTGTCCCCGGACCACCGTGGCGGTGAACTGGACTTCTCTACCACGCCAGCACGAAAAGCATTCCTGTTCCTCCGGTACGGATGATCATTTGGCAAGAACTGTCGATGACAATCAAAGAAGCACAATTTTTCTCCGTGTTTCAAACGGAAAGCCTTAATGTGATCCATGCAATACGGACATGCGAGACGACCATGGGTGCTCCAACCCGATAATATTCCATAGGCCGAGAAATCATTGATGGTCCACATTAGTACGACCCTCATCTGAAAGTTCTGCTTTCTGGAAATATCATATATGGTTGCACCTACTTTCCACAACTGATTCAGCTCATCTACCAAGGGCTGTAAGTACACATCGATGTTCCTCTTCGGGTTCTTCGGACATGGAATAATAACAGTTAGGAATATGTAAGGAGTCTTCATACACATCCAAGGCGGCAAGTTGTACGGAGTAACAATCACAGGCCAACAAGAATATTGTGAGCCCGAAAGTCCAAATGGGGTAAAACCGTCGGAGGAAAGCCCCAATTTGATATTACGCGGCTCCGAAGCAAAATCGGGATACACTCGATCAAAGAGCTTCCATGCTTCCCCGTCGGATGGATGACCCAGTACTCCATCTATTTGTTCCCGCTTGTGCCAACTCATATTATCAGCTGTCTCCTTTGCCATAAACAACCTCTGCAACCACGACGTCAAAGGCAAATAGTGCATCGAATATGTTGGCTTGCGTGCACCAGAAGTCCTTGTTGTACTAGTTGCCTTGAAGCTATCGGCACCATAAAATCTGCAGGCGTCTTCATCCTTGTCGTCCTTATAGTACAACATGCATCCGTTGCGACATGCATCAATTTTTTCATACCCCATCCAGAGCAATCTCACCATTCTCGTGGATCGATAGAAGTCTTTAGGTAACTTGCCACCCTCCGGCAATATATCTTTAATTAACTACAGGATTCGATTGTAGCATTCTTGAGACATGTTAAAATTTAATTTTATGCTCAACAATCTTGTAATCACCTCCAACGGTGAATGGTCATCACAACCAGGATATAAAGGAGTCTTTGCATTCTCCAGCAACTCCATGAACTTTGCAGCATTGGTATTCGGTGCCTCCTCAGCTGCATATTGATTGTTCGGATCGAAACTAGGCCCCGCAGCATCGAAAATCATGTTCGTCCACCATTGGTCGTAATCAGCATGCTCATGGACATCTACATAAGGCTCCGGCTCGAGGCTAAAGGCACAAGTTCTCCGTGTGCCGTCCACTGATAATAATTTGGCATGAAACCCCTCGAATACAAATGATATGTCACATCCACTTCCGAATGATATTTCAAGTTGTGACATCTCATACATGGACACTTAATTTTTGTACGGTCCATGTACTGAGGGAACGCCTTGGCAAACTGCAGAAATGTTGCACACCCTGTATAAATTTATCCCGCACACCGCACATGTCATCAGGATGACGATTGTACATCTACAAACGGTTCCACAGATAGTAATTCATATCCATTTTAAGATAATTCTGCAAAAATTGACACATATAATAATTCGTCAGGATGACGATTGTATACCCACAAACGGTTCTGCAGATAGTAATTCATATCCATTTTAAGATAATTACTGCAGAAAGTGAAGACCGACATGAACTGACGTACGAAAGTGACGATTGTACGACCACAAGTTTTATGTTCTTTAACAATATATTTCACATGCATAATTGCCAAGTGTGGGGACGAATGGCTCAGAACACAACCCAAAATTTATTCTAGTATACATTAGTTTGAATCATCTATGTTCTGTAAATATGGTATAGTATATGTTCTTATCGAATATAGTATCTGAAGGATGTAACAGAATCAAGATGAACCCACATAATGTACTACTAAGACATTATCTACTACTAAAAGATGTAGTGATAGGTTGTCGTATCATCATTGTCGAGGGATAGGGGTCGAAGGACAGTTAATTTTATCTACGGCTACATAGTTTCTGCCTCGCCAGTCGAATGGCTGCAGGGACTATGTCCTGATCACGATGTCGTACCGTAGATTAATGCAAATTCCTTATAGCAAATGTCATACATAGATTTCTGTCTCGCTAGTCGAATGGCAGATAATTATACAAATCAAACTAGTCTTAAATACTGGTACCAACTGCCTGAACATGACATTCCCTAATTTGTACTGGATTTATCCTACCTCTGAGTTTCATACATATTAAAAAGGAAAGCATTTACTATTAACAAGATAACCTGTCATGAATTGAACAACAGGCAGACTTAGATTTAGAATTTAAAATATGGTATTCAGGTCAACTTAATTCAGTCAAAGGGTACTGAACAGAAAGTCTAATTAAGACTTTCAACTAAGCAGGCAGCCTGGACTGCTGTTCAGAACTTGGCAGACAAAATTCCATACCATCTGATGACAAACCTATACACACCCTTGCCCAAACCATTTGTTTCAGTAGGTAAAATATTCCAGGTTACTCAAGTAACCTGTCGTGCAATATTTGGTGTCAACAGCATTCTTTGTTAATTGTAACATACATACTATCATATCCTAACTCTGCCAAAACCTGACCAACATACCCTACACTAATCATTCCATATTTCAGTAATGTCAGTGAGCTAAATCATACTCAACTGTCGAGAATACTTAGGAGGAAAACTCATTCACAGGATTAGTATCCATCCTTCGTGACATAGCTAAATTTTATAGGGCTCGATAATAATTATTAGTCAATTTATTCATCATTTCAAAACCTTAAAAATGCCCAAAAAACTTCCAGTATCAATAAATAGGGCTCGAACCCTAAATTAGAATTCGAATCCAAGCAAAACATCAAATTGACAGTTGATATGCCCAAAAAACTTCCAATATCAGTATATAGGTGTCACACTGTGAGTCTCGTGTCCATACAGTGGGATACGACGTGTCCAAACCAACAAAATAGGTGTCACACGAACGAGAAACGAGTCCACGCTCTCGTGTCCCCCGCAGCGAGTCCACTGTGAGTCTCGTGTCCCCCGCAGCGAGTCCACGCTCTCGTGGATACGAAACTAGAAGCGAAAGAGAGAGCTAGAAGACGAGGAGAAAATGGAAAGCGGGGACAGGGGAGAGTTACCTGAGGAGGAGCTACCTGAGGAAGGAGGAGGAGGAGAAGGAGGAGGGAGATCATCGGAGGAGTGCCGCAGAGGAGGAGGCCGGAGGAGAAAAATTGCCGGAGAAGCGTCGCGGAGGAGGAGCGCACGAAAAATTAGGAGGAGGAATTTGTGAATGATCGAAAAGAAAACCCTCGCCGCCTATATAAAACATTTAGCGACGTCCTTCTCGGCCTTCGCTAAATGTCGCTGATATTTAATAAACGACGACGCTGCTTAAAATGCGTCGCTACACGTCGCTACATCAGCGACGTGTACCGACGAACTTGCGACGCAGATTCCTATTTAACAAATTATAGCCGCTAGACGTCGCTATTAGTCGCTGTTGGCGACAAACAGCGATGTCTTAGTTTAACTTTGCTAAACCCCCAAAAATTAGCGACGTTCTTTCTTGGAGTCGCTAATACGTCGCTGATATGACTTATTTTGGTAGTGGCCAGCTACACCGTATAAGCTATGAAAACGTAGCACCCAGTTTCTAAAATGAGGATAATTTTAAACTTTTATATTTTTTAATTATTTAATAATGTTATTAACTCATGATATAATTTATGGTGGTTTTTAATCAATTTAAAACTATTTAAAACCATGACTTGTGATTTTGATGTTTTGTTAGTGCAACCCTAGAGACTATATGACCTAGAGACTAACCATGACCATGTGGACCTAACCATGTGATTAGGATAACTAATTTTGACTTTTTAGCCTAGGGATATTTTGGTCATTTCGGACTTTTTAATGAAAATGAATTTTGATTGATTATTATAGTGCTAAGTATTTTATTAGAGACTAACCTAGTTTTGACTAAACCTAGATGTTAATCATGTTCATGGAGGTTTAGTTAGAAGGTTAGAGACTTAATGGCTAAGTTAAATTAATATCTAGATATTATGTTAGTAAGATATTTTGACTAAATGTTAAGAAATGCTACTTTTGATAAGAGCCTTTGATTGAGCCTAGAATCATGTGGAGAAGCCTTAGCCACCCATCTAACCTTGCAAAACCCTAACCCTAGCCTTTATCAACAACCATCAAGAGGCCATACCCCTATTTAATCACATCATCAAAAGTTCTTGCCTCTTTTTAAATACCTACATAAATCCTTATTAGTGTTCTTCCCCAAACCTCCACTAATTCCTCATTTCTCCACCAAATTGGACCAAACCAATTGTATTGGACTCCTCAACTGTAGAGGACATCATTGGTGACTAGCTAGCAAGGATTCAAGGGCTTGGATCATTGCAAGTTGGAGGAAAGCTCTCATTCCTAGGCCTCTACATTGAGGTTTCACCCTCAATAGGTAAACCTATCAAACTCGTTCAAATTCTCAATTTCTTTCCATAGTTGCATTATTTAGGTATACCCTAGCTGTCCCTCAAGTTTGGTAGGAAACTGTGTCCATTTGGTGTCCATATCGGATACGTATCAGTGTCGTTGAATAGGTGTTTGATGAAATTCCAAAACCACTATTTTATTCACCATTTTCAAACTAATTTCATGTTTTATAGTCCTATATGTGTAGAACACGAAACCTTAACTATGAGCACAATTTGAGCTATGTCCGTGTCCAAAATGGACACGAACTCGCTGCACGATGGTGCAGTCAGCTTTCCTGCTACCACACCCCGATTTCTCCCTCGTTCTGCCACGTGGACTTATGACACTTGGCACGAGGGAGGGGGCAGGACACTGATAGGCCACCCCTAAAGTTTGGGGCATGTTCGTGTCGTGTCAGACACGAAATCCCGACCGTAATGGATTTACACTGGGGCGGCACAGTCAAGATTTGGCTACTGACACGCACTTCGTGTCGTGTTCGTGTTCGTGACGCTCACGGTACCAGCAGCAGCGGAGGCCAGGCCAAGAGGCCTCATGTGCAGACTCAGCAGAGCAGGCACCAGTGGGAGTTCAGCAGGTGCAGCATCAATATCGGGGTCAGGACCCGAAGGCGATCAGTTGTTCCTACTGCAAGAATCCGGGACACATTTGGGAGCAGTGCAGGAAGAGGTTGAGGGTTTGCTATTTCTGTGGGTCAGCTGCCCACCAGAAGATAGATTGTCCTATTGCACCTCCTTTTGAGGGGGCTAGGCCACCTGTAGCTCAGCACCAGAGGGGTGGAGCTTTTACGATGGCAGCCGAGGAGACTGACGTCGCAGGTGATGGATTAGCAGGTTTGACCTTCTTTTTCTTCCTCCCCACTTCTATGTGTGATTTTACCTAGTACCTGCCAGGATATTGCTTGTGATTGCTAGATAGTATAGCTACCCTGTTCGAGACTGTGGAATCACGACCAGTAGGATTGTATTGCTTCGACTTTGATTGCTTGGGGGTTTGACCTAGGCAAGGTGCGATCATGTTAATTTCGAGGACGAAATTTTTATAAGGTGGGTAGGATTGTAACACCCAATTTTTCAGATGAGGGTATTTTTGAAATTTTGTAATTATAATTATTATTCATTGATATTTATTTCACATTATGATTTTTGGTAATTTTTAATAATTTTTAAACTATTTAAAACTGTTTTAAGTCATGACTTGTGATTTTGATGTGCTGCTAGTGAAACCTGAGAGACTGCATGACCTAGAGCCTAACCATGTCATTAGGATGATTTAATTATCATTTTTTGCCTAAGGGTATTTTGGTCATTTTGACTTATTTGATTTATTTGGTGATTTGTTGAATTGGTGAATTTTTGGTTGACTTGACTTGTTGAGACCTAGTGAGCGCTAGAAGCTAACCCTAGCCATGGTGACCCTAGTCTAACTTAGGTTAACCTACATTTAGTCATTAGAAACTAATTTTAGAATGAGAGGATTTGGTTTAGTGCATATAAGTCATGGTTCATGGTTTCATGAAATGACTTATGGCTAAATGATTTATTTTGATCATGACTTGGCCCATGGCCCATAACTAGAAGCCCTAACCCTAACAAAAACCCTAAATGACCAGCCATAGGAATCCCCACCCTATATAAACACTTATTCTCTAGGGCTTGCCTCCTTCTTTCATTCATTTCAACATTGGAGAAGGAAAGGTATTGTCCCTCTTGCAAAAATCCCCATAAATCTATTTTAATTCCTTTTTGATCCTAGTTTCTTGCATTAGAACCTAACACTCTCCTATTTTCTGATTTCTGAGTTTAATCATAGCCTTGGGTCAATTTGGGGCTTTTGGCACCAAGAGGAAGAATCCCCCATTTGGAGCTTTTCCAAGCTTTTTGCACATATAGGTAAAACCCTTCAAATTGATTTAAATTTCAATTTTCTTTACATGTAGGGCTAGATCTAGGAGTCTCCTAGGTGTCCCCAAAATTTGGGTGAATTTTGTGTCCGTTTGGTGTCCGTATTGGACACGTGTCGTATTGTATGTTAGGTGTTCGATGAAATGCCTCTATGGATTGAATGTTAATATTTTTTCGAAACAAATTATATATTGGATAGCTCTTTATATGTAGATTATGTTTGTTTATGACTGAGCACGATTCTGTAGATTTTTCGTGTCCAAAACGGACACGCACCACGTGCACGACACAGCGCACAGGCACCGTACGGCTGCCCTGCTGCTCGACCTTGATTGCGGGTCGTGACATAATTTAGGGTGATGTGCGTGTAGCCCTACTCTAGGAGAACACAGGGACACGTGCACAAGGAAACTGGTGTCATGTGTCGAGTGCACGAGCTTGTGACACGTCCGCACGAGGCTGTGTATGCCTGTGTGTGTCTGTACGTGTTCGTGAGTGTCCGGACATGTTGTGTTCGGTTGTATGGACACCACATGACTCGTGGGACATACTGACACATGCACGACACTTTACCAACCATTAATTTGGTTTTTTAATTTTTGAATTGGTTGGGGTTTCTCTATTTTCTGATACGGGCAGAGTATTTAGTATTGTTGAGTTTTAAAATGCATTTCAATTAATTTTAAATATAAATTTTGCATGATTATATATGTTGACATGTCAGGTATATTGGACTTGGAGAAGTTTGGTTGAGTTTTGGGTGTCGTTTACAAATTGGTCTTTATGTTGATGTGGATTCAAATGAATATATATATATAGGTGTGTTGGTTGAGGATGACATTATGATTTATATTCTTGCTCTAGATTACTTTATATGATGTTGTCACGTTATTATCACGGATTGGTACTATATGGATCTTGTCATGCGATGTTATCCCCTCGGGGTGCATCAGATACAGTTGTCATGTGCTTTTTACGAACATCTTGTATTTCATGTACACCTCTATTCATGTATACTCTTGTGCAATCTTGTACTCTCATGATCACGTGAACAAACATGATAAATACCTCTTATGCAAGGTAACTTAACTTGACTGGATCCTTGTGTATTGATTGGGGACGGTGAGTAGGAAATGATTATGTGATCAAAATCCTATCTTGTGAAAATCTTGTATACATCCATTATACACTCACGTATGATGGAGTTACCCTTGTATTGTCCTAACCCGTTTATATAACCATCTCATGTTGTAAATCACAGGTTACTTACAGTTCTTAATTATCATGTAATAGATATTTTCAGTTATCAAATCTCTCTCATTTTTATATATATTTTCTTACAGTACATGTATCTTACTCTTTTGTATGCTTTATATTTTCTAACATGATATGAACTGCGTGAGATGTATTGTGCTCGTTCCTGTCCTAACTGGACTTGTTAAAAATATTACAGATGGTGATGATGACTGCCCTACCTTCTATAGGGCATATGAGGGTGACATTCAGGAGCCTGGGGAGCATCTAGCTCAGTAGAGGGTGCCTACTTTAGTCTAGTACTTATAGCTTTCAGTTTGTATCAGATTATTCTGGTTATTAGTTGAGACTTAGTTATATTCAGGACTTGTATTTATTTGTGTTGGATATCTATATGTGTGTTGTGATGAATTTACTTATATATTCAGTTCTTTCTTTTTATCTTATTCCATATCGTGCTCCATCTGCCCTAGATTTGTGATTGAGATATAGAGTTGAGATGTTATATTATACCTCCGTGCGGAGATGACAGGTTTTGTAACTCCACCCTCCTGATATTTAAAAATTTTAAGATTTTATATTAGTAATTAACAATTGGAAATTTTATATATTTTAAAAATATGAGAAGCAATATAGATATATACTGTGTCACTTTATTATTATTCTTTTTCCTTAATTTTTCAAATATGTGTTGTTCTTTGAAATTATTGGTAACCCATTTCTCATATTTAAACTAAGCCATTCTTCTATGGCAGCCATTCTTTGAATATTAAGCTCAGCCCATTTCCTTTGAAGTTAAGCCCAATCCATTTCCTTTGAAGTTAAACTCAGCCATTCCTTTTGTTTAAACTCGGCCCTTCCTATTTGAATTCTAAGACAGCCTTTATTTCAAAACCTTATTAAAGAATGAATGTTCTTCTTCCTTTCAGCTAATTTCCTAAACGTTGGCTCAGGGCAGTTGCACATCCCATGTGCAGCCTCAACAAACAATTTTTTCCGCCAAGGTTGCTTGCTATCCACGCTCACCAATCTTTTATAAACAACACATCTTCTCCTTTCTCAATCTTCACCCCCTTCACTAATACTCCAGATCTAAATCTTTGAGCTCTTGAGGGGAGGAAACTCTGGCAGCAATGGCGAGCTCCTCCACTGGCGACTAGGCTCGGTGACGACGGGAACGACGACAAAATTGTTTCATCTATGAAGAACCCCATTCCATGATGTTCCTCTCCATCGATTCTTCCATTGTTTGGTAAGAGATCATCATACTGCAAAATGTAGGAATTGTTCCAAATTCCTATATCCTTTCACTTATTTGATTTTGAATCCAGATCTATATTCTTTGAATCATCGATCGACTCTTTGAACAAGGAATTGTTCTAGTATTTACTGGTAAGCATCGATTCTTGATCAATTCCTCCTGATAGGTTTATTCCTGAAATTCATATCCTGTGTTTTGTATTAAAGATCGGATCAGGATTGAGTCGTGTTAACCAATAATTTAATCTGCAAATAGTTGATATTGGTGAGTCTTGATCTCCTATAGTTTTGATTTCAGTATTATGTTGTGTGCTTGTGTGGGTGAAACCTAAATATTTTCCTCTGTTCTTGGTTGAAGGCTTGATAAACTAGACGGAGTCAGGGACAGTGTAGTGTCCAATTTATGGGAATATCCTAAATCTCTACAGGTATTTTCTATTGCTCATAACTTCATTTCCTGATAAGTTGTACCAACTGTATCCGGTTGTGTCAGTGAATTCATTGAATCAATCATATTGGTATATGGTTTCCCATAGCACTGATATGTGATTCGTATGGCACTGTTATGTGATTTTCCATGGCACAGCTATGTGATTCACATGAGATTGTTATGTGATACTCATATGAGGACTGATATGTGAATTTCACATGAGTTTGTATATGAATTCATATGGGGACTGATATGTGAATTTCACATTAGATTGTTATATTAATTCATATGAGGACTGTTGTGATAGCATCATAATTAAAGGGTTGCAGTATTCCTAGTTGATCAGGTTGATTCCTGGAACCTGAGATGGTCTTTTAACTGATTGCAGGACTGAATACACCAGTCCTATAACCTTAGCTAAGATGATTTATAGTAACTGGAAATCAAGAAATGAATGAGTGTAGCCATATTACAACAGTTAGGACTATGTCCCTGTGCAATGCACATTGAGGAATTAGGAATAGGCAAGTCCTGTACAATTGGGAGTCATTTTAGACTGTCAAACAGGACTGTTCTGTTCAGGACTTAATTTGGTATTAGTTGGTGTGGAGATTGATTATTGATTGAACTATAAACTAAATGGGACTGAGTGATACCTGATACATTGTGCAATGGTTGGATATATTAATACAATGTCCTGTAGATACTGCTGAACTGACAATTGAGTGATATCTGATGTTAAGAAGTCTTGGTTGTAATCAATGCATTTCCTTTTATGGTTATATAGGATAGGTTCAACAGAGCTGTCCTGTTTTCAGTTTTGACTAGATGAAATCAGGTTAGTCCTGTGCCAGGAACTAATATACCCAATATGCTGGGTTCAATTTAGAATGATGAAGAATTAAAAAATTAAGGTTGCAGTAGACTATTTTGCAGGAGAGTGATCGAGTTAAGTATTTGAATATATGTCCCATTGACAAGAGGGACTGTTAGCCAGTGCATTGTGAGTTTAGGGATTGAACTGATATTCCAGTTCCATCTATAACTGATTTGGGGATATCAGTTCATGTGGTTTGATTGAATGGTTCAGTCCTAACTGAAATGCCTAGTAGTTGAGGACTGTTTTGGATATTGAACAGGTCTAAATATAAATATCCAGGAATACTTAGAGGAGACTTGATATTTATCAAAGTCCCTAGAAATTCAGATTTCCCTTTAGCTGAAACATAAAAGCAGGAGGCTATAAGTTAGTATCATTGAATTTGATCATTTTAGAAAACATGAGATAATGAGTTAAGTAATGTGTGAGTAGTTAAGCTTTAAGAGTAAGTTCTAGTCTTGTCAATAAGAGAATAGGTCCTTTGGTTATCCATTTTGAGATGCCATGGCACATGTGGTTTAGTAATGTATGGTAGGAATAAAGAATAGTTGATCTCCTATTTTAGAATATTATTCTAAGTTGTACATAGATATTACTTTAGTTGTATAGATGTGAGATTAATAGGACTTAAGTAGAATTAGTGTAAACTAAGGATTTTTGTTAAGAAAATTCTAGAATATAAATAATTACTTTGCATGGTTGACTTATAAATTGTAATTATTAAATCAGGAGGACATCCAGCTCCATTGTTCACCCGTACTTTCCCGGAGCCAGGCAAGTACTTTTCTTCGGTTTTGCGCATTTATATTCTTGTACCCTTTCTGGTGACACGTCATGGCACGATATTCACTCCTGTATTTCTGTACCCTTGTTCTTGTACTTATTAGTGTCGGATGGGAAAATACACTAGCCATGTGACCAATCCCGATTACTATATCCATGTGTCTAGCTTAGGCCTCGCACTGTGCATGCGGGTCCTAAGTTGTACCATATTCATGTACTCCTGTACATGTTCTCACCCCAGCCGGTCACATGGACTAGATGTATTTCGATATTGTACACTTGTCATGTCTGGTACTTCAGGATTATAGTTTTATTCCTGTACTTTACATGTTCCTGTACTTTACATTCTTGTACTATAGTTCATGTACTAATTTTATGTACTACTTTTATGTACTTTCATGTTCATTCATGTATTTCATTTTCTGTACTCTTGTACTCTGTTTATATCATGTTCATGTTTTATTACCTAGAACTGTACTTTGCTCCGCTCCTGAATAGGATATGTAGCAGGTATGCTTGCAGGACATTGCTCTCCTCTATAGGCCAGAGCCTAGGACATTAGCTGAACAGGATGAGGCTTAGCTTTAGGCTTTAGGTTTAGACTGTTAGCCTTACTTTTAGATATTGATTTAGAATTCATAGTACATTTCACTCTTGATGACTCGTACATTTATATGCATAGAATTATAGATTATGGTGATCATTCTGGGATATGTTTTAGATGCTGTGATTGTATACTTTCATGTTTATCTGTTAGATTTCCCTAGTTTGGTACATCTTACTTTGTCGTGTCTAACGACGAAGGCTGGGCCTGTTCATCAGGGCCTCGAGACCGCAGTTTCTGTTGTGCCGACTCAGGTTGGCGTTCTGCTACATTGGAGGTGCACCTCTATCTGTACAGAGATTTTCTCCCATCATTTCTGATTTCTCTCAGCAGCGGTGATTCATGCAGCATCAGCAGCAGACCAGGGAAAACTAGCAGGGCGAGCTATCGTCAGGACAGTCAAGGATGCGCAGACCATTGGAGATCTTGTTGCAAGTTCCTTTTTCTCAATTCCATTCCTGCAATTATTTTTTATAATTACCTTGAAATCTGATTCCATCTGTTCCTTGTTGATTGATTAATTTTGTCATGTTACTCTTTTGTTGTGTTTGTTTTTTCTTTTGAAAAAATCATATGGGCTAGGTTGCCTAAATCATGGAATCTAGAATCCTCGATAGTCATGTTAGTTGCCATAGTGAGGACATGTAGTCAGATTTTGGATGTATTTTTGGGTATGGGAATTTAAGGTTTTCACCGTCGCATGCGGCAGTGCGAAAATTTTAAATACCATGAACCTAGAGGTACGTACCTTAGTCAAGGACTCTGTGATTATCGTAGCCTTGCTCACTAGCATGATGAAGACTCTGGACAACATGATTTTGGACAGACGCATATGATTAACAGATTGTATCTTGAGAAGGTTTAAACATACCCTTTTGATTGTTATAAATGACTTAGGAGTAGGGATATCTAGTTTTGTAGAGCTTATTCATAGGTAGTTCCTTCATAGTATAATGGTATGATGACTTATAGAGTGTCTGTACCCTAGAGGTGATAGTTAGCATTGGTGTTAGAATAGTAACCCTGCAGATAATTCTCCTGTTATCTATAATACCAACCAGTTACACATAGGATGTTAGTATGCCTTACATCCTTGATGAATTTACTACTTTTTCTTACCTTTTCCAGTGAGGCACCCATGACCAGAGCCTGTCTTGAGTATAGTTGTAGTTTTACCTAAGACCGAGAGGTCTATTTGCATAGATAGATTGCAGATGATATTGGCATATGGGATATAGGTTAGTTGGTATCAATAGGCCATCGTTGTATAGGGTTATAAACATGTTGTTTAGCCTATACTTGGTTCAGTTTTCCATTTTAGTTAAGTTCCTTTCGTGTTGAGTTCCTTTGTGTGATCACCTTTATAGGCAGTGTGCAGACCCTTCACTAGATACCATGTCCCCTTGATTCAGACCATTCATCCTTAGCCTTGTTCTAAGCATTGTTTCAGACCCTTATAAGTTTAGTCTGCCTTAACCTTGGTTGATCAGTCATGTATATATATATATATATATATATATATATATATATATATATATATAGATGATATACTTAGGATATATGTGATGGGTTGTTGTTCTTGAGCATATATATATATATGTGGTATTTGGTATTCATGTGCTTAGCTTGTAGGTATTTAGTTATAGGTGACTTGATAGGATTGGGAAGTTAAGAGCTAGTCTATTATAGAGTTTCTCTTTTGCTAAATTCTAGTTGCCAACACCTAAATAGCTAGCATAGGTAAAATCCTAAGAAGTTGACCAATTGATGACCAAGTACTTGGATGTTGAGAAATTGACTAGTGATTGACCCTTGACTATGTTTGACCTAGAAGGGGGTGTGATCATCTTAATTTCGAGGACGAAATTTTTATAAGGTGGGTAGGATTGTAACACCCAGTTTTCCAGATGAGGGTAATTTTGAAATTTTGTAATTATAATTATTATTTATTGATAATTATTTCATATTATGATTTTTGGTAATTTTTAATCATTTTTAAACTATTTAAAATTATGACTTGTGATTTTGACATTTTACTATTGTTTGGTTTTAATTTCGAGGAATTTGTCACCCCCAATTTTCAGGAACAGGATTTTTTGTCATTTTATATTTTTGAAATATTTTTGAAATTTATTTTATTATTTATGATATTGTTTTGGGGTTATTTGAGTCGGGTTCGAATTTCAGCTCAATCTGACTTGAAACGGGGACCCGGGGGTAGTGTTGACTTTAGTGGACCCACACATTAGTTAGCCATGGCCCACATGATAGAAATATTTTAGTTAGAGGTTAGATTAATTATTATGGATAA
This sequence comes from Iris pallida, assembly GCA_029216955.1. Taxonomy (NCBI): domain Eukaryota; kingdom Viridiplantae; phylum Streptophyta; class Magnoliopsida; order Asparagales; family Iridaceae; genus Iris; species Iris pallida. The sequence goes on from JANAVB010036020.1 coordinate 11,332,973, forward strand.
GGTTAGTGTGATTAGAGACTTTAGAATGACTAATTTAGCCCCAAACAATTAGCCCTTTCCTAATACTAATAGAATAGGTTAGTGGGGGCATTTTGGACCTTACCATAATAGGACAAATAGTCCCATATGGCCAGTCACTTTGGAAGAGGATAGGCTCAAGTTCATTTCATTATTCTCATCCACACTCTCTCTCTTATTCTTCCCCCAAATTCCTAGAGAGCAATCCCTAGCAATTTCTCCACCAAATTCTTCTATTTCGCCACCAAATCTTCTTCTTTCCTTCTCCATTCTAGCCAAGGAGGAAGCTACCCAAGTTTGGGAGGATTCGGAGCTCGTTCGTGTACTTTTGGAATCTCTACGTGTCGGTGTTGCTCCGGGAAGGCTTTTCTTCGATTCGATCTACCGAGGGGTATAAATCCCTTCTCCTTTTATTTCCTCATGCATATAGGTCTATTTTAAACCCATAGGAATGACCCCCATGGTTGTATCTCCATTTGTGTCCATTTCGTGTCCATTTGGAGGTCATAGGAGTGTCCTTTGTGTTGTGGTTGTGTCCATGTGGGAAAATCCCAAATTTGGACACACTATGTGTTGTTGTTATGTATGAATGAATTATTACATGTTTAATCTCATATTTTTTATTGGAGATGTGTTCTATAGTGTCTCATATATATATATTAGTGTAGAGAGTAATTTCTTGATATATTATGTTATATACTTGTGTTCTTTTGTCTCAAACTATCCAAATTCGTCATAATTTTTATCCACGTTTTTAGTAGCAATAGCAACTTAGAAATGTCATAACTTTTAGCTTAAAACTCCGATTTATCTTCCATTTTTTAAAAGAACCGTATCGAAGTTAGCTTTCTAAATATATATTTTAATAAGCCAAATTCTTTCTGTAACTTTCTGTAGAATTATTTGAGTTCAGCTGTACGAAAGACGAACGTGTTTCGGTATTTTTGCGATTCCGGGAGCTTCCGGACACGAAAATGTGATCCGTTTAAAGTTTCGAAAAGCTAACACGAAGAGCTACAACATACTTTAATACTAGAATTTATTGAATACCCAATTGGTACAGTATTGGTTTTAAGTAAAAGAGTGACTGTACGATATATATATTTTGTGTAACCTATGAGCCTATGTAGTATGGATATTAAATGAATATAGAGTATGTAATGCATGATATGTTAGATGAATGAATGATATATATATGATATATATCCTATTTACATTAATGTATATATATGGTTGAATGCAAGCATGTAGGAATGTAATTAATGTAATATATGTAAGCAATGCATAAATGCATGAATGAAAGAATGATATACAATGCATGCATGAAAGTATATAATGAATGCTAGATATAAATGCAAGGTATATATGTAGATAGATATGAATGCATAATGTATAAATATTGTAAATGCAATATCAGATTTCATATGTAGACATAGAACCAATGCATAGCTGATATTTAGATTGAATGTTAGTTCATTTTAGGTTGTTCGAACACTGAACTGTCCATGTAAGCATATATACCTTCCTTTTCCTATTGCCAAGCCAATTTTAGTTTTCAATGTAGTGGAATGTCTATGAATGTAATGTTAACCTTCAACCCCTTAATTCGAAATGTTAGTTAATTTCAGTATTAGACAATGCATGAGCTGTATGCATATGGGATGTTGGCTTAATGGCAGATTTCAGATAACATGGTTCATTTTATGTGGTTAGTTACACCAGTTTATGGGATATCTCACTTTAGTTTATATGTAAATGTGGAACTAAACTGAGAATGAACTTCACCCTCTGCACAAGGACACCCCACTCTATATCAACCACCATGCCATGTAACCCTTCTCTAAATGATTGCTATAATATATATAGATTTAGGTAAAGTATAGATGCATGTTAGTTATAACTTAAATAGTCTCTACTCTAATGTATATAGATGTATACGTGTAACCATGCATGTTAATTATAATACATGTGTAATGTAGATGGGTTAGCTTTGTGCCATGTATAGTGTAAACTCATAACTAGTGTTGATTTCTCTTTTCATGTACACCTCCATGTTCACACACACACACATAGCTTTACATGTTAGTTCTTTTCTTATAATATATATAATGTTGAATATGCATGAATGTGATGTATCTTGATATGTGACTTGTGTTGGCTTGTATAGCCTTGGATTTGTATGGTGTGTACTAGGTAGGGTAGGCTGGTTAGGCCTAGTGAGACTTCATTGAGTCTATGTTGACCCAGTTGACTTAGCTTTGACTAGATAGTTGACTAGAGTTGACCAAGTGTTGACTTTAGCTTAGTTTGACCTAGACAGCATGTAGATGCATTGTAGCAGTCTATTTCCTTATTTTAGACATGTTGTAACTTGTGTTGCTCTGATTAGGAGACAGACACCTCTCATCAGGCAGTACATTTACTTCAGACATTCAGATACGAGGCGAGTACATTCTCTGATCGTTTCATACTTGTCACGAATTATATTCTCGCTCTAGATTACTTTTACTTGATGCTGTCACGTTATCATCACGGATTGGTGCTATACGGATCTCTTCTTGGGATGTTACCCCCCTTAGCGGGCGCATCAGATACTTTATGACATGTGTTTCATGTACATCATGTATTTCTTGCTTCTGCGTTATTCATGTACACTCATGTTCTCTCATATTCTTTCATGTACGTTCATATACTCTCATGTTCTTTCATGTACGCTCATGTTTCCTCATGTGTTTCTTGTATAACCAAAACATCATGTCCGTAACGTAACTTGAATAGATCCTTGTGTATTGATTGTGGGTAGGGGTGAGTATAAATGGTCATGTGATTTACCCATCATGTACACTCTGTTACTTCCATGTTTTATCATGTACAACCTAAGCCAATTATATGCCATCTCGTACTCTAAATCACTAGTCACTTACAGTTCTTATTTATCATGTATATATTTCCAGTTATCAAATATCTCTCCTGTTTTCATGTACATCTTCTTACAGTGTTTCATGTATCTTACTCTATTGCCTGCTTTATATTTCCTGACATGATATGAACTGCATGAGATGTATTGTGCTCGCTCCCGTCCTGACTGGACCTGTTGAAAATTTTACAGAGGATGATGAGGAACCCTGCACCCTTACTTGGAGTTTGCCTAGTTGACACTCGCGACCTGGACCCCTGGGGAGGTTCAGGCAGCTGCTCAGGATGATACCTTGTATAGTGTAGATATCTTAGACTGTTCCTTCTTTTCAGGCTTAGATGTTGTCTTTATTTTCAGAGTTATATATTTTAGAGATGATGAGACTTGTATTCCATTTCTGCTGTACCTCAGTTGAGGATTTCTTATCTATTTCCATCGTGCTATATTCTACCTTAGATTGTGATTGAGTTGTACCTCAGTGTTGGCCTCCTTCTGGAGAGTATATTTCATGTTATGTAGTTATAGTTCATGACTTAGAACATCGTTCTACCGCCGACACTGCGGCGTAGGCTGGGCGTTGTTACTTCTCGTACCCTCACGGTGGGTACGGGTCGTGACACTGGGCGTGTCCGACTCGTTTCCGATTATTCGGGAGCGGGTCGTGACATGTTTTTAGTGGTGGCCCATGCAGGTCTATCTTAATGGTACCTAGGTCTTAGCGTACTATTGGAAGACTTAATTACACTAGGGAAACTTGATCACAGCATAGGAATAATCGGAAAATAAGGGTATATCAGGTATATAATATTCTATAAACACTTGTTGTATTTAGGTCTAGGTTATTTTAACAGTTTTCTGTTTTTCAGATAGTTCAAGCACACAACACCGGAACAGTCGATCCAACTACACTTGAAGGTTTCGAGCTCATACTTTCTATCGCCCTACTATCCCCATGGGTGGTACGTAGTTGACGGAGACGTTTCAAGAGTTCCTTGATACCAGCAGGCCGTCCTTTTCCAATCCAGACTTGCAAATACATTTCCCGAGCTAGAGAGGACTTCTGATTCCAGACTCTCGGATCTTGGGCTTCCCCGACACCGAGCGCATATCCTACACCAAGAAGCAGATCGAGAACCTGGAGCCGCCACTGAAGATTATCCAAGACTAGGAGGATCCGACTCCTCTGAAAGATTGGAGCCACTAGCCAGGAGATCCAGAATGTAGCACAGACAATAGAACCCAACGAAAAGCTGAAGCTCAGGAGGAACATAAAGACTTATGATGAAGATAGAAACTACTGTGGATCCGTAAAGCATCAACTCACTCAGACAATACTTCTTCACAGCCCAGCGAGAGATTCAGATTCAGATTCAGCCGACGATCATTTGTATTTCTGTCGCAGCTCAGGACACCACTACGAAGAGTGCCACAAAAGACGAAGGCTATGCTTATACTGCAGATCGCCTTCTCAACAGTCAAGAACTGCTGGAGACCGCTGATCACACTGCCCAAGGACAAGCATGAGGAGCACCAATATCACAGAAGAAGGACCCGCCTCTCCAGATTCAGCAATCACATGAAGCACTACCGCAAGGACCAGCCTATATCAGGACAACTGAAGAAATTAAAGTAATTCCAGTCCCGGAGAAACATTGAAGATAGACTGAAGACAGAAGATTTCTTTTGCATGGTTGGTAAAACCATGTATCTTGATTAATAATCCAGTCTTCCTTTAAATTCTTCCTAACACATTGATCATTTCTTGAAACTTCTTGTTTCTATTTTGGAACCTTGATTGATGTTCGAAACTTATTTCAAGATATTGTTTCATATTCGACAAACTTGTTTCAGACCCACAATTCGATATTTGTTTGAAATCCATTATTCGATACCGTTTGCACATTCATTCATGACCTTGTTTTCTAGTGATGGCTCTTATTTGTAAATTTTGTTCTTTTATCAAACTTCATGTTAATTAAGATTTAATTCCTACTCGAGATTTATTTTGAAAGCCTGTTCCTCATACGAAGCACTATTTGTGCTTCGTCCTATTTAGGACATTGTTGAGGATATCTTTGAGGGTTTTAAAATTTTCATTTCCTATTCGAGACTTTTTTCCTCATTCATGACTTTGATTTTCTAGTCGAGAGTTGTTGGTCCACTATTTTGTTTCGATCTTGTCTCCTATCCAAGATTTTGCTTGTTTCATGGATACTTGTTCCTACTCGTTTATTGATATTCTGTTCGCTAATCGAACTTGTACAATTCCAGAATTATTCCTATTTGAAATATCATTTTGAAACCTTGTTTGAACCTTCGTTTTTATTGATGCTTGTTTGAGATTCTATTTCCTATTCTCGCTTTATTCGGGACTTGTTCTCTTTTTCGATTTTGTTGCTATTGTGATTCGTTTGTTTCATGTTTACAATCCAATACCTTGTCTCCTATTAGAACTTGTTTTCTAGTCACTATTCTAAACCTTGTTTCCTCATCAAGATTTTCTAGTCGAGATTTTATTTCCTAATTACGACCTTGTTGATATTGGTTCTCTAATTGAGACCTTGTATCCTATGGGAGGTTGTTTTCCCTTTAAAATTTTGTCTGAGGTTTCGTTGTTAATTGAGATGTTATTGAACCTTGTTTCCAGTACGAGATTTATTTCTTATTTGAAACTTGTCTCCTATCTAATACCTTGCCTCGGTTCATCCTTCGAGACTCTGTTATCCTTTCGGGATAACGTCCTATATATGGAATCTTGTTACCATTTCAGATATCAGTTGATATTTCGTCATAATTTGAAACTTCGCTTCCTGTCTAAAATTTTAAATCTCCCTGGTTGCCTTTTTGTACTCACTACTCTTTGATTGGATTCCGTGTTACTTCATAGTATCTAATAAACCCTTGTATTCTAACAGTCAGGTAACTTCACCATTTTCGTGACTTGGACTACTGGAACTCATTTTGAACTCCTTGAAACTCTTTTGAAATTCCTAGAGATAAGGTTGAGAGAATATTCGATGATCTACTAGGACGTAGCAGTTGCACGCTGCAGCCATTAGCTGGATTATGGAGGGGTTCACTGCTGGCAGTAGCGCACTGGCGAGGCATGAAATTTAAGTTGAAGTGATTTCAGACAATCATAGGTTTTCGAGTATTGTCGAGACTTATCATATTCTTTACGTCGTAATCTCTTGGGTTGCTTCGTTGATGATTGTTGGAAAATGGATATAGTGCATAGAATATTCGGTAACATATCGTTATTTGAGTCACGGAGCCGAAGTTCACTACAGCCAGGTGTACCCTAACGGGGTAGGGATTCTAAGTAAAGTGATTTCAAATATCTATATGTTTCCGGATACCATAGAAACTATGTTCCTTTCCCTATGAGATTGGTTTTCGAGAATCACAGATTCTTGCACGTTCATCCTGATTTGATACTGTATCTCCTGAGTATTTTGTACGTTTTCTCAATCAACCCTTACTAATTACCTTTCTAGTATTTTATCGTTAGATCATTGAATTCCTCAAAAATTATACATTGCCAGAGTTTGATTCCATACTTCGTTTGTGTCTTGTCTAAACTTCAATCTTAAATTATGTCTATTTGACCATGCTTTTCATATGTCTAGTCCACTTATGTTAAACTATTAATTTTTTATCGTACTTAGTAGTTGTGTTTTTATGATTTCTGCTCCTCAAAGTTTTAATTGAAATTTTATTCTATTCCGTGCCTATTTGATTCTTAATCGTTGTTAGATCGTGTTATCCCAACTTCTTGTGTGTAATTATCGTACAGGGTCTCAAGGCTCAGGTAGTGTCTCAGAGTTGCACAGGATCGGCATAAGCACTGGGCGGACAGCAACAGACGGCCACTGGAGTTCTCGGTTGGAGATAGAGTATTTCTGAAGATCTCACCAATTAGAGGCCTCATCAGATTTGGCAGAGGCGGGAAGCTCAGTCCGAGGTACATCGGACTTTTCGACGTGACGGCACGGATAGGCGAGGTGGCATATCGACTGGCACTTCCAGCTAGCTTGGAGGGAGTGCACGACGTCTTCCACATATCTCAGCTTCGACGTTACATTCCAGACCAGAGCCTTGTAGTGGACCACTCAGAGCTAGATGTGGGCCCGATTTTGACCTAGGGGAGCAGCCAGTAGACATCCTGGACCGGAGGGAGAAGCGACTACGGAACCAGACCATTCCTCTTGTCCACGTCATGTGGAGACACCACTCTCCGGAAGAGTCCACGTGGGAGCACGAGGATGAGATGCGAGAACGCTACCCTAGACTATTCACTTGATTGTATTTTAGCATTTTGAGATTTCCATATTTCTCTTTCTCAATATATTTCGTGGTGCTTCGTGAACAAATTTTGGAGTGTTTCTGAATTTCGAGGGCAAAATTTTTCAAGGGGGAGAGATTTGTAACTCCACCCTCCTGATATTTGAAAATTTCAAGATTTTATATTAGTAATAACAATTACAAATTTTATATATTTTAAAAATATGAGAAGCAATATAGATATATACTGTGTCACTTTATTATTATTCTTTTTCCATAATTTTTCAAATATGTGTTGTTCCTTGAAATTATTGGTAACCCATTTCTCATATTTAAACTAAGCCATTCTTCTATGGTAGCCATTCTTTGAATATTAAGCTCAGCCCATTCCTTTGAAGTTAAGCCCAGTCCATTTCCTTTGAAGTTAAACTCAGCCATTCCTTTGTTTAAACTCGGCCCTTCCTATTTGAATTCTAAGACAGCCTTTATTTCAAAACCTTATTAAGGAATAAATGTTCTTCTTCCTTTCAGCTAATTTCCTCAACGTTGGCTCAGGGCAGTTGCACATCCCATTTGCAGCCTCAACAAACAATTTTTCTGCCAAGGTTTCTTGCTATCCACGCTCACCAATCTTTTATAAACATCACATCTCTTCTCCTTTCTCATTCTCCACCCCCTTTACTAATACTCCAGATCTAATCTTTGAGCTCTTGAGGGAAGGAAACTCTGCCAGCAATGGCGAGCTCCTCCACTGGCGACTAGGCTCGGTGATGACGGGAACGACGACGAAATTGTTTCATCTATGAAGAACCCCATTCCATGATGTTCCTCTCCATCAATTCTTCCATTGTTTGGTAAGAAATCATCATACTGCAAACTGTAGGAATTGGTCCAAATTCCTATATCCTTTCACTTATTTGATTTCTGAATCCAGATCTATATTCTTGAATCATCGATCGACTCTTTGAACAAGGAATTGTTCTAGTATTTACTGGTAAGCATCGATTCTTGATCAATTCCTCCTGATAGGTTTATTCCTGAAATTCATATCCTGTGTTTTGTATTGAAGATCGGATCAGGATTGAGTCGTGTTAACCAACAATTTAATCTGCAAATAGTGATATTGGTGAGTCTTGATCTCCTATAGTTTTGATTTAAGTATTATGTTGTGTGCTTGTGTGGGTGAAACCTAAATATTTTCCTCTGTTCTTGGTTGAAGGATTGATAAACTAGACGGAGTCAGGGACAGTGTAGTGTCCAATTTGTGGGAATATCCTAAATCTCTACAGGTATTTTCTATTGCTCTTAACTTCATTTCCTGATAAGTTGTACCAGCTGTATCCGGTTGTGTCAGTGAATTAATTGACTCAATCATATTGGTATGTGGTTTCCCATAGCACTGATATGTGATTCGTATGGCACTGTTATGTGATTTTCCATGGCACAGCTTGTGATTCACATGAGTTGTTATGTGATACTCCATATGAGGACTGATATGTGAATTTCACATGAGTTTGTATATGAATTCATATGGGGATGATATGTGAATTTTACATGAGATTTTTATATTAATTCATATGATGACTGTTGTGATAGCATCATAATTAAAGGGTTGCGTGTTTCAGTTGATCAGGTTGATTCTGGAACTGAGATGGTCTTTTAACTGATTGCAGGACTGAGTACACCAGTCCTATAACCTTAGCTAAGATGATGTATACTACACGGAAATCAAGAAAAATGAATAAATGTAGCCATATTACAACAGTTAGGACTATGTCCCTGTGCAATGCACATTGAGGAATTAGGAATAGGCAAGTCCTGTACAATTGGGAGTCATTTTAGACTGTCAAACAGGACTGTTCTGTTCAGGATTTAATTTGGTATTAGTTGGTGTGGAGATTGATTATTGATTGAACTATAAATTGAATGGGACTGAGTGATACCTGATACATTGTGCAATGGCTGGATATAATACAGTGTCCTGCAGATACTGCTGAACTGACAATTGAGTGATATCTGATGTTAAGAAGTCTTGGTTGCAATCAATACATTTCCTTTTATGGTTATATAGGATAGGTTCAACAGAGCTGTCCTGTTTTCAGTTTTGACTAGATGAAATCAGGTTAGTCCTGTGCCAGGAACTAATATACCCAATATGCTGGGTTCAATTTGGAATGATAAAGAATTAAAAAATTGTGGTTGCAGTAGACTATCTTGCATGAGAGTGAGTTAAGGATTTGAATATATGTCCCATTGACAAGAGGGACTGCTAGCCAGTGCAGTGTGAGTTTAGGGACTGAACTGATATTCCAGTTCCATCTATAACTGATTTGGGGATATCAGTTCATGTGGTTTGATTGAATGGTTCAGTCCTAACTGAAATGCCTAGTAGTTGAGGACTGTTTTGGATATTGAACAAGACTAAATATAAATATCCAGGAGTACTTAGAGGAGACTTGATATTTATCAAAGTCCCTAGAAATTCAGATTTCCCTTTAGCTGAAACATAAGAGCAGGAGGCTATAAGTTAGTATCATTGAATTTGATCATTTTAGAAAACATGAGATAATGAGTTCAAGTAATGTGTGAGTAGTTAAGCTTTAAGAGTAAGTTCTAGTCTTGTCAATAAGAGAATAGGTCCATTTGGTTATCCATTTTGAGAAGCCATGGCACATGTGGTTTAGTAATGTATGGTAGGAATAAAGAATAGTTGATCTCCTATTTTAGAATATTATTCTAAGTTGTACATAGATATTACTTTAGTTGTATAGATGTGAGATTAATAGGACTTAAGTAGAATTAGTGTAAACTAAGGATTTTTGTTAAGAAAATTCTAGAATAGAAATAATTACTTTGCATGGTTGACTTATAAATTATATTTATTAAATCAGGAGGACAACTAGTTCCATTGTTCACCCGTACTTTCCCGGAGACAGGAAAGTACTTTTCTACGATTTTGCGCATTTACATTCTTGTACCCTTTCTTGTGACACGTTATGACACGATATTCATGTACTCCTGTATTCCTGTACCCTTGTTCTTGTACTTATTAGTGTCGGGTGGGGAAATATACTAGCCATGTGACCAATCCCGGTTACTATATCCCTGTGCCTAGCTTAGGCCTCGTACTGTGTACGCGGGTCCTAAGTCGTACCATATTCATGTACTCCTGTACATGTTCTCACCCTAGCCGGTCACATGGACTAGATGTATTTCGATATTGTGCACTTGTCATGTCTGGTACTTCAGGATTATAGTTTCATTCCTGTACTTTACATATTCTTGTACTTTACATTCATGTACTATAGTTCCTGTACTTATTTTATGTACTACTTTCCTGTACTTTCATGTTCATTCATGTATTTTATATTCTGTACTCCTGTACTCTGTTCATGTTTCATTACCTAGAACTGTACTTTGCTCCGCTCCTGAATAGGATACGTTGCAGGTATGCTTGCAGGACATTGCTCTACTCTATGGGCCAGAGCCCAGGATATTAGCTGAGCAGGATGAGGCTTAGCTTAAGGCTTCAGGTTTAGACTGTTAGCCTTAATTTTAGATATTGATTTAGAATTCACAGTACATTTCACTCGTGATGACTCGTACATTTATATGCATAGAATTGTGAATTATGGTGATCATTCTGGGATACGTTTTAGATGCTGTGATTGTATACTTTCATGCTTATCTGTTAGATTTCCCTAGTTTGGCACAGCTTACTTCGTCGTGTCTAACGACGAAGGCTGGACGTGTCCGACTCGTGTCCGATTATTCGGAAGCGGGTCGTGACATGTTTATATATCTTATTGTTAGATGTTAGATATTATAGATGATCTATACAGCGTTCTACCGCCGACACTACGGCGTAGGCTGTACGTACCCATGTTTTCGTGTCCCTGAACAGGGTGCGGGTCGTGACACATTTTTAGTGGTGGTCCATGCAGGTCAAGATTCGCATTTGTGCAAAGTCGTGGTAGTACGACGATTAGTTGTACTGCTGCGCACCTATGAGTAGAGTTAAGGAATATGCTTTAGTTGAGAGGATACTCAATCACTGTTATGACTACTTGAGAGATTCCACGGATGACCCTTGAAAATCTCACTATGAATATCTCAAAATTCGATTCCAACAGTTTTTGTTTATCTTGCTTATTTGTTGATGAATTTGATTCTTGGTAATCAAGGTTAATTTAAAATTTCTACCAAGATGAATCGTATGGGCTAGGTCGACTTAGTTATGGAATCTAGAATCTTCTACAGTCACATTAGCAAGCATGGTAAGGACATACAGTCTGATTTTGGATATATTTCTCGGGTGTAGGAATTTAAGGTTTTCGCAGCCAAGCTAGGGGCAGAGCAAAAATTTTAAATACCATTATTCTAGAGGTATGTAACATTGTGTGGACCCTATGGTTATCGTAGCCCTGCTTACTAGTATGACTATGATTCTGAGTATCATAATTTTGGACAGACACATATGATTATCAGATTTTATCTCAAGAAGGTTTATAAAATATCATTCTACCTTTTTAATTCAGTCTTTTCAAAAAAATTGTTGTTTGTTCTTCTTCAATTAACTTAGGAGTAGGAGTAGTTTTAGTTGTTAGTATAATCCTTTGTGTAACATCCTTTGATATAATTTTCTATAAATATAATGAATTGATGATTTTTGTTAGGACTTTTTGAATTAGAATTGATAGTGCACTTCTGACCTTAGAATGGTGACCATTGTAGCCAGTTTTCAGTTTCATATAAGATGATACTGTAGGCCTCAAAAATGATAGTCACGCTGAGTTGATCAGAACTGAGTCTCAAAGTCACGCGGAAGTGATCAGGACAAATATTTAAAAATCACGCTAGTGACAGCTCATCATTTGTCAGAAATTTCATCATGACTGACAGCACGACAGTCGAAGAATGTCTCCTCGTATGCCACGTATGCACAGAACTCGAGAGATCACAGCCGACTATTGTGACTTTCGAAATCTTCTTCAACAAGACTCAGCCTTCATCAAGTTGGCGTACCAAAAGAGCTTCTTGTCATTTAATGCGACTGACAAAGTAATCACTGTCAGAGATTTTGTGTCAGTCGAGGCACGTCGAATCAAGACAGCTGACAGTCCTGCCTCAATCGAGCGTGGATTATGTTCTTTCCTCAAGTCTGCGTATATTTTGAGCTTTTGTCTCAAAGTTTGCGTGGATTCTGAAGTTTCCTCCCTCAAGCCTGCGTGGATTTTGAAGCTTTTTGCCCCAAGTCTGCGTGGATCCTGAAGCTTCTTGCCCCAAGTTTGCGTAGATTTTGAAGCTTTCTGACCCGAGTCTGCGTGGATTTCGTCCTCAATGAGCCTGCGTGGATTTCATCAAATTGGAGTACGTGGCAGCCATGCCACTGATCTCTCGCCTGCGTGTCCTGTAACTTGCACACGACTCATGCACGATTGCCATGTGTCCAACAGTTACAGGCCACGTCCAGTAACTGCTCACAACTCTGCGTATGTTAAATCCTGCGTGATTTTCAACTAGGCAGAGGCTGTGAAGACAGTTATCTTTTTCAGTTATTTTTGACTCTATAAATAGAGTTCTTTTCTATTCATTGTACAGATACATAGATATCTAAATTGCTGTTGCATTTTTAGAGCTTTTCTTCTTCGCATCGTCCAAGGGATAAAGCGATCGTCTTCTAGATCGGATTCCTACAGTTGTAATTTTCCCAGATACACAATAAATAAAGTGAATTTATTTATGGAAAACAAATTGGCGACTCTGCTGGGGAAAGCCATCTTCTCTTCTGAGATGGCAACAACTCAACGACGCTTCGTCGGTCGGCTCGACGAAGAAGGTGATATCGATCCAATTCGATCAACTCGCCTACGAAGAAATGCAGCGGGCTAAGGGTGGCAAGCCTACTTCAGCCTCCATCACTACTGCCAAGTCGAAGGACGATCTGTCTACGTCCCTAAGAATCAGTTGGCAATCAATGGTGACTTTTCTGCACAGTGTCTACTCCTAACACTGGCAAGGAGTCTACTGCAAGCACACACACTCTTGTGTGTTCAAAGACAACAGCAACCAAAAGTCATGCTGGCAGCACTGGCTCCTTAGCCAAGCCTGTTCCAGCGTGCAATCTTAATTCTAAAAGTCACGCTAGCATACTGGCTCCTTAGCCAAATCTGTTCCAGCGTGCAATCTAAAATCCAAAAGTCACGCTGGCAGTACTGGCTCCTTAGCCAAATCTGTTCCAGCGTGCAATCTAAAATCTAAAAGTCACGCTGACAGTACTGGCTCCTTAGTCAAAACTGTTCCAGCGTGTATTTCACCAAAATTTGGCTCCTTAGCCAAAACTTTGTACACTGACAATACAAGCTCCTTAGCCAAATTGTCACCAGCATGCTCTAGGAAGAATAGCTCTTTAGCTATCTCTTCTTCTTTACCAAGTTTATACAACTGGGGGTGGTCTTGCTAAAACTCCTCTACACAAAGTCCCTTCGAAAAGAGATAACTCTTTAGTTGTTTCTTCTGCTCCTGTAGTTTTTACTTCAGGAACAGCTTTGACTGACAATTTTGTTAGTCAAAGAAAAGGAGATGGTCTTTTGACTACTCTTCCTTCTGGACATTCTATGTCTCAAAGCTTGAATAAGTCTAAGAAGAAACATTTCTTAATGTCTTCTTCTACGACTTCTTCGAATTGGGCACATAATTTGTCTATGAAAGAGGGTCTGTTACCAACTCCTAATCAAGGGGGTAGTCCAATTCTTCCTTCTCTGCAAATATTCAGATCAATGGAAGGAAAAACTCCAAGTTTCAAGAACTAATGTGTTACCTCCAACTGATCTAAGAGTAAAACTGATCAAATATGCTTAGGAACACTTCTGGTGTCAAGAAACCATACCAATCGGGAACAAAAGTAAGAGATCCAGATACAGAGTATGCTAGAAATTATGTGGCTCACATTAATCACTCTCTATATAACCAAGAGCCATCAAGACCCAAGAACCAGAGAATATTCTCTGATGTATCTCAATCTTCACAGATAGATCTACGAGAACATCTTCAACAGAAGAGAAGGAATAATTCTATGTCAATGGACCATGCTGAATGTGACTTCCAGCCAAGAGTCATAATTCAATGCAGATGTCAATCAATGCATCAGAACCATGTTGATCATGAATGTGACTTCCAGCCGAGAGTCACAATGCAATGCAGATGTCAAACTAAACGACAATCTGTCTTCAATCGGATTCAGTGTGAACCTATGCCTGATGAAGATGAACCTGTGTATGCTTCTGTCAATATGACCTCTCGGGATACTGGGGGTAGAAATGATAGTCCAGATGGAATATATAGAGGCACCAGATCAAGAGTCCTGGCTTCTACTCAAAGGACTTTAATTCCTGAAGATGATTCTGAATTTCTTGGAGAATCTAACTTCCCAACCTCTTCCTACTGGGGGTAGTTCTCCTATAACTGACTTTGATACACAAAGCAGTGATTCAGAAGAAACAATATCCACAAGTTCATCAATAATCCCTCGTACAGTCACAACATACATGGTTGATGGGAATACTGATGAACCTTCTTCTTCCATGACTCCTCAAGAACAAAGAATTGCTTCTTTGGAACAGCAAATGAAGTCTATGGCTGATAATATGAAGTCGATATATGAACTCATGACAGCCCAATTACAAAATCGACAGACTGTACCAGAAGCTACACCAATTGACACTGGTGTAAGTCCAGTACATGTTTCTCCAGCAATGCAGTCCAATACTCCTGGGCAAGTTCAACCAGTTCCTAGTCACTCTGGAGCTGGGGGTAGTACTTATAATGTTGTTCCCCCTCCCAACTATTCTCTACAAGCTACAACTCCACAATCCTCCGGATTTGTTAGTGATGAATTGAGGAATCTTAAAACTCAATTTGAGGCATTCAAACAGAAAGATGGTTTACAAAGGTTCGGCGTCAAACAACCTTATCCGATAGAATGGAAGCAAGTATCATATCCTCCTAAATACAAGCCTCCTACTATCTCATTCTATGACGGAACCACTTCTCCAAGTCAGTTTATTAATCACTTTGAAGTGATGACTGACCAGCTGCAACCAAGTGACGCCCTCCTTACTCGGGTGTTTGTCGGATGTCTCAAAGGAACGGCTTATGAATGGTATAGAAGCCTCCCAGATGGGTGCATTACTTTATTTGCCGGTTTTAAACAAATATTTCTTGAACGATTCTATGAAGGGCTCAATGACATGACTATGTCTGCTCTTATTAGAATCAAGCAGAAAAATAATGAAACTACAGAGAAATTCATTGAACGGTTTCGAAGAGAAGCTCTGAAGATGCCTCTTGGAACTCCTGATGCTGTCACCATCGACACATGCAAATCAAATCTGTTGCCAATAATCAGCATGTGGACAGGTTCTACTCAATTTCAAGATTGGCCTTCCTTCATAGTCAGTGCCAAAGCTACAAAAATCAGTGCTGAAACCTTCAAAGGTTTAGAAGTACAGATGTCTCCTAAAGAAACAAGTCAAAATAATGCTAAATTCAATAAAAATAAGGGAAAAGAAACTCTTGAAGTTAATCTTCAGAGTAAAGATGCATCGACCGTTCAAACTCCTCCTGTCTCTATAACTCAACAATCGAGAACACCTCGCCCCAAAGAAGAATATTCTTTTGATGACGATGATGTCCTCGGTATCTTTGAATGTCTGCTGAAGGGTAATAAAATACAATTACCTGAAATCAAGAAACCTGATGAAGCTGGTAAGACAGATCATCCTAAATACTGTCCATACCACAGAATGTTGGGTCACACAATTCGTACATGTTATGTACTGAAAGGAAAGATCCAAGAAATGATTAAATCTGGAGCTATCTCTCTTACTCCGAAAGAGAAGACCGTCACCTCCAATGTCGTCTCTATGCAATTCGGAGATTTTTCCCCTCAACTCCTTGAAAGCGGGATCGTTCCTATTCCCAAGGCAACCCTTGAGATAGTGAATATTCCTCCTCCACAGTCTGATGGATTAGTACCAATCACTATGGAGACAGGAGAAATCATGTGGATTCATCCTGATTTAGTGGCAGACTTTGAATCCCCTCCTCTTCAAAAGACTACATCTCGAAAGTCCAAGAAGGCTGGAAAGATTAAGTCATGTCATATGACTTCTCTCGGATCTACTTCTGATGCAGAGCCAAAAGATAAGAAAGAAGCACTTGCTAGTGCTACTCGAACGGGGAAACCTTATCTAAAGGATTATTCCAAGAATCCTGAGGATACTCCTGATATCCCTCCGGCTGACAAAGATGCTCCTAATGTTCCTCCTGAAGAAGAATCATCCACTGCACCTGTTCCTTCAACTACACCAGTTGAACCTGTTCTTCCCAAGTCCACAACTCTTGAGAAAGGCAAACAACAGGCTCGGTTTGATAAACCAATCAAGAAGTCCTCTCCTCTTGGACTTCAGAAGCCTTATAATTTCGACATTTTAGCACAACTTGCTAAATACTCCAGCTAGAATGTCACTCTTTGAACTTCTACGTCTTTCCAAAGAGACTCGGGAGACGTTAAGTGAGGCACTTCTTCAGGCAGACTCTTGTCTTGCATAATTAAAGAAGCCAGGTGAAGAACCTGCCACATGCTTACATTGCAACAGTGTATTGGAGATTATCCCAAATATCACCTTTACACAAGACGACATGCTATTGGAGGATAATCGACATGATCGGCCTCTCTACTACACCGGTTATATTGATACAATGAAGATAGATCGTATCCTCATTGATCCAGGGTCTGTTATAAGTATAATGCCGAAGAGCCTGTTGGATGAATTAAAAATTCCTCTTCACAAACTTTCCAAGACGGTTACTACTATCCTGGGATTCAATCAGAGCCGAAGTGAACCTTTGGGAAAGATTCATCTGAAACTTCAGATTGGCGATTTTAGATCCAAAGTCACTTTCTATGTGATCGAGATAGGAGGATCTTATAATCTTCTACTGGGGAGGCCTTTCCTTCATGAAAATAATGTGGTGCCCTCTACTCTTCACCAGTGCTTTAAATATATTGACAGCAATGGAAGAGTACAAAAGGAAGTCGCTGATATAAATCCCTTCCATGGAGTTGAAGCTTATTTTAATGATTCCCGGATGTACAAAGAAGAGTATACAAATGTGATACAAGCTATGGAGAAAGAGGATTCACAAAGTGAGACTTTAATAATCCCTGTTAAAGGTCGAACTACTCAACAACAATCTCCCAAACTCTCTGGAGAAGGTTCTTTAATCATTCCAGTGAGCGGACGGATCTCTCCACTACCTCAGTCATCTACTCAAGGTACTCTGATCATTCCTGTTGGAGGACGGACTACTCTTCTATCTCAAGCTTCAAGGGAGCTCACCTCTTCTGAGCCGTTTGTTATCGATCTTAATCGAAACAAAATTCCTTCTAATTCTTCTTCTCCTCCTTTAGTCATTGATTTGGCTAAGATCTCTAAGGCTCAACCTTCTTCCAGTGTAAATACTGCTACTTTTAAAGTTAATGAAAAGTCTCCATCTTTGCAGTATGTTGATGTGTGTAATCATGTTCATAGTTATTTATATTTGTTAGATGACTTGAGAACAATAACCATAGGAGTTGTACAGACTTTCCATACAGATGTATCCCTAGAATCAGTACAAACTTCATACTTTCTAGTTCCCAGCAGAAAGCCAGGAGACATTCCAATATTCTTTTACAAAGGGCCCCAAAGTCCTTCTGATTTAGAAGATGATGACAAAAACGATGATACTGGAAGATTACAACTACGTCGTTATAGTCAGCAATCTAAAGACATTATCAAAAATATGGGCTATGACTTCAGAACTGGCCTCAATAGTGGAAAAGGAAGAAAAATGCCTGTTCGTATTCCTCCTCTGAAATATGGGAGGACAAAATGCGGATTGGGCTATATTGCTCCTACTCTTTTATTAATATTATCCATGAAGATCCCGAGTTTGACGAAGATAAGAGATCTGATTCTTCTAGTACCACTTCTTGGGATTCTGATATAAGTATCGGCGAATTCTACTGCAATATTCTATCTTCCAACATGGTCTCCATTGATTGTTTTGAAGAAAGTGATGAAGACGAAGATGAGTTTGAAATCTCACCTGAATCAGAACAATGGGCCCAAAGGTTAGATAATCAATGGGAGTTCCGGTTCGAACAAAAAGAACCTCCGACTGAAGGTAAACTTGCTCAAATAGATATTGGTGAAGAGGGATCCCCCAAACCAATATTCATCAGTGAAAGTCTTTCAGAAACTGATAAGCAAGACATGATCAAACTTATTCGTGAATACATCGATGTCTTCGCTTGGAGTTATGAAGATATGCCAGGACTTGATCCACAGATTGCAACTCATAAACTCAATATCATGCCGAATGCTAAATCGGTCAAGCAACAACAACGACGATTTTGTCCAGACATTATGGATGCAATTGAAGCTGAAGTTAATAAACTCATGGCCTCTGGGTTTATTAGAGAGGAACAACATCCTGATAGGGTGGCTAATATAGTTCCTGTCCTTAAAAAAACTGGCAAGATCAGAGTATGCATAGACTTCCGCGATCTCAATGCGGCATGTCCTAAAGACGAATTCCCTCTACCAATCACTGATGTTATGATCGATAATACCTGTGGGTTTGAAAGGATGTCATTTATGGACGAGTATTCTGGGTACAATCAGATTAAAATATTTCCAGATGACGAGAAGCACACTTCTTTCAGAACGCCGATCGGTACATACTGTTATACAGTAATGCCATTCGGTCTCAAGAATGCAGGAGCAACTTATCAACGAGCTATGAGCATTATATTCCGTGAACATTTGCAGAAAATAGTCGAATGCTACGTTGATGATATTGCAGTCAAAAGTCGACAAAAAGAGGATCACATCCAAGATTTGAAGACTATTTTTGATCTAATGCGTAAGCATCAATTAAAGATGAACCCTACTAAGTCCTTCTTAGGCGTCTCTAGTGGCAAATTTCTCGGCTTCGTCATTACCGCTAAAGGTATACACATGGATCCCGAGA
The DNA here is from genome assembly GCA_029216955.1 of Iris pallida. Classification (NCBI taxonomy): domain Eukaryota; kingdom Viridiplantae; phylum Streptophyta; class Magnoliopsida; order Asparagales; family Iridaceae; genus Iris; species Iris pallida. Next base: position 11,352,273 of record JANAVB010036020.1, read on the forward strand.
AGATCAAAACCATCCAAGAGATGCGTCCTCCACGCTCCTTAAAAGAGCTACGAGGATTTCAAGGAAGAATCGCTTATATCAGGAGATTCATCTCTAATCTTTCAGGACGCTGCAGACCATTCAATAAACTTATGAAGAAAGGTGTTTCTTTTGTCTGGAATGATGAATGTCAGAAAGCATTCGATGATATAAAATAATATCTGATGAGCCCTCCAGTATTGGTACCTCCTGTTTCAGGAATACCATTCCTTTTGTATACCCGAGCAATAAGTCATTCACTGGGTGCATTGCTCGCTCAAAAGAATAAAAATGGTCATGAACAAGCTATTTACTACCTCAGTCGTACTATGACCGGAGCTGAACCTCGATATTCACCGGTCGAAAAAGAATGTCTAGCCTTGATGTTCGCTGTCCAAAAGACACGACATTATATCATGGGTCAGACTATTCATGTCATTTCCCGGATCAATCCTATACGGATCATGATGAAGAAACCCAGTGTTTTGAATTCTCGATTGGCTAGCTGGGGAATCTTACTTGCTCAGTATGGCATGCGTTATATTCCTCAGAAATCAGTCAAAGGACAAGCTTTAGCCGATTTTCTGGCTGCTCATTCAATTCCAGAAAATTTAAAACTCTATGATGAAATCCCAGATGAAGTCCTAGATTCAAACCAAATTGTTGAAGAAGATCCTACTTGGCGTCTATTCTTTGATGGAGCTTCGAGAATAGGTCCTAATGGTGATATTGTCGCTGGGGTTGGAATTGTTCTGGTGTCACCAGAAGGTCTTGCTATCCAAAGGGCTTATTCTCTTGATCAACCATGTTCAAACAACGTGGCTGAGTACAATGCACTGCTTATTGGTCTTCAACTCGCTAAACATCTGAATATTCAACATTTGGAAGCATATTGAGATTCTAAACTCATTGTCAATCAGATAAGGGGTACTTATGAAGTTCGCCATCAAGATCTGGTTCCTTATCACAAATCGGCTATATCTATGGCTTCTTCATTTGAAGGGTTCTTCATTGAGCATGTTAGGCGAGCATGCAACACAGAAGCTGATGCTTTTGCTAATCTTGCAGCGGTATTAGCTATTCTAATCAGACGGCAACAAATGATTGTTGTTCGTAATCGAGAATTATTTCATCTCGAGAACAATCTGACTCTAGGACTTCCAGTTGACATTGAAGAATCAACATCTCATGATGTCAACACAACAAGAGGATTTGGATTTAGCCGTAAATCATTATCATCTTCATCTGATTCTAGCATGGAATTTATCTTCAGTAATTCATCTGAGATTCAGAATACAGATAAAGATTGGAGACTTCCTTTCTTAGATTTTGTATTGTATGATATTCTTCCAGATGATCCGAGTGAAGCAGCATCTATCAGACGACGATCACTCAGATTCTACTACAATCATACTACAAAATCTTATATCGTCGAGCTTATGATGGTTTACTTCTTCGATGTGTTGCCGGTGATGAGGCTCAACAAATCATTCGCGAAGCACATGATGGAATTTATGGTGCACATCAGCCTGGACCGAAACTTTAAGACCGTATTCGACGTATGGGTTATTACTGGCCCACTATGGTATCAGATGCCATCGAATATGCAAGAAAGTGTAAAGCTTGTCAAATCCATGCGGATTTTATTCATCAACCTTCAGAATTTCTGCATCCGACGACAGCATCATGGCCCTTCGAAGCTTGGGGCATGGACATTATTGGTCCAATCAATCCGCCATCATCAAAAGGTCATCGGTTTATTCTCACAATAACCGATTATTTCTCTAAATGGGCTGAAGCTATTCCGTTATCTGAAGTCAAGACGTCCAATGTCATCAACTTTATCAAGCATCATGTTATCTACAGATTTGGTGTTCTTCGACGCATTATTCATGATAATGGTCCATAGTTCGTCAGCCAGAAATTTACTCGATTCTGTGACGACCATCGGATCAACAATGTGGCTTCTACCGTATATAATCCGGCAGCTAACGGATTAGCAGAAGCTTTCAACAAGACCATTATCAAGCTCTTAAAGAAGTTTGTCTCTACTAACAAACGTAATTGGAGTGAGAAACTTGGTGAATATTTGTGGGCTTACCGGACTACAGTTCGTAATGCTACTAAATATACACCTTTCTCTCTGGTGTACGGATGTGAAGCTGTTCTTCCATTAGAGATTCAAATTCCTTCTTTAAGGATAGCAATCACTAATGAACTTACTGCCGAGAATAATGATCGTCTTCGACTTCAGGAGTTGGAAGCTCTGGATGAAAAGCGATTATCTGCTCAACAGAATATTGAATTCTATCAAGCTAGAATTTCAAGAGCTTTTAACAAGAAAGTCAGAGTTCGAGCATATCAAAAAGGGGAACTTGTTTTAACAGTCAGACGTCCTATGACTATGACTCATATGAGCAAAGGCAAATTTGACGCAAAGTGGGAAGGCCCCTATATTGTGAGCAGAGTTTTCTCAAATGGAGCTTATCAACTCTCAGAACTTGATGGTCGAAAAATTATGATGCCTATCAATGGCAAATTCCTTAAAAAGTATTATGTATAAAATCATCAGACAAGTGTAGGCCTCAAAAATGAAAGTCACGCTGAGTTGATCAAGACGGAGTCAAAAGTCACGCTCAGTTGATCCAGAAAATATAAACAAATCACGCTGGGGAGACAGCTCATCATTTGTCAGAGAGTAATTATGACTGACAGCACAACAGTCGAAGAATGTCTCTTCGTATGCCACGTATGCACAGACTTCGAGAGATCATCGCCGTCTATTGCGTGATTTTCGAAATCTTCTTCGGCAAGACTCAGCCTTCGTCAAGTTGGCGTACCAAAAGGGTTTCTTGTCATTTAATGCGACTGACAAAGCAATCACTGTCAGAGATTTTGTGTCAGTCGAGACACGCCGAATCAAGACAGCTGGCAGTTCTATCTCAAGTCTGCGTGTATTTGTGATCTTCATCTCAAGTTTGCGTGGATTCTGAAGTTTTCTTCCTCAAGTTTGCGTGGATTTTTTAGTTCTTTGCCTCGAAGTCTGCGTGGATCCTGAAGCTTCCTGCCCCAAGTTTGTATGGATTTTGAAGCTTTCTACACCGAGTTCGCGTGGATTTCGTCTTCAACAAGTCTGCATGGATTTCATCAAATTGGAGTACGTGGCGGCCATGCCACTGATCTCTCGTCTGCGTGTCCTGTAACTTGCATACGACTCATGCATGATTGCTATGTGTCCAACAGTTACAGGTCACGTCCAGTAACTGCTCACAGCCTTGCGTATGTTAAATCCTGCGTGATTTTCAACTAAGCACAGGCTGTGAAGACAGTTATCTTTTCAGTTATTATTTTTGACTCTATAAATAGAGTTCTTTTTCTCATTCATTGTACAGATATATTGATATCTACTGTCAAAATTTTGAGAGCTTTTCTTCTTCGCATAGTCCAAGGGATAAAGCGATCGTCTTCTAGATCGGATTCCTACAGTTGTAATTTTCCCAGAAATACAACAAATAAAGAGAATTTCTTTATGGAAAACAAATTGGCGACTCTGCTGGGGAAAACCATCTCCTCTTCTGAGATGGCAACAACTCAATGCGACACTTCGTCAATCGGCTCGACGAAGAAGGTGATGACGATCAAATTCGATCAACTCGTCTATGAAGAAATGCAGCGGACTAAGGGTGGCAAGCCCACTCCAGCCTCCATCATCACTGCCAAATCGAAGGGACACTCTGTCTATGTCCCTAAGAATCAGTTGGCAGTCAATGGTGAAGTCTCTGCCACAGTGTCTGCTCCTAACACTGGCAAAAGCTCTACTGCAAGCACGCACACTCTTGTGCGCTCAAAGATGACAGCAATCAAAGATCACACTAACAGTACTGGCTCCTTAGCCAAATCTATTCCAGTGTGTATCTCCAAAGTTGAAAGTCACACTGACAGTACTGGCTCCTTAGCCAAATCTGTTCCAGCGTGCAAATTCAACCCTAAAAGTCACGCTGACAGTACTGGCTCCTTAGCCAAATCTGTTCCAGCGTGCAAATTCAACTCTAAAAGTCACGCTGATAGTACTGGCTCCTTAGCCAAATCTATTCCAGTGTGCAATCCTACATTCAACAGTCACGCTGACAGTAATGGCTCCTTAGCCAAATCTGTTCCAGCGTGTAATTCAAAAATCAAAAGTCACGCCAACAGCACTGGTTCTTTAGCCAAATCTGTTTCAGCGTGTATTTCATCAGAGAAGAATAACTCCTTAGTTATCTCTTCTTCTTTATCGAGTTCTACTAGAACTGGAGGTGGTCTTCCACATAAAGTCCCTTCGAAAAGGAATAACTCTTTAGTTGTTTCTTCTGCTCCTGTAGTTTTTACTTCAGGAACAGCTTTGACTGATACTTTTGTTAGTCAAAGGAAAGGAGATGGTCTTTTGACTACTCTTCCTTCTGGATATTCTATGTCTCAAAATCTGAATGAGTCTAAGAAGAAATATTCCTTAATATCTTCTCCTATGACTTCTTCAAATTGGGCACAGAATCTGTCCATTAAAGAGGGTCTGTTACCAACTCCTAATCAAAGGAGTGGTTCAACTCTTCCTTCTCTGCAAATATCCAGATCAATGGAAGGAAAACTCTATGTTTCTAAAATTAATGTGTTACCTTTCACTGATTTAAGAACAAAACTCAGTACTTCTGGTGTTAAGAAACCATACCAATTGGATATGAAGATAAAAGATCCAGATGCAGAGTATGCAAGAAATTATGTGGCTCACATTAATCACTCTTTGTATAATCAAGAGCCATTAAGACCCAAGAACAGGAAGTATACTCCTCAATCTTCACAAACAGATTTACGGGAATATCTTCAACAGAAGAGAAGGAGTAATTCTATGTCAAAGGAACATACTGAATGTGACTTCTATCCAAGAGTCATAATTCAGTGCAGATGTCAATCAACGGTTCAAGACCATGATGATCATGAATGTGACTTCCAGCCAAGAATCACAATACAATGCAGATGTCAAACTAAACGACAGTCTGTCTTCAATAGGATTCAGTATGAACCTATGACGGATGAAGATGAGCCTTTGTTTGCCTCTGTCAACATGACTTCTCGGGACACCGGGGGTAGGGTTGATAGTCCAGATGGAGTATATAGAAACACCAGAGCAAGAGTCCTGACTTCTAGTCAAAGAAATTTGATCCCTAAAGATGATTCTGAATTCCTTGGAGAATCTAACTTCCCACCTCTTCCTACTGGGGGTAGTTCTCCTATAGTTGACTTTGATGCACGAAGCAATGATTCAGAGCATACAACATCCACTAGTTCATCAATAATCCCTCATACAATCACGACTTACATGGTTGATGGGAATACTGATGAACCTTCTTCTTCCTTGACTCCTCAAGATCAAAGAATTGCTTCTTTGGAACAGCAAATGAAGTCTACGACTGACACAATGAAGTCGATGTATGAACTCATGACAGCTCAGTTGCAAAATCGACAGACAGTACCAGATGCCATACCAGTTGATACTGATATAAGTCCAGTACAAGTTCCTCCAGCAGTACAATCCAATACTCCTGGACCAGCTCAACCAAATCCTAGTCTCTCTGGAGCTGGGGGTAGTGCTTACAATGCTGTTCCTCCTCCCAACTATTCTCTACAAGCCACAACTCCACAATCTTCGGGAGTTGTCTCTGAAGAATTGAAGAATCTCAAAACTCAATTCGAGGCATTCAAACAGAAGGATGGTTTACAAAGGTTAGGCATCAAACAGCCTTATCCGATAGAATGGAAGCAAGTATCATATCCTCCTAAATACAAGCCTCCTACTATCTCATTCTATGATGGAACCACTTCTCCAAGTCAGTTTATTAATCACTTTGAAGTGATGACTGATCAACTGCAACCAAGTGATGCCCTCCTTACTCGGGTATTTATTGGATGTCTCAAGGGAACGGCTTATGAATGGTATAGGAGTCTCCCAGATGGGAGCATTACCTCATTTGCTGGTTTCAAACAGATATTTTTTGAAAGGTTCTATGAAGGGCTGAATGACATGACTATGTCTGCTCTTATTAGAATCAAGCAGAAAAATAATGAATCCACAGAGGAATACATTGAACTGTTTCGAAGAGAAGCTCTGAAGATGCCTCTTGGAACCCCTGATGCTGTCACCATTGACACGTACAAATCAAACTTGTTGCCAATCATCAGTATGTGGACAGGGTCCACTCAATTTCAAGATTGGCCTTCCTTCATAGTCAGTGCCAAAGCTGCAGAAATCAGTGCTGAAACCTTCAAAGGTTTAGGAGTGCAGATGACTCCTAAAGAAACAGGACAATATGGTAACAATAAAAACAATGCTCGCAAGGGAAAAGAAACTCTTAAAAGAGCAAAGATGCATCAAATGTTCAAACTCCTGCCTCTACAACTCAACAATCAAGAACAACTCGCCCCAAAGAAGAATATTCTTTCGATGACGACGATGTCCTTGGTATCTTTGAATGTCTGCTGAAAGATAATAAGATACAATTACCTGAGATCAAGAAACTTGATGAAGCTGGTAAGACAGATCATCCCAAATACTGCCCATATCACAGAATGCTGGGTCATACAATTCGTACATGTTATGTACTGAAAGGAAAGATCCAAGAAATGATTAAATCTGGAGCTATCTCTCTTACTCCAAAAGAGAAGACCGTCACTTCTAATGTCATCTCTATGCAATTCGGAGATTTCCCTCCTCAACTCCTTGAAGGTGGGATTGTTCCTATTCCCAAGGCGACTCTTGAAATAGTAAATATTCCTCCTCCACAGTCTGAAGGATTAGCACCAATCACTTTGGAGACTGGAGAAATCATGTGGATCCATCCTGATCTAGTGGCAGATTTTGAATCTCTTTCTCCTCAAAAGATTTCTTCTCGAAAGTCCAAGAAGGCTGGAAAGATCAAGTCATGTCATATGACTTCTCTTGGGTCTACCTCTGACACAGAGCCAAAAGACAAAGAAGAAGCACTTGTAGTGCTACTCGAACGGGGAAACCTTACCTAAAGGATTATTCTAAAAGTCCTGAGGATCCTCTTGATATCCCTCCAGCTGATAAAAATGCTTCTAATGTTCTTCCTGAAGAAGAATTATCCACTGAACCTGTTCTTCCCAAGCCTACAACTCTGGAGAAAGGCAAACAACAGGCTCGGTTTGATAAGCCACTCAAGAAGTCCTCTCCTCTTGGACTTCAGAAGCCTTATAATTTCGACATTTTGGCTCAACTTGCTAATACTCCAGCTAGAATGTCCCTCTTTGAACTTCTACGTCTTTCCAAAGAGACTCGGGAGACATTAAGTGAAACACTTCTACAAGCTGACTCTTGTCTTGCACAATTGAAGAAGCCAGATGCGGAACCTGCCACTTGCTTACATTACAACAGTGTACTGGAGATTATCCCAAATATCACCTTTACACAAGATAACATGCTACTGGAGGATAATCGACATGACCGACCTCTCTACTACACTGGTTATATTGATACGATGAAGATAGATCGTATCCTCATTGACCCAGGGTCTGCTATAAGCATAATACCAAAGAGTTTGTTGGATGAACTAAAAATCCCTCTTCACAAGCTCTCCAAGACGGTTACTACTATCTTGGAATTCAATCAAAGCCGAAGCGAGCCTTTGGGAAAGATTCATCTGAAGCTTCAGATAGGCGATTTCAGATCTAAAGTCACATTCAATGTGATCGAGATCGCGGGATCCTATAATCTTCTTCTGGGGAGGCCCTTTCTTCATGAAAATAATGTGGTGCCTTCTACTCTTCATCAATGTTTTAAATACATTGATAGCAATGGAAGAGTACAAAAAGAAGTTGCTGATATAAATCCCTTCCATGGGGTTGAAGCTTATTTCAATGATTTTCGAATGTACAAAGAAGAGTATACAAGGATCATACAAGCTATGGAAAAAGAAGATGCACAAAGTGAGACTTTAATAATCCCTGTTAAAAGTCGAACTATTCAGCAACAATCTCCTAAACCCTCTGGAGAAGATTCTTTCATCATTCCAGTGAGTAGACGGATCTCTCCGTTACCTCAGTCATCTACCCAAAATACACTGATCATTCCTGTCAGTGGGCGTACTACAGTTCCTGTATCTTCACAAGATACTCTGCTAATTCCAGTTGGAGGGCGGATTATTCTTCCATCTCAAACTTCAAGGGAGCTCACCTCTTCTGAGCCATTTGTTATCGATCTTAATCGAAACAAAGCTTCTTCTTCTTCTCCCCCTTTAGTCATTGACTTGGCTAAAATCTCTAAGGCTCAGCCTTCTCCCAATGTAAATATTGCTGCTTTTACATTTAATAAAAAGTCTCCACCTTTGTAGTACGTTGATGTGTGTAATTATGTTCATAGTTATTTACATCTGTTAGATGACTTGAACACAATAACCATAGGAGTTGTACAGACTGTTCATACAGATGTATCTCTAGAACCTGTACAATCTTCATACTTTCTAGTTCCAAGCAGAAAGCCAGGAGACATTCCAATATTCTTCTACAAAGGGCCTCAAAATCCTTCTGATCTTGAAGATGATGACAAAAATGATGACACTGGAAGATTACAACTACGTCGTTATAGTCAGCAATCTAGAGACATCATCAAAAATATGGGCTATGACTTCAGGACTGGCCTCAATGATGGAAAAGGAAGAAAAATACCTGTCCGAATTCCTCCTCTGAAATATGGAAGGACGAAATACGGATTGGGTTATACTGCTCCTACTCCTTTCATCAATATTATCCATGAAGATTCCGAGTCTGATGAAGATAAGAGATCTGATTCTTCTAGTACCACTTCTTGGGATTCCGATACAAGTATCGGGGACTTCTACTGCAATATTTTGTCTTCCAATATGGTTTCCATTGACCATTCTGAAGAAAGTGATGAAGACGAAGAAGAGTTTGAAATCTCACCTGAATCAGAACAGTGGGCCCAAAGATTAGATAATCAATGGGAATTCCGTTTCGAGCAAAAAGAACCTCCGACTGAAGATAAACTTGTTCAAATAGATGTTGGTGAAGAGGGATCTCCCAAACCAATATTCATCAGTGAAAGTCTTTCAGAAACTGATAAAAAAGACATGATCAAACTCATTCGTGATTATATCGATGTCTTTGCTTGGAGTTATGAAGATATGCCAGGGCTTGATCCTCAAATTGCAACTCACAAGCTCAATATCTTGCCGAATGCTAAACCGGTCAAACAACAACAGCGATGATTTCGTCCAGACATCATGGATGCAATTGAAGCTGAAGTCAATAAACTCATTACCTCTGGATTTATTAGAGAGGAACAACATCCCGATTGGGTGGCTAATATTGTTCATGTTCTTAAAAAGACTAGCAAGATCAGAGTATGCATAGACTTCCGCGATCTCAATGCGGCATGTCCTAAAGACGAATTCCCTCTACCAATCACTGATGTCATGGTTGATAATACCTGTGGATTTGAACGAATGTCATTCATGGACGGGTATTCTGGGTACAATCAAATCAAAATATTTCCAGAAGACGAGAAGCACACTTCTTTCAGAACGTCGATTGGTACATACTGTTATACAGTTATGCCATTCGGTCTCAAGAATGCAGGAGCAACTTATCAACGAGCTATGAGCACTATATTCCGTGAACATTTACGGAAAATAGTCGAATGCTATGTTGATGATATTGCAGTCAAAAGTCGACAAAAGGAGGATCATATCCAAGATTTGAAGACTATATTTGATCTAATGCGTAAGCATCAATTAAAGAAGAACCCTACTAAGTCCTTCTTAGGCGTCTCTAGTGGTAAATTTCTCGGCTTCGTCATTACCTCTAAAGGTATACACGTGGATCCCGAGAAGATCAAAGCCATCCAAGAGATGCGTCCTCCACGCACCTTAAAAGAGCTACTAGGATTTCAAGGAAGAATCGCTTATATCAGGAGATTCATCTCTAATTTATCTGGACGCTGCAGACCATTCAACAAACTTATGAAGAAAGGTGTCTCTTTTGTCTGGAATGATGAATGTCAGAAAGCATTCGATGATATAAAACAATATCTGATGAGCCCTCCAGTACTGGTACCTCCCATCTCAGGAATACCGTTCCTCCTCTATACTCGAGCAATGAGTCATTCATTGGGTGCATTACTCACTCAAAAGAATCAAAATGGCCATGAACAAGCCATTTATTATCTCAGCCGCACTATGACCGGAGCTGAACCTCGATATTCACCGGTTGAAAAAGAATGTCTAGCCTTGATGTTTGCTGTCCAAAAGACACGTCATTATATCATTGGCCAGACTATTCATGTCATCTCCAGGATCAATCCTATACGGATCATGATGAAGAAACCCAGTGTTTTGAATTCTCGATTGGCTAACTGGGGAATCCTACTTGCTCAGTATGACATGCACTATATTCTTCAGAAATCAGTCAAAGGACAAGCTTTAGCTGATTTTCTGGCTGCTCACTCAATTCCAGAAAATTCAAAACTCTATGATGAAATCCCAGATGAAGTCCTAGATTCAAATCAAATTGCTGAAGAAGATCCTACTTGGCGTCTATTCTTTGATGGAGCATCAAGAATTGGTCCTAATGGCGATATTGTCGCTGGAGTTGGAATTGTTCTTGTATCGCCAGAAGGTCTTGCTATCCAAAGAGCTTATTCTCTCGATCAGCCGTGTTCAAACAATGTAGCTGAGTACAACACATTACTTATTGGTCTTCAACTCGCTAAACATCTGAATATTCAACATTTGGAGGCGTATGGAGACTCTAAACTCATTGTCAATCAGATCAGGGGTACTTATGAAGTTTGCCATCAAGATCTGGTTCCTTATCATAAAACAGCTATATCTATGGCTTCTTCGTTTGAAGAATTCTTCATTGAACATGTTAGGCGAGCATGTAACATAGAAGCTGATGCCCTTGCTAATCTTGCAGCGGTGCTGGCTATTCCAATCAGACGGCAACAAATGATTGTTGTTCGTAATCGAGAATTATTTCATCTTGAAAATAACTTGACTCTAGGACTTCCAGTTGACATTAAAGAATCAACATCTCATGACGTCAACACAACAAGAGGATTTGGATTCAGTTGTAAATCGATGTCATCTTCATCCGATTCCAGCTTGGAATTCATCTTCAGTAACTCGACTAAGAATCAAAATACGGATAAAGATTGGAGAGTTCCTTTCTTAGATCTCGTATTATATGATATTCTTCCGGATGATCCGAGTGAGGCAGCATCTATCAGACGACGATCACTCAGATTCTACTACAATCATACAACAAAGACCTTATATCGTCGAGCTTATAATGGTTTACTCCTTCGATGTGTTGCCGGTGACGAAGCTCAAAAAATCATTCGCGAAGCACATGATAGAATTTGTGGAGCACATCAGCCAGGACCAAAACTTCAAGACCGTATCTGACGTATGGGTTATTATTGGCCCACCATGGTATCTGATGCCATCGAATATGCAAAGAAGTGTAAAGCTTGTCAAATCCATGCAGATTTTATTCATCAACCCTCGGAATTTCTACACCCGACGGCAGCATCATGGCCCTTCGAAGCTTGGGGCATGGACATTGTCGGCCCGATCAATCCACCGTCATCTAAAGGTCATCGGTTCATTCTCGCAATAACCGATTACTTCTCCAAATGGGCCGAAGCCATTCCTTTATCTGAAGTTAAGACGTCTAATGTCATCAGCTTTATTAAGCACCACGTCATCTACAGATTTGGTGTTCCTCGACGCATTATTCATGATAACAGACCACAGTTCGTCAGCCAGAAATTTACTCGATTCTGTGACGATCACCGGATCAACAATGTGGCTTCTACCGCATATAATCCAGCAGCTAACGGATTAGCAGAAGCTTTCAACAAGACTATCATCAAACTCCTAAAGAAGTTTGTCTCTACTAACAAATGTAATTGGAGTGACAAGCTCGGGGAATGTTTGTGGGCTTATCGCACTACAGTTCGTAATGCTACCAAATGTACACCTTTCTCTCTGGTGTATGGTTGCGAAGCTGTTCTTCCATTAGAGATTCAAATTCCTTCTTTAAGGATAGCAATCGCTAATGAACTCACTGCTAAAAGTAACGATCGTCTTCGACTTCAGGAATTAGAAGCTCTGGATGAAAAGAGATTATCTGCTCAACAGAATATTGAATTCTATCAAGCTAGAATTTCAAGAGCTTTTAATAAAAAAGTCAGAGTTCGATCATATCAAAAAGGAGAACTTGTTCTAACAGTCAGACGTCCTATGACTATGACTCATATGAGTAAGGGCAAATTTGACGCAAAGTGGAAAGGTCCCTATATTGTGAGCAAAGTTTTCTCAAATGGAGCTTATCAACTCTCAGAATTGGATGGTCGAAAAGTTTTGATGCCTATTAATGGCAAATTCCTTAAAAAGTATTATGTATAAATGTAAATACCTGTAATCATCAGACAAATTCATGTTTAAAAAAATAAAATTTTTATTTTATTTTCATGAATGATGATACATGACATTAAGGAAGATCACTATCATCCTTCTCTACTTTTGGACGTGGGCCACTACCGTCCTTCTCAAAGACGTGATCAGCAAAAGTGCCAAGAACCTCCTTGTTAGAACCCACGAGAAATTTGCAAGCGGCCATCCTCATGGCTTCCTCTTCTTCAGTCCTTCCTGGTTCGAGCAGAAAATCCAGAATGTCCCTTGGTGGCTTGGGTGCAGACGAACCTTCGCCTGCTTTCGTCTTCTTCATTTTGACTGGACCAGCAGGGCGTTCTTCAGTGCCTTTCTGAACCTTTGAGGCTATCTCAGTCTTCTTGGATGCTTCTCCAGATGACATCTTTATGTTGAGGGGTAGAAGTATTCGTTCTCGCCAGATTTCTGCTATATTTATAGGCAGAAGTTCCTCATTCATCCGACGTTTCGCATATTCATTCATCCATTCATTTCTCACATTCATCCGACGTTTCACATCTTTATTAATACTTGACGGTTCATCCGTTCATTTATTACATCCACTCGACAGTTCATCTGTTCATCATTTCCTAACGGTTTATCCGTTCATAATCTTCTATCAATTTATTAAATGGAGATTCGTTATTTATCATGTTTTCATAACCTCTGAATCAATTCCGAATCTGCTTACTCATTTGTCATGTTTTGACCTCTGCATAGAAATCAATCTATTTTCTTTTGAGTTCCTATATATTATCATGTCCATAATACCTCTGATAATATCATATACTCTAAAACAGAAAAGATGATTTTATTATCTATCATGTCCACAATTCATCCACAAATACAAATCATTGAGCATAGAAGAATTATCATTTCCATTCTCATTTCACCACAAAAAAAAAGTCTATTACATTTTCTTAGACTTTCTTACAAATTATAATGGAAATCTATTACAAATCTTGGATTTTCATTCTACAGCACAACAATAACCTAATAGAGATCTCTCTTCTTCTTTGGATCTTCTCCGTCGGACCTTCTCCGTCAGGTTCGTTGTTGGTAGCAATTCCTGACTGTCTGGGTCCCAGTCACGACCAGATCAGCAAGAATCAAACTCTGGTCTTCTCTCTCAGACGAGAGGAGAACCACAGAGTATGGCAGCCCGAAGTCGTGGTGCTGCCAATACAATTGGTGGATTGGGGGTAACCTCTCAAGGAAGACAGGAATGTATCCAAACCTTGGGATACAATTCCTAGTTCTTCCGTGAAAGGAACTCTACTACCCGATTTCTCGGGATAGAGTTGACTCCACCATCCAACTCTCGTGTATAAAGGCTCTTCCTACCATCTAAGGAAGACCCTTCTATCCCACGAAGAGTTCTGAGTTGTCTGATTTACACGTCAAAAGCGTATGAGCTCCCTGATGTAGATGTCAGCAGGATATTCTCCACAGCATCCACATCCCCAATGCCAGTTCTGAAGAAAATTTTCAGCCAAGTTTCTGCAGAAAGATCAACAGAAATCATTCAGTGTGCATTTATCAAACAGTGATAGGCGTGTATTGTTCAAATCAGAAATAAGAAACAGAAAGCCTATCTTCAACAGCAAAAATAAGTGCACATATTACACTGATTTACCTTCAAGTTTGGTGCTAAGGATTGACAAACTCATGTTTGATACAGTGCGCAGAAGTCGAACATTAGAAGGCATTGCTTTCCTGTTTGAGAGTGAAATCTCCCAAAAATTTCATTCTCAGAGAAGAAGAAGAGGAATGGGAGATGAGTATCTGCGAAACTCTTCCATCTATTTAAAGGGCAAAGTACAAGTCTATTCTTGGAAAAGATTCGCATAAATAGCGCTCGTAAACTGTGGAATGAGTGTCACGTGTGCTTTGGAAGACAGAGCAACATTGGAAACAATCAAAGACTGCTAATTAACATTCTTCATTAAGGCACGCAGATCAAACACAAAAGTTGTACTTCATTTCTTAAGACAGGCACTGATGGCCTTACAAAAGACAAGACAAAAAGAGTACAACAAAAGCATAAAAGTCACGCTCTATTTTCCAGAGCGACTGAGCTTGGTGCCTAGTTCTTCTACGCTCCTAACTCCCAGACAGTGCAACAGAGTTTTAAACATTTTACGCTGCTCTATGAGGCTGCACCCATCAGAAGAGGACGAGCCATCCAAGCCAAAATAGCTCAATAAATTCTTGGCTAGTCGCAAGGGATCATCTTTGAGCTCGAAGACAAGGGGCTCTGGTTCTTCACCCCCAAAAGTGGGGTCACCATGGGAACAAAAGCCCAACTTGCGTGCTTCTTCCTCAGCTTTCTCCTTTGGTGTCATATTGACGTAAGATGAAGATTAAAAAATGAATCTTCTCCCTGTTTATATAACAGAGTTCGCCGGCGGTTCATATTCCACCATAAATTGGATATAATCAGTCTCGGAGAACGAAGAGTCATTATGATATTTAATAAGTTCATTTGGATGTTTTCAAAGAACTTTGAAGTCTTTTCGACTTCCAAAAAAAGTTTGGAGTCATCTCAGTGTGACTAATTTCATTTTATCATCTTATTTTTCAAAGTATTTCGAAAATTTTGAAGTCTTTTCAATTTTTTCGAAAACTTTGAAGGGGGTTTTGTAGGCCTCAAAAATGAAAGTCACGCTGAGTTGATCAAGACGGAGTCAAAAGTCACGCTCAGTTGATCCAGACAATATAAACAAATCACGCTGGAGAGACAGCTCATCATTTGTCAGAGAGTAATTATGACTGACAGCACAACAGTCGAAGAATGTCTCTTCATATGCCACGTATGCACAGACTTCGAGAGATCATCGCCGTCTATTGCGTGATTTTCGAAATATTCTTCAGCAAGACTCAGCCTTCGTCAAGTTGGCGTACCAAAAGGATTTCTTGTCATTTAATGCGACTGACAAAGCAATCACTGTCAGAGATTTTGTGTCAGTCGAGACACGCCGAATCAAGACAGCTGGCAGTTCTATCTCAAGTCTGCGTGTATTTGTGATCTTCATCTCAAGTTTGCGTGGATTCTGAAGTTTTCTTCCTCAAGTTTGCGTGGATTTTTGAGTTCTTTGCCTCGAAGTCTGCGTGGATCCTGAAGCTTCCTGCCCCAAGTTTGCGTGGATTTTGAAGCTTTCTACACCGAGTTCGCGTGGATTTCGTCTTCAACAAGTCTGCGTGGATTTTATCAAATTGGAGTACGTGGCAGCCATGCCACTGATCTCTCGCCTGCGTGTCCTGTAACTTGCATACGACTCATGCATGATTGCCATGTGTCCAACAGTTACAGGTCACGTCCAGTAACTGCTCACAGCCTTGCGTATGTTAAATCCCGCGTGATTTTCAACTAAGCACAGGCTGTGAAGACAGTTATCTTTTCAGTTATTATTTTTGACTCTATAAATAGAGTTCTTTTTCTCATTCATTGTACAGATACATTGATATCTACTGTCAAAATTTTGAGAGCTTTTCTTCTTCGCATAGTCCAAGGGATAAAGCGATCGTCTTCTAGATCGGATTCCTACAGTTGTAATTTTCCCAGAAACACAACAAATAAAGAGAATTTATTTATGGAAAACAAAAAGTTCATGTTTATAAATAAATTTTATTTTAATCATGAATGATAGTACATGATATTAAGGAAGATCACTATCATCCTTCTCTACATTTGGACGGGGACTGCTGTCGTCTTTCTCAAAAATGTGATCAGCAAAAGAATTAAGAACTTCTTTGCTGGAGCCCACGAGAAACTTGCAGACTGCCATCCTCATGGCTTCCTCTTCTTCAGACCTTCCTGGATCAAGCAGAAAGTCCAGAATATCTCGTGGCGGCTTGGGTGCAGACGAACCTTCGCCTGCTTCTACCTCTTTCGGCTGAATTAGATCAGTAGGACGTTCTTCAGTATCCTTTTGAACATTCGAGACGATTTCAGCTTTCTTGAATGCTTCTTCAGACGACATTTTTATGTTGAAGAGTAGAAGTGTTCGTCCTTTGTTAGATTTCTGCTATATTTATAGATAGAAATTCCTCGAATAATGAAACGACACATTCATCCGATGGTTCGTCCGTTCATTTATTACATTCATCCGACGGTTCGTCCGTTCATTAATACCTAACGGTTCATCCATTTATTTGTCATATTCATCCGACGGTTCACTTGTTCATTATCACCTGACGTTTGTCCGTTCATTATCTTCTATCAATTTATTAAAAAAAAATGGGGATTCATTATTTATCACGTTTTCATAAACCTCTGAATAAATGCTGAATCTACCTACTCATCTATCATTTTCCATTTTCTGCATAGAAATCAATCTATTTTTCTTATTGAATTCCTACATATTATCACGTCCATATTACCTCTGATAGTATTAGGTATTCTAAATCAGAAAAGAAGATTTCATTTTCTATCATGCCCACAATTCATCCAAATAGATACAAATCATTGAGCATAGAAGAATTATCATTTTCACTCTCATATCATTATAAAAAGTCTATTACATTTTTCTTAGACTTTCTTACAAATCATAATGGAAATCTATTACAATTTTGGATTTTCATTCTACACATACAATAATAACCTAAGAGAGATCTATTTTCTTCCTTGGATCTTCTCCGTCGGGTTCGTTGTTTGTGGCAATTCCTGACTGTCTGAGTCCCCGTGGCGACCAGAACAGCAGGAATCAAACTCTGGTCTTATCTCTCAGACGAGAGGAGAACCACAGAGTTCGGCAGCCCGAAGGCGTGTTGCTGCTAATACAACTGGTGGATTAGGAGCGGCCTTTCAGAAGAGACAGGAATGTATCCAACCTTGGGATACAATTCCTAGTTCTGCCGTGAAAGAAACTCTACTACCCGATTTCTCGGGGTAGAGCCGACTCCACCGTCCAACTCTCCGTGTATAAAGGCTCTTCCTACCATCGAAAGAAGACCCTTCTATCCCACGAAGAGTTCTGAGTTGTCTGATTTGCGCGTCAAAAGCACATGAGCTCCCTGATGTTGGTGTCAGAAGACCGCTCCCCACAGCATCCAAATCACCAATGCCAGTTCTGAAAAATTTTTGCAGCCAAGCTTCTGCAGAAAATAGCAAAGAAAAAGAGATTAATCAAATGTCATTTGGCACGCACTGGCCAGTCACGCACACTCTGTTCAGTCAGAAATAAAAAAAAAGAGCTTATCTTCAACAGTGAAAAGTGGGCTACTATACTGGACTCACCATCAAAATCAAGATCAGAGAACATTGCTATCATCAATTTCTTGTTGAGAATGGAATCTCGCAAAAAGGTCATTCTCGGAAGAAGAAGAAGAATGAAGAGATGAGTATGCATGAAACTCACTTATCTATTTAAAGGACAAAGTGCAAGCCTATTCTTGGAAAAGATCCGAGTAAAAGGCGCTCGTAAACCATGGAATGGGTGTCACGTGTACTTTGGAAAATAGCACAATATTTAAAATATTCAAAGAGTGCCACTTAATGTTCTTCATTAATGCACACTGTTCAGCATAAAGTTGTACTACATTTTTCAAAGCAGGTACTGATGACCGTACATAGGGAAAAGAAGTACAACATTTCTCAAAAAAAGAAAACAGAAGCATAAAAGACACGCTCTATTTTGTGAAGCGACTGAGCTTGGCGCCCATTTCCTCTACGCTGTTGACCCCTATACGGTGTAACAGAGCATTGAGCGTGTCACGCTGCTCTGCGAGACTGCGCCCATTGGAAGAAGACGAGCCGTCCAGACCAAAGTAGCTCAGGAAGTTCTTGGCTAGTTGTGTAGGGTCATCTTTGAACTCGAAAACTAAAGGCTCCGGTTCCTTACCCCCAAGAGTAGGGTCGCCATGGGTACAGAAACCTAACTTTCTTGCTTCTTCTTCTTCAGCTTCTTCCTTTGGAGTCATGTTGACGTAAGATGAACATCAAAGATGAATTTTCTTCCCGTTTATATAACAGAGCACGCCGGCGGTTCATATTCCACCATAAATTGGATGCAATCAGTCTCGAGAAATGAAGAGTCATCATGACATTTAATAAGTTCATTGGGATGTTTTCAAAGAGCTTCAAAATTTTGAAGTCTTTTCGACTTCCGAAAAATTTGAAGTCATCTCAGCGTGACTGAGTTCATTTTATCACCTTGATTTCAAAGTATTTCGAAATAATTTATCATTTTTCGAAAACTTTGAAGGGGGTTTTGTAGGCCTCAAAAATGATAGTCACGCTGAGTTGATCAGAACTGAGTCTCAAAGTCACGCGGAAGTGATCAGGACAAATGTTTAAAAATCACGCTAGTGACAGCTCATCATTTGTCAGAAATTTCATCATGACTGACAGCACGATAGTCGAAGAATGTCTTCTCGTATGCCACGTATGCACAGAACTCGAGAGATCACAGCCGACTATTGCGTGATTTTCGAAATCTTCTTCAACAAGACTCAGCCTTCATCAAGTTGGCGTACCAAAAGAGCTTCTTGTCATTTAATACGACTGACAAAGTAATTACTGTCAGAGATTTTGTGTCAGTCGAGGCACGTCGAATCAAGACAGCTGACAGTCCTGCCTCAATCGAGCGTGGATTATGTTCTTTCCTCAAGTCTGCGTATATTTTGAGCTTTCTGTCTCAAAGTTTGCGTGGATTCTGAAGTTTTCTCCCTCAAGTCTGCGTGAATTTTGAAGCTTTTTGCCCCAAGTCTGCGTGGATCCTGAAGCTTCTTGCCCCAAGTTTTGCGTGGATTTTAAAGCTTTCTGACCCGAGTCTGCGTGGATTTCGTCCTCAATGAGCCTGCATGGATTTCATCAAATTGGAGTACGTGGCAGCCATGCCACTGATCTCTCGCCTGCGTGTCTTGTAACTTGCACACGACTCATGCACGATTGCCATGTGTCCAACAGTTACAGGCCACGTCCAGTAACTGCTCACAACTCTGCGTATGTTAAATTCTGCATGATTTTCAACTAGGCAGAGGCTGTGAAGACAGTTATCTTTTTCAGTTATTTTTGACTCTATAAATAGAGTTCTTTTCTTATTCATTGTACAGATACATAGATATTTAAATTGCTGTTGCATTTTTGAGAGCTTTTCTTCTTCGCATCGTCCAAGGGATAAAGCGATCGTCTTCTAGATCGGATTCCTACAGTTGTAATTTTCCCAGATACACAATAAATAAAGTGAATTTATTTATGGAAAACAGATACTGCCTAACAGCCATGATTGATTCGTTGTTTTTCTTACCTTTCCAGTCTGGCACTCATGACCAGAGTCTGTCCCACTCAACTTGTTCCCTTGTACTACTTTTGCATCACAACTTCCGGTTCAATTTAGGCCATTCGACCATTCTCACTTAAATTATGATTATCATATGCACATTACCATGACTTTTAATTTAGGAGCTCAAGACTAGTTATTTTCTCAAAACCAATTTCATATGCATGACCTAAACATGACACCCTACATCCATGACCTTCGTGTCCCACTCGGACAAACCATCTTGTGCTTCATTTGCTTCATACGACTTTCCTGACACGAGATCCCATATTGATTTATCCCACGAAATCGCTTTTATTTCCGACTCGAATTGGGGACACCTTTTCAACCTAAACTTGTCGAGCCAAAATTTGAACATGACCCATTTTAAGCCTACTACCCATATTTTACTTGTTGATTTTGTGTGCTGCTAGGAAGATGCTTCGACCTTGATTGTTGGAGGTTTGACCTAGAAGGAGTATGACCATCTTAATTTCGATGACAAAATTCTTCTAAGGAGGGTAGACTTGTACACCCAATTTCTAAAATGAGGATAATTTTGAACTTTTGTATTTTTTAATTATTTAATAATGTTATTTAAATCATGATATGACTTATGGTAATTTTTAATCAATTGAAAACTATTTAAAACTATGACTTGTGATTTTGATGTTTTGCTAGTGCAACCTTAGAGACCGCATGACCTAGAGACTAACCATGACCATGGCGACCTAACCATGTGATTAGGATGACTAATTGCGAATTTTTAGCCTAGGGATATTTTGGTTATTTTGGACTTTTTAATGAAAATGAATTTTGATTGATTATTATAGTGCTAAGTATTTTATTAGAGACTAACCTAGTTTTGACTAAACCTAGATGCTAATGATGTTCATGGAGGTTTAGTTAGAAGGTTAGAGACTTAATGGCTAAGTTAAATTAATATCTAAATATTATGTTAGTAGGATATTTTGTTAAGAAAGGCTACTTTTGATGAGAGCCTTTGATTGAGCCTAGAATCATGTGGAGAAGCCTTAGCCACCCATCTAACCTTGCAAAACCCTAACCCTAGCCTTTATTAACAACCATCAAGAGGCCATACCCCTATTTAATCACATCATCAAAAGTTCTTGCCTCTTTTTAAATACCTACATAAATCCTTGAGCCTTTATTAATAACCATCAAGATGCCATGACGACACACTCTCTCTCTCTCTCTCTCTCTCTCTCTCTCGCCTCTACTTGAGCCTTGACCCGAAGAGAAGACAAAAATGTGAGATAGAGGTATCAATGTGAACCTGATATTTTAGCAAGACTTTTATTTTGAGAATTGAAATATTTTTTAACTTTTGTTCTTCGTGATTTTGGCTTTATTATATTTTTTTGAGTTCCCTCTGTTGTTAATGATTGAGGACAATATCTCTTTGTCTTCCGTCTTTTCAATGAGGAGTTCTATTGATGTAGTTTATTTTTCGAAAGTTCCAAGTTATATTTACATATAATCTACTTTGCACGGACACAAGCACAGACTTGAAATTTTGCATCTTTTAAAATTTAGGATATATATTGTTTTTATTAGATCTTCGATCTTCCTTCGTAATATCTCTATTTATGCACATTTTTATAGTAACTAAGTTTCAGTCAGCTTCTGTAGTATATTTAGCTCACTACGTGTTGTAAGTTATAATTAATCTCACGTTGGTGTTGAATACCGATGAGACGATGGCGATGAGTCTTTTCGTTTATCTTTGCACTTAAAATTTCGCACTTAAAATTATACATTGTTCCTAGTGTTGAATATCTTTTCGTAATCTTTGCACTTAAGATTTCACAATGATTTGGTTTTCAAACTGAAATATTTTGTAGCTTTTGTTCCTCTTGTAATTTTTAATCCTCCTGATTTTGGTTCTTTTTTATGTTTCTTAAGTTTCTCTATTATTGATAAATTAGGCAAACAAGTCCACATATCTCAATCATAGTACGGAAAAAAAAATATAAACAAGAAATGTTAAATAACATATTGTATCGGAGATTTTTTTTTAACTACAAAAGTACTAGTATTACCATTTGCTAGGATATATTCCTGCTGCAAAATTTAAGGTTAGCTGGCATGAATCAGGCCTCAATTTAAAAGGGTTCACTTTGGTTTATTGGATCGTGCATTTTTTTTATTATTTTATTTTTAATATTTTTTGAAGAAAGGGCATCATTTTGTATTTCGTCCTGGGCATCAAAATGTTTCGGGCCGGCCCTGTCCAAATTTTGGTGCTAGTCTAGTTTGAATGAACTTTTACTCGGACTAATCCAAAATTTACTAGGACTACATACCTTCTCCTGCTCCTCCTCTCCGCCCCCCTCTCTTCTTCCTCCCGCTCCTCCTCAACCTCCACCTCCACCTCTGCCGCAGCTGTGCTCTCCGTCACGTCCATCCTCTCCGCTCACGTCAGATACCTCCTCTCCACCCTCTCCCTCCACATCCACCTCCGCATCGTCTGTCTCGTCTTCACCACCGTTAGCAACATCATCAACGGCGGCGACGACTCCCATGCCGCTGTCTCCAACCTCCGTGCTGGGATCGATCGATGGCGTCAATCGCATCACCTCTCCGTAGTCACTTCCGTGCTGAGATCGACGGTGCATGTCAACCCCCACGCTACCGTCTCCAACCTCTCAAACCTCTTCCTCCGCAGCCACCTCCGATTCCTTCTCTTCCTCCCTCTCCTCCTCCTCCACCTACACCTCCAACTCTGCTGCATCTGTGCTCTCCATAATTTCATCCGTAAGGACTATCCTCGTCTTCGTAGAGGACTATCAAAAATTTGGAAGGGCTGTCAAATTTTTTGACAGTCCTAAAAAATTGTATATCCCTAAATTTTTTTGATGACGAACTTGTAAATAAAACCAGAAAAAGGACTGTACTGAACAATTTTTTAGTACAATTGCCTTTGTTTATAGTAATTGACTTATTTTACTAGTTAATGTGGGGATGGACCCATCGAACTCCAATCCAAGCAAGCGCGCAATTTAACATGTGTTTTTAACGTGTTTTTATGTTACGAACTTAGCACGTTGCAGATGGATCATGGTATAATGTTAGTTTTCTATTATTATTTTTCCGAGAAAGAAGAAAGCTATCATAACCTCTGTTTTTTCAAATTTCTACCTTCGTCTATCTACTCCATCAGACAAGGTTGTTGATCGTTCGTTGGATTCGCCACCAAATGATCTAATTAAAAACACTTTTATTTTTGCGTCTACTTCTTCTTGGAGAAATCTGATGAGAAAGAAGAAAGCTACTAGAACCTAAAACTTTTTCCAAAATTTCATCTTCGTCCATCTTCTCTACCGGACGAGAGTATTGATCGTTCGTTAAATTCGCCAACGGATGTACGGTATAACGGATGGTCTGTCTTTATTGTATCAATATCTCGAATGTAGATTGTCATTTTCTATAGTCTATGCGGTTTCGTCGCATGTTTTATGTAAAAATTCTAACAATTAGGCAATTTGCTCCCTTTTTTTGGACTGTCGGAGATGAAAAGATTTGTTGACTGGCATTATTTGGTGCAATAGTAAAACTTTGACATTTGCATTACTAAACGATACATAGAAGTAGTCTGTTCCACCTAATGAGGGTTAGGCACAAATTCTACATCATTCGACGACTTAAATGAAAATTAATCGACGGAACGAAACAATTTTATTTTTGCTGAGGAGGAAGTTTGGCAGTTTCAAAACAAACGGTACTTCGGAAAAGTCGAGACATGCCAAATTTCAAGAGCCAACAATTTTGGGGGGAGTAACAAATATGTCGGTATAGTAGGCTCTACCGATTATTTTAAAGAATAACATTTATAATTTACAATCAGTATGATCCACTTTTTTTTATAAAAGAGAACATATTTAGTACACAGATTTTGGAAAAATATAGCGGTGGAAGTTGACCAATTTCATGACGTGCTTGCGAAATTAACCAACGGGTGCAAATCAAAATTCTAATAGGTCCACGAGTTTTTTTTTAATTCTTGAATCAGAGGGAAAGGGGAGGCTTAATGTTGGAGTGGGTAGGGTTTTTAACCTACGTGGAGAAGGCCCCGGAGTGCGACGAGCGCCGTCTGTGTGTCAGAGAAGCTCGGGACGGTGATGAGGCCAGTCGGAGAAGCCGAAGAAGCTCGGGAGCTGCCAGAGGAGCTGCTGGAGAGAGGGGCAGAGTTCGGGCCGAACTCTGCCCTAGAGGAGAGTTCTAGCCGAACTCTGCCTCCCTATATCAGAACCTTGCTGGAAGCAGAACACAGAGTTCTGGCCGAACTCTGTGCCAGGACAGAGTTCTGGCCGAACTCTGTGTGTCGGGACTGAAGCATTTTTTAGGGTGATTTAATCACCTTTGGATCGTATCCTACGGTCCAGATTTTGCTGTGGATTAGGGAGTTTATACAGGGTTATTCCTAACCCTAATCACAACACAACATTGAAGAACAAAAGAGAGAAAAGCGGCAAGAGTGCCATTGCAACTTTGGAAGAGAAGACGGAGGATTGAAGGTCTTTTTCGGAAAAAAATCGGATTCGGGTAATCTCTACTCGTCGTTCTTGTTCTTTGTAGCCTTGTAATCATTGTTCTTGCTTCCAAGTATTGTGGGGATCCGATTTGGATCGGGAGAAGTTTGTAGAGGGTGTAATTCTCCTTTATTTTATTAGTGAATGTTACGCCCCGATTCGGGAAATCTTTCATTCTCGCTTCGATTTGCGCCGAATCGTTCGTCCTCGCTAAGGCGTGATGTCGTACAAGTCTGGTGTTGGACTTGTACAAGGCAAGAATGTGCACTATTATTTTATTTAGAAACATTTGAAACCCAGCCACATTTCATAAATATTGAGGACACAATATAGGAAGAAGAAATACTCATTTTATTCATAATTGTAGTCAGAATACAACTTTTTTCGATAATATTTGAAATGCCATTTCGGCTACATTGATTCATGAAAAGAAGTACAACTGATAGGCTGCCATGAAATAACTTCCCGTTCCATACATCATGTCCCTTTAGTACTTTGAAAATATAAGCAGCTATCTTTGAAAACTCCGCAATACTTTGTGCGTCTTTTAGGAAAAATAACTTGAAAGGAAACAGCAGTTCAGAACGCTTTAGTTGCAAGGTGTGCCCGAGCCTTCTCCAGTACCTGTGGAGGAGGGGTCAATAGATTATAACAATGCGCTGGTGAGCCCCGTTGGCCCACTCAGCTAAACCAACATTTTATTAATGACAAGCATTTTAAAGATATGAACTTATTAGGGACAGGCAACATTTAGAGTAAATCACAATAAATGTAACATGGAATAACCATTTTTACTTTACTATTGGTTGAATCCAGCTTTCCTGCATAAGATACAGGATAATAATAATATACTTACCGCCCCTGCATAAGACAATCGTTAGCATGCATTCAGACTGGGTCGTTGGTGAAACTGCACCATAAAGGACTTTCCAACGGGTATTACGGTGTACCATTCCAGAGTAGGTTGCAAGCCTAGTCGAATGTCCCGCAATACCTCGTGCCACCATAGCACGACCAACTGTTTCCTCCTAGGTCGAGCCGGTCCCCGGTGCCCCAAGAAACGTCCCGAGGAAACTACTCAAACCTTGTGCACAAAGACGTCCATGACCACGCGAATGCATAACCGACTCAACAGTACACAATTGCATGGTATTAGTAAGCCAACATATAATATGCATCATTCTCATATTCAACATCTCAGGCATCAATGCATTTCAATTTAATGTTCAAGGAACAAGCACAATTCTCAATCTTGTTAACAGTGTAATCAATTCTTTCAATGTTCAATCTCTAGCTTCTTAGTGGTATTGACTTATGGCATTAGCAACTGATATCGATCAACGGATGTTGCAAGACAATTATTTAGTTGGCATGAAGGAATAGCGAGAGGGACAATACCACCACAGAGATCTACACTCACCAAATTAGAGAATCGCCGAGAGAGAGAGGAACACTTGCACGCTTAACCTTCCGTCATGCGTCAGTCTGCATTGGCACCAAAAGTTTGGTTAATAATCCGTCTCGTTCTCTTCTCTCAGATTTCTCAAGAATGAATGCTATGCAAATCGATAAATATGGGCAAGAATTAAATTATCGAAAATTATTCAGAAAAGCATCAATCAAAGCCAAGCAACAAAAAAACCAACAGCAAAACATCCAGAGAAAACTCTTGGACGCATTTCAAGAGAAACCAATCCATTAGTTGGAAAGGTTCTTATGCACTTGTCCGTGATCGATTCGGTTCCGACGGTAAGTTTTTTTAATGCTCGGTTCCGACCGAGTTAGCCCTGCCACAAGCCTTACATAGTGAACCGCTAGGAGCGGGACACTACATAATATACCACTAAGAAAAAGTTTCATCCTCGAAACTTAAAGCAGAAGTCCTACCTCAAAATTTTCAAACAGTGAGGGGTATTTCACCCGCATCACCTCTTCTAATTCCCACGTCGACTCCTCGACAACATGGTTCCGCTATAGCACGTTGACTAAAGACACTGTCCGATTCTGCAAAACTTTCTCTTTCCTGTCCAAAATTTGGACAGGCTCTTCAGTATAGGATAGGTCAGCGCTCAGCTGCAGCTGATCGAAGTTCACTACATAGCTTGGATCATGTACGTACTTCCGTAGTTGAGATACATGGAATACATCGTGCACATCAGCCAGAGCCGGAGGTAGTGCAAGTCGATAAGCCACTGAGGCTACCTTCTCCAAAATCTCGAAGGGTCCAACGAATCTCGGGCTTAGCTTTCCTTTCATCCCAAACCGTATCACACCTCGCATGGGCGTGACCTTCAAGAAGACATGATCGTCTGCTGTGAATTCTAAAGGTCGTCGATGTACATCCGCTTACCTCTTCTGTCGACTTTGAGCAACTCTAAGTCTTTCTCGAATTAAGCTGACTCTCTCGATGGCCTGCTCCACGATTTCTGGTCCGAGCACTTGTCGTTCACCGACTTCATCCCAGCATATCGGTGATCGACATTTCCGTCTATACAAGATTTCGTACGGGGCCATCTGGATACTTGCCTGATAACTGTTGTTATAGGCAAATTCTGCCAATGCGAGATGTGCGTCCCAATTTGTCTTCGAATCGAATACGAACAATCTCAACATATCTTCAAGAATTTGATTTACTCTCTCTGTCTGACCATCAGTCTGCGGATGGTATGCCGTACCGAAGTTCAACTTTGTGCCCATTGCCGAATGCAGACTTATCCAAAATTGCGACAAGAATCTCCCGTCTCTATCCGACACTATAGAAGCTGGCATTCCATATAATCGAACAATTTCATTTATGTAGATCTGAGCCAATCGTTCTATACCCCACGTAACTTTTATTGGAATAAAATGTGCCGACTTGGTTAATCTATCCCCGATAACCCAAATTGCATCATTCCCCTTCTGAGTTCTTGGCAATCCGACTATAAAATCCATACAGATATTATCCCACTTCCATAGTAGAATAGCCAAATTTTGTAGTTCTCCGCCTGGCCGTTGATGTTCGGCCTTCACACGCTCCAAGCATTGTGACACGAATAGCGCCACATCCTTCTTCAAGCCATGCCACCAAAATATTGTGCGCAGATCCTTATATATTTTCGTGCTTCCCGGATGTAAGGAATACTTCGCAAAATGAGCCTCGGTCAGTATTTCCTTCCTAATATCCTCATCCTTAGGGACGTACAATCTCCCCTTGATACGAATAGTGTCATCTTCAACGGTAAAGTCCGACGCCTTTGCTGCTAA
Organism: Iris pallida; assembly: GCA_029216955.1. Taxonomy (NCBI): domain Eukaryota; kingdom Viridiplantae; phylum Streptophyta; class Magnoliopsida; order Asparagales; family Iridaceae; genus Iris; species Iris pallida. The sequence goes on from JANAVB010036020.1 coordinate 11,379,855, forward strand.
AATCAACTCACGTATCTTCTGCAGAAATGGGTCATCCTTCTAAGCAATCTTAATCCTTCTCTGGACACTCGGCTCAAATTGTAACTGAGCCAACTGCACATTCTGCAGACGAATCCTGAATTCGATACCCATCTCTTCAAGATCTCATAATACGTCCTTTGCTATTATTAGTGACCCAACAAATTTCTGACTCAAGACATCAGCTACCACGTTTCCTTTACCCGACGTGTAGGAGATTGTCAAGTCATAGTCCTTGATCAATTCTAACCAACGCCGCTGCCTCAAATTCAATTCCTTCTGTGTGAATATATACTTTAAGCTTTTGTGATCTGTAAAGATCTCGCAGGACACACCATAGAGATAGTGTCGCCACAATTTCAATGCGAACACAATCACCGCCAATTCCAAATCATGAGTTAGGTAATTCTTCTCATGTTGTTTGAGTTGTCTCGACGCATAAGATATTGTCTTCCCTCGTTGCATGAGAACACATCCCAACCCAAGTCCCGATGCGTCACTGTAGATCTGAAATCCCTCAGAGCCTTTCGGAAGTGCTAAAATTGGGGCCGTGACGAGCCGCTGCTTGAGTTCCTAAAAACTACGCTCACAGTCGTCAATCCACTTAAATACGACTCCCTTCTGAGTTAGGCGAGTCAAAGGCGATGCGATTCTTGAAAAGTGTTTCATAAACCTATGGTAGTACCCGGCTAAACCAAAGAAACTTCGTATCTCACTAGCTGATGCAGGCTGCTTCCAGTCTACAACTGCCTCAATCTTCTTTGGGTCGACGGCAACACCTTCTACCGAAACAACATGTCCTAGGAACGACACGCTGTTTATCCAAAATTCGCACTTGATTCGCTTTGCATACAGCTGGTTGTCCCATAACGTCTGAAGTACTTCTTTCAAGTGTCCGACATGAGTCTCCCTGTCTTTTGAGTAGATCAAGATTTCATCGATGAACACGACAACAAACTTGTCTAAGAACGGGCGAAACACTCTATTCATTAAATCCATAAAGGCTGCTGGAGCATTAGTTAAACTGAATGGCATGACCAAAAACTCATAGTGTCCGTATTTTGTACGGAATGTTGACTTAGGGACATCCTCGGGTCTGATATTCAATTGGTGATATCCTGAACGAAGATCAATTTTAGAAAATACGGTTGCCCCTTGAAGCTGATCGAATAGATCATCAATCCTTGGTAAGGGATACTTGTTACGGATGATTGCCTTGTTTAGTTCTTTGTAATCGATGCACAGCCGCATCGTCCCATCCTTCTTCTTTATAAATAGCACTGGAGATCTCCATGGAGATACACTTGGGCGAATGTATCCCCGATCTAGTAATTCTTGTAGCTGTACCTTTAGTTTCTTCAATTCTGTCGGAGCCATCCTGTACGGCGCCTTTGATATCGGGCAAGTACCCGAAAATGTATCAATTGTGAATTCAATTTCTCTATCCGGCGGCATTCCAGGTATCTTGTCCAAAAATACATCGGAGAACTCTGCCACAATTTCGGTCTGATTCGAGCCTACACTCTTCATTCGAGTGTCTTAGACAGAAGCAAGGAATCTCTCACACCCTGAGTACAGCATGTGCCTTGCTGTAACTGCCGATATGACCATGGGTCCTTGGAACGCTGAACCGCACGAGTAAGAGAACTCCGTTTCTCCGGGTAGGCAAAACACAACTCTCTTATCCGCAGAGTCGATCGTTGCATGACAGGCCTAAGCCAGTCCATTCCCAATATGATATCGTACTCTTTGATGTCGAGTACAATTGCGTCCAGAGATAAAGTCTTGCCTCCAATTTTAATGTAGCCGTCTCTGCAAATCAAAGTTGCAGGCATATCTACTCCCGAAGGAGTGCTAACACACGAAGCTGTCTTTAGTTGAGTCATACAAAATTTATTTTTTGTTGCAAAATCAGAAGAGATAAAGCAATAAGTAGCACCAGAATCAAAAAATACTCTTGCAGGTATGCCTTTATACAGCAACATACCTGTTATAAAATTCTTTGCGGTCTGGGCCTCTGCCTGAGTCAAGGCATAAACCCTTGCTTGCCCACCATGTTGTTGATTCGGTGCATTCCTGTTCGGAGCTGGTAAGACTGGTGGCGCTTGGCCACGATTTTGGTTGTTATGTTGGCCCCGGTTCTGATTGTTATATCCTCCACGATACTGATTTTCGTTCGAACCATGATGATTATAGTGTTGATCCCGTAGAGGATTTTGATTCCTTCCCTTTCTGCATTCAGATGCCCTGTGGCCCATGCCGCCACAATTGAAGCATCCGGCTCGACATTCTGCTTGTCGATGCCCATACCGGTTGCATTTGAAGCAACGCGGTCCTTGATATTCACCCTTATTCTCGCCCGTATTATGACGCTTAGGGACGTCATTCCTCTCTGCAGCCAAGGGTCGTTTATGGTTGCTACCCTGGTTGCGTAATGTTGTTCCACGGCTAACTGGTGGATGAAATCTCTCCATTTCAAGAGCTGTCTCATATGCCTTCCGATAAGACGTACACATCTGACTTAGCACATCGCGCTGCAGGCCCTCATTCAAGCCTTGCACGAATCTTCCTCGCTTTACATCATCATTCGGGACCATGTATCCAGCAAAGGTAACTCTCTTCAAAAATTCAGTCTCGTAGTCATCCACCGACATACTGCCCTGTCGGAGTACAATGAACTCATCTTCTTTTTGTTGACGGACAGCTGGTGGAATGAATTGTACGATGAAGGCCTGTTTGAAGGTCTCCCAAGATATCTTCGTATCTGGATTATTACCATAGAGTGCCTGTCTCTGTGAGGTCCACCATTCCTGGGCCTTGAGACGAAGTTGTACAACGGTACACTCCACCCTCTTACTGTCCTGAATCTCCAACATTCGAAAGTAGCCCTCAAGTGTGTTCAAGAAGCCCATCACCTCATCTGGCTCCTCTTTTCCATTAAATTCAGGCGGATCGCAACTCTTGAATTCAGAGAACTTGAAGCTCGTTCTCTTCCGTGTCGGCGTTTTAGGTTTATCTGCCGGCACTTCTACGGTCTCGGTTGCTGCGGCCTTTGCAGAAATATTGGAATCGGCCGTCAGCTTGGTGACAATCTGAGTTAGACTATCCACTTACTTTTGTTGAGCATCTAGCTGCTCCTGAAACTGATATTGAAGCTGCTCCTGAAGCGCGCGATGTTGAGCTTCGCTCTGCTTCCTCTGAGCCACTATTTGTTTAATCAGTTTCTCAATTGGGTCAGACAATGAATTCGCCTTTGTGCTATCACCCTTGGTCATTCTACAACAAAGAAATAATTCTACTAGCACTCATAAAATATTTATGGGCTTATTGTATGGAACATTATTTCATGCCAGCGCTATCGACACCATCAATCGAGAAAATTTGCATCAAAACTTCCTTTTGAAAACATTTTTGAAATTCGAGGAATTGAAACCGTGCTCTGATACCAACTTGTCACGCCCCGATTCGGGGAATCTTTCGTCCTCGCTTCGATTCGCACCGAAACGTTCGTCCTCGCTAAGACATGATGTCGTACAAGTCTGGTGTTGCACTTGTACAAGTGTAACGCCCCAATCCCAAAATACGTAGGACTAGGAACATAGACATGCCAGTTGTATTCATACGAAGTATACTCCAATATATAGAAATCTCGTACGAATACATAAGCTGTAAAATGTAGTAGAACCATAACTAATCTCATCCACACAAAATAAATGAATAGAAGATGTCATATAATGAGAATAAATTGTCTTGATACAATATATTGGGCGGAGACAAATCCACTACCAATAAGATAAGAAAAAATACATGAGAAAGAAATAAGTTTGGCGAACGAAGCGAAGACGATCCAAGTGCAATCATCCTCGAGAAATAGCAATAAACACGGCTAGAGCTAAAGCACCTACGAAAGACAATAGCACACACCTGGAGAGATAACCAGGTCCTCAGAAGGACGTAACAAGACACATAATATTATGCCATATAAACTGAATAAATATTGCTCAAATAAATAAGTCAATCGAATTATAACATGGTCCAATACGCACCTACTGAACGAGCGTACCATCCCCCCAACCAAACAAGGACATGAGATGGTAAACTAATTCACGGTGACGTATCTTTCCATGCCATGAATCCAATATGGTATCCGGACCCCAACAAGGTTCAATACCTTCTCATCGAAGTAGTAAGTCACACCTACAACCAAACAAGGACAAGATGTGACAAACTAATCTGCGACAAATTATTATTCCAAGCCTTGGTCAGATGCAAGTACCCAAACCAAAAGTACTCGTACCTAACGGATAAGGTAGCCTAACCGTTCTAAGTGAAATATTGTTAAGAACAATCCTTCCTACGTATGGGCCCTGGCTAAATAGGATCGGCATAGTCCCCCTTGGGGCACTAGAGGCCCAATCAATAAGAGCATGACGTTCCGCAGAATCATCAGTGGCCGTCAGTAATCATGGGTCAACAACCCCGTATCTCCAGCGGAGAATCCGGGTCACAAGGAAAATTGCATCGAAGTCCATACGCTAAGGAATTGTCCTCCCCGCCCAATGCCTACTGTGTTGTATCCACAACACAAACCACTATAACCGTTAAGTCAAACTAGCATGCAATCTCTATTAGCGGTTATTCCTATCGCACGGCTTGTACGTACTGGTGGCCAGCCAATCACACACTTTCGTATCCTACATGCGACGCACAACTTCGTGTTACAACGTGTCAAGGCCAATGAATGCAACACACAAGGTGGTCCCTTAATTCTAGGTTTAATGTGAGAAAAATAATACATAGCAGGAAATATAAATGAACAGTAAGTTCTAACAGGTTATTCCATGTATCACAGTTTATTTTGTATAAAAAAATAAATAATACATGAAATATGAGCTAAAATAATTAAACAACAAATGGCAAGGTGTCTTGCCTAGTAGGACGCCTGGTGTGCTGCAATGATCAATGTGGCACGAACTGTAACTTCGGTGTAACAACTACACAAGGAGACCTCTGATGGTGATACGGTCGGTTCCATTGGGACCAGAAGGGTCAAATTAGTTAGGGTAGACATATGGGGTACAGAATTGGCAAGGAAATAGGAATATTAGGCTCAGACACGGAAAGAGATTGATAAAAGAAGAATGTGCGTAGATTTAATACTTATACTATTTTAGGAAGTATTTACAATATTTTGAAAACTATATTTACTAGTAAAATAATTATTTTTGGTAAATACTAAAAGAAATATGGAGAATAGATTTTGGCAAAAACCCTAAGTTGTCAAAAATGGAATGTTAGTAGGAAGCTATATTTTACTAGCCATAAGTAAAATACTAGAAAATTGTTGTAAAATTGGTAACTGCTTTTTATAAATAAAATATATTAAAAAGAAAAATATAAAATCTAGAAAAAGAAAAAAAAAGAAGAGAAAAATAGTAATTTAGGGATATAACTAAATTTTTGTCAATTACAGTTTTCTTTTAGGCAAAAAGGGATAATCAAATTTTTACAAAATAATACAATAATATTATAAATAGTAGTACCAATGGAGGCATATGCTACAATTTATAATAATGATTATTAATCTTAATCAGTTAATAACAACAACAACAACAACAACAACAACAACAATAATAATAATAATAATAATAAATACACAAAAAAAACAACACCAAAATCAAACAGTAACACAACAAAAATAATAAAATAACTAATAAAAAATCCTTCTGCAGCAGTCATTCGACTGCTGCTCTTCAAAAAGAGAAAGAAAGAAAAAAAAGCAAAAGAAAGGGAAGGAGAGAGAGAGAGTGAGGCGGCGGGGGAGTTAGGCTGAGAGGGAGAGAGAGAGTGAGGCGGCGGGGGAGTTAGGCTGAGAGGGAGAGAGAGGAAGTGAGATTTGGGGGTTTGGTGGTCTGGTCTCGCCGGGCGCCGCAAGGAGGAGGCAGACGCGGCGGAAGGCGATGGTCGGCGCGGGGAGGCGGCGCTCAGGTGGAGGGGGTTTCGGTCAGCTACGGCGCGGAGGAGAGTGCGGCGAGGCGCTGGGATGGCTGCGGCCATGGGCGTGGGTGCGAGATCGGGAAGGAGTTGGAAGCGGCGAGGCGGTAGCCGGCTAGGGCTAGCGCCGGCGGCGGCCAGGCGGTTCACGCTGAGGATTTGGGGACGCGACGGTGAGGGCATGGGTCGACGGAGGGTCGGTCGCTCGGCCGGAGTCGAGGACTCGACACGGTGGAGTCGACGGAAGGGGAATGGCTGCAGGAGGCTGTGCGGCTCATCGGCGGCCGGCGATCAGGTGAGGGCGTGGGTGTGTATTTGATTTATTTTTTTATTTCTTGGTGGCGATGGTGTGTGTCCGTGGTCCGGGAGGTGGTGGCGTTACGGGGTTGGCGTGGGTCTGGCCGCGACAGCGGTGGTTTGGGGTTGGCCACCGGTCGACTTGGCCGGGGTCAGGTGATGATGTTGCGGATATGGGGGTGACAGGTTCGGGTGGAGGCTGGTGGTCGCTGTTGGCCGTGGCGGCGGTCTATTGGTCTTCGACGCGCGTAGGCGTGGAGGAAGGAAGGCTGGCTTGGGAGTTGTGGTGACGCGGGGATGATGGCGGATGATGGTCGGACAGGGTGGCTGCCGTTAGGGTGGTGAGGAAGGTGCTGGGTTGGTGGTGTTGATGATGTTGTCGATGGCTCGGGGAGTCGGGGTGTTATGGTGGTCGATGGTGATGGCTGTGGGTGGTTGAGTTTTGGCTGTTGCGGAAGGCGGGGGTTTTAGAATAGGGTTAGGTTAGGATTTTGATGATGTCGGGGTGTGTCCGACACGGAAGAGACGATAATGTAAATGTAAAATATGGAGTAAGAATTTGAATGGACACAGACACGATGCACGTAGATTTGTGAAGAAAATTATTGTGGATGAATAATAAATTGGAGGAGTACCTGCCTATTTATAGGACGTGGGAATTCCCAATAAGATACGGATTAGGATTCATTTAAATCCCCTTTTTAAATAATTCAAATCCAAATCTAATACAAATCCAATTTAAATTAAATTCTCTTAGTTTAAAATCAATGGAATAAATCAAATTTCATATATTTAACTATTTAAATAAATCCAAAAATCAAATCAAGATTTAAATGGCCACAATAACTTTCAAATATATTTTTCAAAATACCAATAATAATAATTTCAAAAATAATAAATATTTTTAAATATCTTTTTGAATAATAAAATATTAATATTAATAAATCTCAAAAATTATATTTTTATTTAAAATAGGCTAATGAATAATTATGAAATATATGTATGCACGAATAATGCATACATGATTATGCTTTTTCTAGTATACAATAAAAATATTAATTATTCTTAATAATTGCATAAATGGAGGCTTTTAGTAAATAAAATAACAACTTGGTAAATATAGTAAAATAATTATTGCATATATTATTTTGAAACTATAAAATAATAAATAAAATATTTTTCTAAAATATGTACGCTCGCACATATTCGCACTCGTCGAGCAAAAATAAAATTTCGTGTGCGACGTAAAATACGACTACGCGACGTACAATACAAAATTTTAAATTCGTACAAATATTAATAAAATATATATAGTAGAAATTTAGGGATTTTACAACAAGGCAAGAACGTGCACTGTTATGTCATTTAGAAACATTTGAAACCCAGCCATATTTCATAAATATTGAAGACACAATATAGGAAGAAGAAATACTCATTTTATTCATAATTGTAGTCAGAATACAACTTTTTTCGATAATATTTGAAATACCATTTCTGCTACATTGATTCATGAAAAGTAGTACAACTGATAGGCTGCCATGAAATAACTTCCCGTTCCATACATCTTGCCCCTTTAGTACTTTGAAAATATAAGTAGCTATCTTTGAAAACTCTGCAATACTTTGTGCATTTTTTAGGGAAAACAACTTGAAAGGAAACAGCAGTTCAGAACGCTTTAGTTGCGAGGTGCGCCCGAGCCTTCTCCAGTACCTGTGGAGGAGGGGTAAGCACATTATAACAATGCGCTGGTGAGTCCCGTTGGCCCACTCAGCTAAACCAACATTTTATTAATGACAAGCATTTTAAAGATATGAACTTATTAGGGACAGGCAACATTTAGAGTAAATCACAATAAATGTAACATGGAATAACCATGTTTACTTTACCATTGGCCGAATCCAGCTTTCCTGCATAAGATACAGGATAATAATAATATACTTACCGCCCCTGCATAAGACAATCGTTAGCATGCATTCGGACTGGGTCGTTGGTAAAACTGCACCATAAAGGACTTTCCAACGGGTATTACGGTGTACCATTCCAGAGTAGGTTGCAAGCCTAGTCGAATGTCCCGTAATACCTCGTTCCACCATATCACGACCAACTGTTTTCCCCTAGGTCGAGCCGGTCCCCGGTGCCCCAAGAATCGTCCTGAGGAAACTACTTAAACCTTGTGCACAAACACGTCCATGACCACGTGAATGCATAACCGACTCAACAGTACACAATTGCATGGTATTAGTAAGCCAACATCTAATATGCATCATTCTCATATTCAACATCTCAGGCATCAATGCATTTCAATTTTATTTCAATGTTCAAGGGAGAAGCACAATTCTCAATCTTGTTAATAGTGTAATCAATTCTTTTTATGTTTAATGTTCAATCTCTAGCTTCTTAGTGGTATTGATTTATGGCATTAGCAACTGATATCGATCAACGGATGTTGCAAGAAAATTATTTAGTTGGCATGAAGGAATAGCGAGAGGGACAATACCACCACAGAGATCCACACTCACCAAATTAGAGAATTGCCGAGATAGAGGAACACTTGCACGCTTAGCCTACCGTCACGCGTCAGTCTGCATTGGCACCAAAAGTTTGATTAATAATCTGTCTCGTTGTGTTCTCTTCTTTCAGAATTTCCAAGAATGACTGCTATGCAAATCGATGAAAACGGACAAGAATCAAAACATCAAAAATCAGCCAAAAAAGTATCCATCAAAACCAAGCAACAAAAAAAACCAGCAGCAAAACATCCAGAGAAAACTCTTGGACGCATTTCAAGAGAAACCAATCCATTAGTTGGAAAGGTTCTTATGCACTTGTCCGAGAACGATTCGGTTCCGACGGTAAGTTTTCCCAATGCTCGGTTCCGACCGAGTTAGCCAAGCCACAAGCCTTACATAGTGAACCGCTAGGAGCGGGGCACTACAGTGAAGGCTTCTCAGGGTTGGACTCCGATCATCCCGTAGTTTTTTTTTCGCAAGGATTTTCCACGTCAAAAATTCTCTGTGTCTGTGTGATTTATTTTTGGTGTTTTTTTCGTGTGTTGTATTACTCGGTTCTCTCGCAGGTACTATCTAGTTTGGGAAAAGGTTTTCGCATTTCTTTTCCAACAAAGTGGTATCAGAGCCAGGTTCTGGAATTCAGAAGGGTGTCAGAAGTTGACAAGAAAACTAGAGAGGAGAGATGGACGCGAAGCCGGTGCACATGGTGAACCTGAACGGCACCAACTATCACTATTGGCGGAGCAAGATGAAAGATTTACTGTTTGTCAAGAAGCTGTATCTGTCCGTATTTGCATCCGAGAAGTCCAGTGATAAATTCGAGAAGGACTGGAAATTTGAGCATATACAAGTGTGCGGATATATCAGACAGTTCATTGACGAGAACGTGTACAACCACGTTGCTAATATTGAGCACGTGAAGACGTTATGGGATAAGCTGGAATCTTTGTACGCGAAGAAAATCGGAGTAAACAAGTTGTTCCTGATCCTGACAATGATGGGTCTGCGGTACAAAGATGGAGGGTCTATTACGGATCACTTGAGTGATTTCCAGGATGTGGTTGACCAGCTATCTTCAATGGAAGTCAAGTTCAACGACGAGGTTCAGAGACTGTGGCTGCTGTATACATTGCCAGACTCGTAGAAGACCGTACGAGTATCTATGATCGCTTCTGCTCTAGAGGACGTGGTCAGTCTTGAGTTTGCCAATAGCGGGGTGCTGAATGAAGAGATGCGGAGACGTTCTCAGGGCACTTCATCCATATCCCACCACTCAGAGGCATTGGTTTCAGAGAGCCGCGGACGGAGCAAAAGCAAGGATCTAGGTGGTGGTAGAGACAAGAGCAGGAAAAAGTCTATGGGTCAGTACGAGGACTCAGAGAGTTACGACTGTGGCAAGAAGGGCCACATCAAGCGGAACTATTTCGCTTGGAAGAGAGCGAAGAAGGGCAACAGGGGGAAGCAAGATGAGAACACTACAGCGGCGGCCTCGATACATGGAGACGATGTGATCGTCGTAGGTGATGAGGTCTTTACAAACCTCGCCTGCGATGACAATTCTTGGCTGGTGGACTCAGAGGATTCGGCACATGTATCTCATAATAGGGCACTATTTGCCACTTACACGACAGGCGACTGTGGAGTATTGAAGATGGACAATGGAGATGTGTCAAAGGCAGTTGCCGTTGGAGATGTGCATTTGAGAACGAAGACGGGTGTAGTTCTTATTCTCAAAGATGTTCATCATGTCCCTGATATCTGTTTCAACTTGGTGTTATTTGGAAGATTGGATGACGAGGGATTCTTCAGTCTCTTCGGAAATAGTCAGTAGAAGCTTTCCAAAGGTTCGATGGTGATTGCCAGAGGAAGCAAGAAGTCATGTCTCTACTATATGGAGGGGAGCGCACAAGGAGCACATGAGGTGAACGCAGTCAGTGATGCGTCTACCGAGTTGTGGCACAGGCGGCTCGGCCATATCAGCGAGAAGGGGATGAGCTACTTGGTGAACAGGAAGGTGATTCCAGAGCTCAAGTCTATAAAGTTGGAGAAGTGCACGCACTGCTTAGCTGGAAAGCAAAATAGGGTGTCTTTCCAAAGTCACCCAAGTTCAAGGAAGCTGGCGTTGCTCAAGTTGATTCACTCGGATGTCTGCGGTCCTATGAAGGTAAAATCTATTGGTGGTGCTTCTTACTTTGTAACCTTTATCGATGACTATTCCAGGAAGGTTTGGGTCTATGCCTTAAAGACCAAGGATCAGGTGCTGCCTACTTTCAAAGAGTTTCAGGCCTCTGTTAAAAGAAAGACGGACAAGAAGTTAGTGTGTGTTCTGTCACGACCCGCACCCACTGTGAGGGTACGAGAACGTAACAACGTCCAGCCTACGCCGTAGTGTCGACGGTAGAACGCTGTTCTAGGTCATGAACTATAACTAGCATAATATGAATACTCTCCATAAGGAGGCCAACACAGAGGTACAACTCAATCACAATCTAGAAAGATAGGATATGGCACGATAAAATAGATAAGAGAATCCTCAACTGAGATACAACAAAAAAGAAGTACAAGTCTCAACATCTCTACAATATACAACTCTGAAACCAAGACAACAGCTAAACATGAAAAGAAATAGTCTAAGCTATCTACATTATACAAGGTATCATCCTGAGCAGCTGTCTGAACCTCCCCAGGGGTCCAGGTCGCGAGTGTCATCTAGGCAAGCTCCAAGTAAGGTGCAGGGTTCCTCATCATCCTCTGTAAAATTTTCAACAGGTCCAGTCAGGACGGAAGCGAGCACAGTACATCTCAACAGTTCATAGCAGGTTAGGAAATATAATCATACAGTAAAGTAAGATATAGATGCTGAAGGAAATACAGTATGTAAACCGAGAGAGAACTGTAATAGAAATATCTACTATAAGTAGAGAGCTACCAGTGACTAGTGATTCAGAGTACAAAGTCGACATGTGAACAGCTTGATTTGTACATAGCTATACTAAAAAGGCGTACATGGCTATTCTACTTTGGAAATTGTTCACATGGCTATTTATACTCCCCCGTACCCCCAACTAATATACAAGGATCCAAACAGGTTATGTTATGATTCTATGTAATAGCCCCCGAAGGGTGGTAGACCCCGATGGTGATAAGCCCCCGAAGGTGATAGCCCCCGAAGATGATAGACCCCGAAGGTGATACATAGTAGTCCCATAAATGGGGATTCTGATAGACCCAATAAATGGAATAAGGATTCAGAGAAGACTCTGTGATCATATGAGTATATGTCACAAGTGATCAAAGAACCAAAGAAGCATATGATACGCCATGTAAGTGAAACGCACAGAACATAGAGTACCCGATGCTCCCTGAAGGGATAACATCTCAAGAAGGGATCCATATAGTACTAATCCGTGTGACCAACGTGACAGTATCAAGTAAAGTAATTTAATGCAGGAAAATAATTCTAAGCAGGATATGAAATGATCAGAGAATGTACTCGCCTCGTATCTGAATGTCTGAAGTAAATGTACTATCCGAGATGAGGTACCTGACTCCTAGTTAGAGCAACACAAGTCAAGATGTACACAGGGAATGATAAATATAATTTATAATGCATCTGCATGCTGTCTAGGTCAAATTAGACTAAAGTCAACACTTGGTCAACTCCAGCCAACTAGACTAGTCAACTAGGTCAAATCCTAGCCCAACAAGTCTAATAAGTCTCACTAGGCCTAACCAAGCCTAGTCTAGCAATCACACACCAATCACAAGGCTATACAAGCCAAACACAAGCCATCACATTCAATATTATACATAAGAGAAAGGAAGCTAACATGTAAAGCTATGTGTGTGTGTGAACATGGAGGTGTACATGAAAAGAGAAATTAACACTAGTTAGGAGTTACACTACACATGGCACAAAGCTAACCCATCTCCATTACACATGTATCTATACTTAACATGCAAGGCTACAATATACATGTCACACATACATATATATAACTAATATATATAAAGTACAACACTATATAATATAGGATACCTATATACATACCCCTCAATACATATATATACATATGTATAGAGAAAAGGAAACACATGATACTCAAGTGTGTGTCTTGAGGGTGAGGGTGTGAGGATGTGGTGTCACATGAGAGTGTGATAGAGTGTCAAGAGAGTACATGAAGGTGTGAGGGTTAGGAATCATGGCAGTGGTAAAATGTGTGATTGTGTACATGTGTGTGTGTGTGTGACAAACAAGGTGGCATGGTGTATACAACTCTATGCATACAAACTGACGGCTAACTCACTCATTTAACTACTACACATGAAGGTTCATCCCAACAATGTAACATGTTAGCATTATACAAAAATTGGCATAAGGATAGGGTTCACACATACACAAGCTTACACAAACACTCACAAGGCATAAAGGCTGATTTGTGGGCATAATAAGGGCTGGTTGGGGGCTGTCCATTAGGAACTGGATGTGTGAAAAATAAGGACTGATTTAGGATTGAATGTAGAGGCTAATTGATGTGCATTTGGGACTGGTTTTGTGGCTGTGTTGGGGCCATTTCATGGCTGAAATATAGGGACTGTTGTGTAGGCAGGGATGGGACTGCTACTGTGGCTGATATTGGCATGGTTTAGGCCATATATGGGGCTTGATTAGGCTGTGCTTAGGCTATCAAGGCTGGGTTTTAAGGGCTGCAATGTATGTTGGTAGGGGACTTGTTAGGACAGGTATTTGACACTGATATAGGGGCTGCAAGAGAGGCTAACAAGGTGACTGATTTATGTGCAAATTAGGACAGTGTATTGGGGACTTCTATGGACTGATTTTGGGATAGTGGTATAGGCTAAGGGGACTGTGAAACAGTGAGGAAAAGTGTGTGTAAGAAAATACAAAAAGGCATGTGTATGTGTTGTGAAAACATGTGTGTGTGTCTACATGTAATGTGAGAACAGTGGTGTCAATGGGGACTGAAATATATGATGTCATATGGACTGGTTTAGGGTGGTACTAAGGACTGAAACAAACAATCATTCATTTACAGTTATACAGTGAATCTCAGGGCATTTGCCAATTTGAAAAGGAAAGGAATCAATTCGACAGTGTCATATAACCACTAGCCAACCCAATCCCATGCCCAAAATCCAAATTGAATTCTAAAACTCAACACGAATTAGTAAACCACATTATAGTGATGTAGATACACATGTACATGGATTAATGGGAATCAACTTCAGTTTAATAAAAACAGTTTAAAGAGAGATGAGAGTTCAGGCAGTTTGAATATTAGGACTGTATCAGTCCCTATCAAACAGTCCAACTCTCATATCGAAATTTATTTTATGAACATAAAACCTATTATAACATGTAAGACTAATCTACCATAAACCAATACACATGTAGGAATAATAATGATACCCAAACATCAATTTAAAAAGGTTCAAAATAGGATATATTTAGAGAGAGAGGAGAAGACTTGAGTGTGTGTGTATACAGTGAGAGAGGGTGATATAAAGTGTGTGTGTATACACTTGTATGTACATGAACAGTTAATAGATCCCCCAACAATTCAAATTTCACAAAACTAGAAGGGAGACCAACTACATAACTGTTCAGAAATTGATAGCAAGGAAAAAGAAGGGAAATCAAAACATGAATCAGAAACTGGAACCATGCATAGTTCAGATAAAATGGAAAATCTGAATCTCAGTTTCCAGTTTTTCATTCAAATCCCATCTTGATTTCCATATACCACCAATCAATCCAAATTGAACACAACTTAGAAATCATAAAGGAGAATCAATATGAGGTCTTAACCACTCTATTAGCAGTATTAATTAGATACAAAAATAGGTGACAAAGTTCAACCTCAAAACTGGGATTTGACAGTTCATGAAGGTGGGTTTCAGATTTTAGGGTGATGGAGATTTGATCAACAAAATCAAGTTAAGACATCAAACAAAAGGTTGGTAACAAACATATGCATCTCAGGAAACAGAGAAGGTAACTCATCCCCAATCTCAGGAAATCTCAGGCATCACACTACTGACCATATATATATCAAAACTTAAATGGGCAAAACACTGATACACCATAAATAAATTCGAAACTTATTTAAACCAAATCGAATTTGAACAACAGTCATAAGGTTCAATCCACATGTGATATCATGTCTAGGAGTGTCATTCGTGTCCACTAGAGTGGACACGAAGTATCTAAGGCAATAGGAAAAACTGGGTTCGAATTTAGCAGTGCACAGTTCGTGCACAGGCTCGTGCAGCCATGTCCTAATGAATTGGACACGACACAGAGCCTAGGACACTTCGTGCTCACTAACCTAGGTAGCCTACCTATAGGACTACATATTAGGCTAGCTAACACGTGTCCAAGTCGTGTCAGTGTCCGATATGGAAGCAGTAACAGTGGAGAAAACTGTGTACACAGTTCGTGTACAAATTCAGTGCGGGAGCAATTACTCCTCCGACACAACACAAAACGACACGAGATTCAAGGGGTGTGATGTCAGTCACTGCCCCTTAGTCTGTGTCAAGTGGCAGGTCGCCATGTGGCGTGTCGTGTCCACAGTGACACTCGGGTAGCAGGGGAAAGTTGTGTGCTCTGCACAGGCCGTGTCCTCATCCAAAATATGACACAAAAGGACACAAAAATTACCTCAGAGACTAAGAAATCATTAAGCAATATCAAAACCAAGATTTCTATTCAAATAGAATCAGAAAACGAGGATGAAATGCCCACTGTGGCATTTCATCAAACACATAAGTGTATCCATTGATACGTGTCCGATACGGACACGTATTGGACACAAAACCTAAAAATGCCTATACCAACAGAGAGAGGACACCTAGGGTTTCCTATCCATGCAAAGAAATTGAGATTTGGTGGAGGGAATAGAAAGTTACCTATGTGTGCAATTTGCATGAAAAAGCTTCAAAGGGGGGTTTTCTTCTTGATGGCCAAGTGCTCCAAATTGGTCCAAACCTGAGATTCCTCTCCATGAACAGCAAGTAGAGGTGGATTAGGAACTAATACAAAAGACTAGAGGGAAAAAGGAATTAAAACAAAGAAACTAGGGCTTGAGGAAGATTCCTATACCTTTCCTTCTTCAAAATGTTGAAACTCAATAAAGAGGCAAGAACCCTAAATGAAGAGATTATTTATAGGGGGAATAGACCTAGGTGGCTGTTCATAAAGTGATAGTTAGGGTTAGGGTTGAGTCTAATAGGCTATGGACCTATTTGCACTAGTCATGGAACCAATTTTAAGTCTCAAGCCTGTGGTCCAAATCACTAAGCCTTCTATCCAAGTCTTGATTCCTACATGAATAATTTAGATTAACTTAAGTTAGACTAGGGTTCTACCATGCTAACCAAGTCCATACTAACTAGGGTTAGCTTCTAGGTTGGTCTACAAAGGTCAAAGCTAGTCAAAGTCAACCTAGTCCAAACAATTCCAAAATAATTCCTAAAAATTTCCATAAATTCAAATAACCCTAAAAATATCAAAGATACCCTAATCACATGGCTAGGCTCTAGGGTAGGCTGTCTCTACTGTTCACTAGTAAATTACCAAAAATCACAAGTCATGAATTTAAATAGTTTAAAATAATTAAAAATCACTAAAAATTATAATATGAAATAAATATCATTAAATAATAATTATAATTACAAAATTTCATAATTACCCTCATCTGGAAAACTGGGTGTTACATGTTCGGTCCGACAGCGACGGCAAATACATCGGTCCATTTGATGCTTATTGCAGAGATCAGGGGATATGATACCAGAAGACTCTGTCCAAGACACCTCAGCTCAATGGTGTCGCGGAGCGCATGAACATGACACTGATGGAGAGGGTGCGGTGTTTGCTGTCAGAAACAAACTTACCGGGCAGTTATTGGGTTGAGGATCTTCTCACAGCTGCTTATGTTATTTGTCTCCTAGTGCTCCTTTGCAGGGTGATGTGCCTGACAAAGTATGGTATGACAAAGAGCCGTCATACAATCACATGCGAGTTTTTGGCTGTAAGCCCTTCGTACATGTACCGAAGGACGAGAGGTCCAAACTTGAGCCGAAGACGAGGCGATACGTCTTTGTCGGCTCGGTCGGGATGAGTTTGGCTATAGACTCTACGACCCGGTGGGAAGGAAGCTCTACAGAAGCAGTGACGTGGTATTCGTCGAGGATCAGACCATGACCAACACTCAGGATTCCGAGACGCCTTCTGAGGCTGAGGAATTGCCAGAGTTAGAGTCATTTCGCTTCGAACAGTTTCCAGAGGACATCACAGAGGATCCAATTATGGGGGAGCCAGTACATGAAGCTGCTCCCAACCTTGATCATAAGCCTGCTGATGGTGGTCAAGGTGTCCCTCAGGAGGATGAGCATGCCGGGGAGGCAGTTCCTGAAAAGGAGGAGGCTGTTGGTATATAGCCAGCACCAGTGGCTCCATTGAGAAGGAGCGACAGAGATCGTCGACCATCTACGAGATACTCACAGGATGAGTATGTGCTATTAACTGACGGAAGAGAGCCCGAAAGTTTTGTAGAGGCTATGGAAGACTAACACAGACAAGAGTGGATGGAGGCTATGTAGGAGGAGATGAGTTCCTTGCACACTAATTCCACTTATGAGCTGGTACGATTGCCAAAGGGCAAGAAGGCTTTGAAAAATTGACGGGTGTTTAGAGTGAAGCAGACGGATGATGCTACTCGCCCTCGATACAAAGCGAGGCTGGTAGTTAAAGGCTACGGTCAGCAGAAAGGCATGGATTATGATGAGATCTTTTCGCCTGTCGTCAAGCATTCGTCTATTCGAGTGGTGCTAGCATTGACAGCCAGTCTCGACTTGGAGGTCGAGCAGAAGGACGTGAAGACGGCATTCCTCCACGGTGATCTTGAGGAGGAGTTATACATTGAGCAGCCAGAGGAATTCTGTGAAAAGGATAAGTCATATTTGGTCTGCCGGTTGAGGACGAATTTGTATGGTCTGAAGCAGGCTCTGAGGCAGTGGTAAAGGAAGTTCGAATCGTTTATGGGGGAACATGGTTATGCATGGACGACGTCGGATCACTGTGTATTTGTGAGATATTTTGTCGATGATGATTTCATCATTTTACTGCTCTATGTAGATGATATGCTATTAGTGGGTCAGAATGCCACTAGGATAGCAGAGTTGAAGCGCCAACTGGGCGCAGCCTTCTCTATGAAGGATTTGGACACAACGAAGACTATTCTTGGGATGGAGATCAACCGAAAGAGAAAATTCCAAGCTGCTACACTTGTCCCAAAAGAAGTACATTCACCGAGTACTTCAGTATTTCGGAATGGACGGGTCGAAAAAAGTGAGTTGCCCCCTTGCGGCCCACTTTAATTTCACTGAGGAGCAGTGTCCATCTACCGATGACGAAAACAAAGATATGGAACGGGTTCCATATGCTTCAGCTGTGGGGAGCCTTATATATGCTATGGTGTATACGAGGCCTGACATCGCTCATGCAATTGGTATTGTTAGCAGGTATCTTTCAAATCCTAGAAGGGTACATTGGAGTGCGGTCAAGTAGATTCTACGATACCTTCAGGGCACTGCCGATTGGAGACTTTCTTTTCGTGGTGACGAGCCGAAACTGGTTGGATATACCGACGCTGATATGGATGGAGATATAGACATGATACGATCGACTTCGGACTATATGATGATGTTTGTCGGAGGAGCGGTATCGTGGCAGTCGCGATTGCAGAAGTGTGTTGCCTTATCGACGACAGAGGCAGAATATATTGCGGCGACGGAAGCTTGCAAGGAGATGCTGTGGATGAAGAAGCTGTTGCAGGAAATGGGGCTGAAGAAAGAGCAGTATACTTTGCTTTGCGACAGTCAGAGTGCTATTCACCTTGTAAAGAACCAGACATTTCATAGTCGGTCCAAGCACATCGAGACTCGGTATCATTGGATACGGGATGTGGTTGAGAAGAAAGACGCGACACTTGAGAAGGTTCATACTGATGACAACGGAGCGGACATGCTAACGAAGGTTCTACCGAGGGAGAAGTTTGAGTACTGCAGGCAGATCGTCGGGATGACGACCTCCTCCACATAGTTGTGAAGGGGGAGATTTGTTGGAGTGGGTAGGGTTCCCAACCTATGTGGTGTAAAACCCCTAATTTCTACTATAATTTTTTTTAATAAATATGGTATTGATTTTTGTACTTCGTATTTATACGTCGTGTACGAGTTTGTGTTTCGTAAATTTTTCGTCAAGTGCGAATAACTACGAAGTACATATTTTTATAAAATATTTTAATTATATAGATGTAGAAAATATTTTAAAATAATAGACGATAAATATTTTATATTGCTTGAAGTTGTAAATGTGTCGCGCCTAGGATTGCCAAACTTTATTTTTATTTAAAAAAATCATTTTATTTTATGGTACAAGTATAACTAGTAATTTAGAAAAACTGTGTTTTATTTAAGTATTATTTTTGCATGCGTGTGTATATATATTTGTATTTTCAAAATTAATTATTATCATTAATATATTATTTCAAAAAATGTATATTAAATATGGGTTGATTTAATATGTAATTAATTATGGTGATTTAAGTTGAAAAAAAATAAGTTATTTAAATATAGTTTAAATTAGAGATAGAATCTATCTACAATATTGGATTATATTTGATTGAGTTACTTTTAAATCAATTTAAATTAAATAGTGGAAAATTCAAGGAGAATTAAAACTCTTCTTAGTTCTTATCTAGATAAGACTTATGTAAACCCCCTGATTTTTTTAAAATAAATATTTGTTGAATTTTTGTATTTTTAAATAACTATTTATTGACTTATTATACTTTGTATATATTATTTTACATATATTTAGTATAATGCTCATTAGTGAATTTAGTATACAAATATATAAAGCTATTTTTCTAGTACATTAAGGATCTAAATTATATTATACAATTTTTCTCAAAATTTTAGGATTTATTTTATAACTTTTTTTTACTTTTTACATGTTACTTATATTGTACACTATTTACATAATATAGAATAAATATCAATTTAGTATTAAATATTTCAGCTTGTATAAATGATATTAGATAAAGGTTGTTTAAATAAATATTAACTTTATTTAATATCTATAGTAATTTTAAATAATATTATAGATAAGTTAGATAAATATGAACTATATTTTAAGTTAATCATAATCCTAAGTCTAATAGGAAAGCATCCTTATCTATATTATATCATAACAAAGTAGCTCCTATCAATTTAAATCAAATCCTATCTAATTTAGGAGATAAATCTGAAATAAATACCTATATAAATTCAATACATCCTCCTTCTATCAGCCATAATTCAAAATTATTTTTAATCCAATAGAACTCTAAAATTCGTTATTAGAATTCAGCCCCGCTTTTTAGCAGCAAGAGCAACTTGGAATGATGATATGAACTCCGTTTCGTCTCCAGTTTTTTTTTAAAGAAGCGTATCGAGGTAAGGTTTCCAAAAATATATTTTAATAGACAAAATTCGTTCTGTAAGTTTCTGCAAAACTGTTTGAGTATCTAGTGTCCAAAAAATAAACGTATTTCGGTATTTTTGCGATTTCGGGAGATTCCTAAAACGAAAATACGATCCGTTTAGTTTTTCGGAAAGATAATACGAAAACCTATACCATATCCTAACTTTAGAATTTATTAAATAAATGTAATAGGTGCAGTATTAATTATAATTAGATAATAGACTATTTTCAGTATCCGAAGTTGTTCCTACACCTTCCTCTTTGTGCGCTGTTGTTGATTCATCGCCAGGACATCATCTTACCTCACTTGGACATCAGGCAAGACACCTTGCCTTTACTGTTTAATTTCTTGCTCAATATCATGCATGTTTTATTTCTTATAAATTGTTCTTTTAAAACCATATGTAGTTGCAAATTACTATACTTTAGTTTTCTTTATGCATTTAGTCCAGAGTTAAGGGACCACCTTTTTTTGTGCCGCATTCATTGGTCCGACACCTGTGTGCCACGATGTCACATGTCTTATATAGATTCGGACTTGCGTACCGACCGTACATCGGTGCGTACAAGACGAGCGTTAGAATATAACTGCTAATATAATTGCCTAGAAGACTTAGCGATTATTAGAAATATCGTGGTGTGGATTCAGCACGAGTAGTGCATAGGAAGAGGAAAGACAGTTATTAGGCGCAGGGGCTTTCACAAATTTACTTTTCTCTAGCTGCCATTAGTGACTCAGCCGAGAGCTAGTGTGTCGTACATTTATTTACTTTTTTTAGATGCCACTAGTGCCTCGGTTGAAACACAAATGTGACGTGCATTTACTTTTCTTTAGCTGCCGTTAGTGACTCACCCGAGAGACTAGTGTGTCGTGCATTTATTTATTTTTCTCTAGATGCCACTAGTACCTCGGTTGAAACGCTAACGCGTCGTGTTTCTAGTCTCGAAAGCCCTTATGTGGAACGTTGTCTTCAAAATGTATTTTTACATATAGAATGGTTAAGAACCGTTATCTGTTTAGTCATATATACTTTTCTGTTGAGCTTTTATCATTCAGTTTAGGGCATGATATTATGTGTCTTGTTACGTCCCTCTGAGGACCTGGTTATTTTTCAGGTGTGTGTTCATGTCTTCCGGAGGTATCCTAGCCGGGATCATGGTGTCACGACCCGCTACCCAAATTGTTGGGCCAGGCCGAGTCATGTCTAGCCTACGTTGAGATAAAACGTAGTAAGCTGTTCTAAAGACAACAGGATAAGACTAAATGTACTAACAGTTCTATAAGTGAAGAAGAATCATAAATGCTCCAAACACAAAAGTCATCGTATATAGAAAAATATCCAAGTACAAGTGAACTGAAATGTAAAACTGGATACATGTCCAGTTACAAAATGATGTAGTCTAATACATGTCTACTCTCAAAAGTCTAAGTAAACAAAAGACAACTAGGCGAGGTTCCCCGCAGGAACATCCTCGTAAAGCAGAGCCGGGTCCTCGGCAGTAACTCCATAGTATGAGTCGCAGAGTAACTCCTCCTCAGTAAGGACACCTACAACGTTATCCTGTCAGGACGGGAGCAAGTACTAAATCTAGCAAACTAGCATATGAAACATGGAAATGAACATGAGAGGAATAACTGGAAAGCATGGCATCACATAGTCTATCATGGCAAGGACACATATGTCATAAAGACAGATGTATATGTAATGTTTAAAACTGTAGCAAGTACGTGATCGGTCAATAGATGTACAATGTACCGAGGTACAATGTAAATAAAATGTACATACGTACAAGTAAAACAAGCGATAGATGTACATACGTACAAATACAGCTGATGTGCCTACGACAAGGTATACATAAAATGTCAACCTTGCTCGGTACGTACGTACGAGTAGGGGGACATGATCACGTACGCTACTAACAGTTTCCCCATAACCCATATTCTAAATCATGTGAGAGATACGTCAAGACTGTTCTAAGCATGGTAGTAATGGAAAGTACAACATGTGACGTTTTAACTTGCTACCCCAAGGGTCAGCTTTTAACATGGTGGGTTTTGCAGTTCATTTATGTAACAACATGTAAAGTTCGTAGAAAGTACTTGCCTCTAGCAAAGCAAAACAAAACAAGCTGCGATAACAGTGCTATGGATGTCCAGTAACTCGTCGCTGTAGAAGTAAAATATAATAACTTAGTTTTACACTAAGCTAAATCACTAGGACACTAATTGGTGCGACACGACTTGTGACTGGGCACCTAGCCAAAAAGATGATTTTGGGCATAGGAGACCAATGTGAGGTGACACACTACTTTAACTAACTTTCTAGGGTCTTTACAGGGTTCAATACGACTAAAACTCCAATTAACACAAAAAGCTACAAGTCGTAATTAATCAATAAATAAATCAAAAGATCATTGTGTTCTAACAATTTTAGAGATAGGCAAAAAATCTAGTTTTTCTTAAAGTAAAGTACTAAAGTGATCCTTGTTAATCATAGAAATTTATTATAATTTTTCTGGAATTTATTAACCAGTACAAATATTTTATAAAAATCAGTTTTTCCTAAGTATACAGAAAATGAGTTTTGGTTTCATATGCCAACCTAGTGGCAAAACAGTAAATTAAATACTACAAAAATTATACTAAATTAGCTAACTTAACAAAGTATCTAAAAACTATTTTTCCATAATTTTAGCAATACTTTAAGTATTTTTAGAAAATCAAAAACAGTAATGCACACAATAATTAATTATCTGCGTATTTTGTCCATGTATATAATTTGAACCAAAGTTCAAATACAGGACCCAAGGCCATGAATCAAGTCCAATATGACTTGTACAGGTCTTGAATGTGTGAAAACACATTTGAGCCCAAATACCCATGCTATGCTTGGACACCAAATGGTTGCAGTAATTTAAATACAATAAAAATACAATTTGGTAAAAAGTACAAAACAAATATTAATATTTTAATAAGGCAAAATTATGTATAGTAAAAATATCCATACATATGTTTAAAAGTACATATATATATATATATAAGGGAAATACTTAACTTATAAAGTATATATATATATATATATACACACACAAACATATATATATATAAGAAAACACTTAAAAATAAAGTGCATATATAATAATATATATATACACATGAAAATGTATACATATATACATATATATATATATATAATTTACTAACTATAAAATATATATACATATATATAAAATACTGTAAAATACAGTATATACATATATATATATATATACTAATATATATATACATATACATATATATACATATACATATACATATAAAAAATATATATATATATATATATATATATATATATATATATATATATATATATATATATATACATATACATATATATATAAATATATATATAAAATAAAAAGAAAAAGAAAAGAAAAAAGAAAACAGAAAAGAAAACAGAAAGGAAAGGGGGGCTCGATCCTGAGCCAGCGGGGGGGGGGGTTTAGAATAGGACGGGCTGGCCAGGGGGTCAGCCCACGGCTTGTGTTAGGGTAGGATTAGGTTTAGATTTATTTCAGGTTTTGAATTATTTATACATATAAAAAAAAATAATAATAATAATCCTGTGTCCTGACAGTTAGGGACATAGGTGTCTTGTATCCTAGGCTAGCACGACACGCACGAGTCGATTCCTTCGTGTCCAGACTCACCATCACGTTCGTCAGGACACGGCGAGTCCTATGTGTGCACACGAGACACGCACGACACGTTTGACACTTGCTACTTACGTGTCCGATCGATGTAGGGGGTTTCGGTGGCTCTGGGCGGCGGAGGAGACGTCGGCGACGTGGCGCACCGGTGGCGCTGGGCGTGGCTCAGCGTGGGGAGTCGGATGAGGGTGGTTGGGGGTCGTGGCACTCGGCGTGGGGGGCTGGACGAGGAGTTCGTCGGCGCTAGGGTTCCGGTGAAGTAGAGTGGGGAAGACGGGGGTTTGTGGTGGTCGTGGGTGGTCGGGGAGTCTAGGGTTAGGGTCTGGGGGGTCAGGGCTATTTATAGGATCCTAGGGCGGTGGGTTTTGGGTTAGAAATTAGGATTAGGGTTAGGGTTTGGGGCGGATCGCCGGAGACGACGACAGCGCAAAGGCGGTCGTCGATTAGGGTTAGGTTAGGTCTTTTTGTAGAAAACCCCCTAGAGTTTAGGAAATCACAAATAGGTCCTCCCAGCGTTTAAATGCAAAATCAAATTTGCATAACCCATCCCGCACTGTTTATGTGCAAATAAAATTTGCATACAACAATTTGGAAATTGCAAACCGACATTTAAACAATCTAATTAATTGCAAAACTTAATTAAAACATTTTAGGAAATTGCAAAATTGTATTTTTGTATTTAAAACTCATTTAAAATCATTTAAAAATTCTAGAAAAATTCCTAAAAATTCCTAATAATTATTTAAGGCTATAAATGACATTAAAAATTAATTAGCACTAATTAAAAATGAATTTGAAAATCAGGGGCTTACAAGTCTTCCCTCCTTAAAAAATTTCGTCCTCGAAATTCACAAGGATTGAAGACCCGACAATAATCTAACATAGCAAGCAACACAACAAAATGACTAAGGCTACGATCAAAACTAACCTCCCAAAACCTGTTCCGGCTCCGGCTCAAGGACTAGGCTATAAGTCTTCCCCTGGGGTCCCTTGGCTACTGGGCAGTCCCGAATCTGATGGATGGCAGACCCACAAGCTAAACACTGACCCAACATCTTCCTACAGACGAGAAAGTCATGGCCTTGCTTCTTGCAGTATACACAAAAAGCTCCCTTCTGCTGCTGCTGTCGGGGTCCCGGGGCTCTAACTAGCTGGGTCGGGTGATGTGGTGTAGGAGGACGGTAAGTCTGCTGGGGTGGCATCGGTGCTCTCTGCTGGAAAGCCTGACGCTTGGACGGTCCCTTATGGTGTACAGAAGCCGGCCTCTTGCATGACAGAAGACGCTCCTCGATGCTCCGGGCTAACTCTAGGCTCTGGTAAAGTAGGGTAGTCTGCTCCTGATGGGTTGTTAGGAACCCCTGGATCAGTGTGAGCAGCTGGGTCCCGTCGAGAGTGACGGAAGCCTGGGTGGGTATAGTGATAGGGGGTGGTGGAAGTATCGGGTCCTGCTGGGCCTGGGATGTGGAAGGTGGTATCTGGGTATGTGGATCTGTGGAGTGGGGGAATGTAGTAGGTAGGGGTGTATCAGTCAACTGGTCAGCTGACTGGATATGGAGGGCCCCATTCTCGGAGGTAACATACTGGGACGAACGAGTAAGCACCATCTAAATTACACATAAAAGACTTATATGGACTTATTTAAAGCAAGTGATCATATACAAGAAAATCTAATTATAATAGCAAACATGTGATGTATTTCCTATGTTGCAATCCTAGCATTCCTCTAAGTGTTCTAAGCGTCTTTCCTAATGTTGTCTAATTACCTTAAGTTCCTAATTGCAGGCATGCTTGGTACAATAATATAACCAAACAGTTTAGTCAGGACCTTGCATGGGCCGCCACTAAAAACATGTCACGACCCGCTACCCAAATTGTTGGGCCAGGCCGAGTCATGTCCAGCCTACGTTGAGATAAAACGTAGTAAGCTGTTCTAAAGACAACAGAATAAGACTAAATGTACTAACAGTTCTATAAGTGAAAAAGAATCATAAATGCTCCAAACACAAAAGTCGTCGTATATAGTAAAATATCCAAGTACAAGTGAACTGAAATGTAAAACTGGATACATGTCCAGTTACAAAATAATGTAGTCTAATACATGTCTACTCTCAAAAGTCTAAGTAAACAAAAGACAACTAGGCGAGGTTCCCTGCAGGAACATCCTCGTAAAGCAGAGCCGGGTCCTCGGCAGTAACTCCATAGTATGAGTCGCAGAGTAACTCCTCCTCAGTAAGGACACCTACAACGTTATCCTGTCAGGACGGGAGCAAGTACTAAATCTAGCAAACTAGCATATGAAACATGAAAATGAACATGAGAGGAATAACTGGAAAGCATGGCATCACATAGTCTATCATGGCAAGGACACATATGTCATAAAGACAGATGTATATGTAATGTTTAAAACTGTAGCAAGTACGTAATCGGTCAATAGATGTACAATGTACCGAGGTACAATGTAAATAAAATGTACATACGTACAAGTAAAATAAGCGATAGATGTACATACGTACAAATACAGCTGATGTGCCTACGAGAAGGTATACATAAAATGTCAACCTTGCTCGGTACGTACGTACGAGTAGGGGGGCATGATCACGTACGCTACTAACAGTTTCCCCATAACCCATATTCTAAATCATGTGAGAGATACATCAAGACTGTTCTAAGCATGGTAGTAATGGAAAGTACAACATGTGACGTTTTAACTTGCTACCCCAAGGGTCAGCTTTTAACATGGTAGGTTTTGCAGTTCATTTATGTAACAACATGTAAAGTTCGTAGAAAGTACTTGCCTCTAGCAAAGCAAAACAAAACAAGCTGCGATAACAGTGCTATGGATGTCCAGTAACTCGTCGCTGTAGAAGTAAAATATAATAACTTAGTTTTACACTAAGCTAAATCACTAGGACACTAATTGGTGCGACACGACTTGTGACTGGGCACCTAGCCAAAAGGATGATTTTGGGCATAGGAGACCAATGTGAGGTGACACACTACTTTAACTAACTTTCTAGGGTCTTTACACTAGTGAGAGATGGGGTTCAATACGACTAAAACTCCAATTAACACAAAAAGCTACAAGTCGTAATTAATCAATAAATAAATCAAAAGATCATTGTGTTCTAACAATTTTAGAGATAGGCAAAAAGTCTAGTTTTTCTTAAAGTAAAGTACTAAAGTGATCCTTGTTAATCATAGAAATTTATTATAATTTTTCTGGAATTTATTAACTAGTACAAATATTTTATAAAAATCAGTTTTTCCTAAGTATACAGAAAATGAGTTTTGGTTTCATATGCCAACCTAGTGGCAAAACAGTAAATTAAATACTACAAAAATTATACTAAATTAGCTAACTTAACAAAGTATCTAAAAACTATTTTTCCATAATTTTATCAATACTTTAAGTATTTTTAGAAAATCAAAAACAGTAATGCACACAATAATTAATTATCTGCGTATTTTGTCCATGTATATAATTTGAACCAAAGTTCAAATACAGGACCCAAGGCCATGAATCAAGTCCAATATGACTTGTACAGGTCTTGAATGTGTGAAAACACATTTGAGCCCAAATACCCATGCTAGGCTTGGACACCAAATGGTTGCAGTAATTTAAATACAATAAAAATACAATTTGGTAAAAAGTACAAACAAATATTAATATTTTAATAAGGCAAAATTATGTATAGTAAAAATATCCATACATATGTTTAAAAGTACATATATATATATAAGGGAAATACTTAACTTATAAAGTATATATATATATATATATATATATATATATATATATATATATATATATATATATATATATATATATATATATATATATATATATATACACAAACATATATATATATATATATATATATATATATATATATATATATATATATATATATAAGAAAACACTTAAAAATAAAGTGCATATAATAATATATATATACACATGAAAATGTATACATATATACATATATATATAAAATTTACTAACTATAAAATATATATACATATATATAAAATACTGTAAAATACAGTATATACATATATATATATATATACTAATATATATATACATATACATATATATATAAATATATATATAAACAAAAAGAAAAAGAAAAGAAAAAAGAAAATAGAAAAGAAAACAGAAAGGAAAGGGGGGGGGGGGCTCGATCCTGAGCCAACGGGGGGGGGGAGGGGGGGGTTTAGAATAGGACGGGCTGGCCAGGGGGTCAGCCCACGGCTTGTGTTAGGGTAGGATTAGGTTTAGATTTATTTCAGGTTTTGAATTATTTATACATATAAAAATAATAATAATAATAATCCTGTGTCCTGACAGTTAGGGACACAGGTGCCTTGTATCCTAGGCTAGCACGACACGCACGAGTCGATTCCTTCGTGTCTAGACTCACCATCACGTTCGTCAGGACACGGCAAGTCCTATGTGTGCACACGAGACACGCACGACACGTTTGACACTTGCTACTTACGTGTCCGATCGATGTAGGGGGTTTCGGTGGCTCTGGGCGGCGGAGGAGACGTCGGTGACGTGGCGCACCGGTGGCGCTGGGCGTGGCTCAGCGTGGCGAGTCGGATGAGGGTGGTTGGGGGTCGTGGCACTCGGCGTGGGGGCTGGACGAGGAGTTCGTCAGCGCTAAGGTTCCGGTAAAGTAGAGTGGGGAAGACGGTGGTTTGTGGTGGTCGTGGGTGGTCGGGGAGTCTAGGGTTAGGGTCTGGGGGGTCAGGGCTATTTATAGGATCCTAGGGCGGTGGGTTTTGGGTTAGAAATTAGGATTAGGGTTAGGGTTTGGGACGGATCGTCGGAGACGACGACAGCGCAAAGGCGGTCGTCGATTAGGGTTAGGTTAGGTCTTTTTGTAGAAAACCCCCTAGAGTTTAGGAAATCACAAATAGGTCCTCCCAGCATTTAAATGCAAAATCAAATTTGCATAACCCATCCCGCACTGTTTATGTGCAAATAAAATTTGCATACAACAATTTGGAAATTGCAAACCGACATTTAAACAATCTAATTAATTGCAAACTTAATTAAAACATTTTAGGAAATTGCAAAATGGTATTTTTGTATTTAAAACTCATTTAAAATCATTTAAAAATTCTAGAAAAATTCCTAAAAATTCCTAATAATTATTTAAGGCTATAAATGACATTAAAATTAATTAGCACTAATTAAAAATGAATTTGAAAATCAGGGGCTTACACATGGTATTCTCCATTTTTTCGAAGATGACGTGTCTTGGTTCCTCCTTGCTACTTCCACTTAGTCCTTTTATATATCATGTACTTCTTTCTTTTTATTTTGGTTGGTAGTGGATGTGTCTCCACCCAACATATTGTATCAGAATAATTTATTATATGATATCTTTTATTCTCTTATTTTGTGGATGAGATTAGTCAGTTATGGTTTACTTCATTTTACAGGTTATGTATACATACAAGGTCCCTGTACTTCGTATGTATACAGGTGGCATGTCTACGTACTTAGTTCTACGTATTTTAGAACTGGGACGTTAGATGTGGAGAAGATCCCGGAGTGCGACGAGCGCCGTCTGTGTGTCAGAGAAGCTCGGGGAGGGGACGAGGCCAGTCGGAGAAGCGGAAGAAGCTCGGGAGCTGCCAGAGGAGCTGCTGGAGAGGGGGATAGAGTTCGGGCCGAACTCTGCCTCCCTGTTCCAGAACCTTGCTGGAAGCAGAACACAGAGTTCTGGCCGAACTCTGTGCCAGGACAGAGTTCTGGCAGAACTCTGTGTGTCGGGGCTGAAGCTTTTTTAGGGTGATTTAATCTCCGTTGGATCGTATCCTACGGTCCAAGTTTTACTGCGGATTAGGGGGTTTATACATGGTTATTCCTAACCCTAATCACAACACAACATTGAAGAACAAGAGAGAAAAGAGGCATGAGTGTCATTACAACTTTGGGAGAGAAGACGGAGGATTGAAGGTCTTTTTCGGAGGAGAATCGGATTCGGGTAATCTCTACTCTTCGTTCTTGTTCTTCGTAGCCTTGTAATCATTGTTCTTGCTTTCAAGTGTTGTGGGGATCCGATTTGGATCGGAAGAAGTTTGTAGAGGGTGTAATTTTCCTTTATTTCATTAGTGAAGGCTTCTCAGGGTTGGATTCCGATCGTCTCGTAGTTTTTTCTTGCAAGAGTTTTCAACGTCAAAAACTCTCTGTGTCTGCGTGATTTGTTTTTGATGTTTTGGTTCGTGCGTTTTATTGCTCGGTTCTCTTGCAGGTACTCTCTAGTTTGAGAAAAAGTTTTCGTGTTTCTTTTCCAACACCTAACACAAGAATCTAAGTCATATATATCAGCTGTTACGTCATGAGAGATGAGATCACAAAAAAAAAACTTGGATGCTTAATAGCGTTTATGTTAAATCTATTATTTGCGGTCAAATATACCTGCCGGAAATAATAGCAAGGAAGTAAAAAGTATTTGGAAATATATATGCCAGAACTAGAAATTTAAGCTGGGATGGTATGAACTAGATTGGGGTGGACTGAACTAGGTATATAAATATATGAGAAATTTTGAGTTACCCCCCACTTTGATTACCCAAATTAAGGGTGCACCCCACAGTTTTGCATTAATGAAGAAATGCCCCCACTTTGGACGGAAACCGTCTAGGGCTAACGGTCAAAAGCTTTGACCCAAAATATTTGACGAAAATACCCTTCTTTCCTGTGTGTTGTCTCCCTCCTCCACCCCACCGCCACTGCCCCCTCCTCCCCGTCGTCACCGCCTCTCCCCGCTGCCAACTCCCCCCTCCCCACCGCCTCTCTCCGCTGCCACCTCCCCCCTCCCCACCGCCTCTCCCCGCTGCCACCTCCCCTCTCCCCGCTGCCACCTCCCCCCTGCCCACCGCCGGCCACTCCGACCCCCCTGTCCACCGCTGCGACCCCCTCCCCACCGCCGGCCGCTGCGACCCCCCTGCCCACCGCTGGCCGCTGCGACCCCTCCTCCCCGTCGTCACCCCCCTGCCTCCCGCCGCTGCGCTCCCCCCTTCGCCGGCCGACGTCGTCCCTCCATCTGGGTCAACATCGTTGGCAGCAATAGTCTCGCAGCAACAATGGCGCGAATGGGAGGGGGCAGCGGCCGGGGGGATGGGCCGGGAGCGGGGGCGGGGGGCGGCGGGGAGGGGAGGGGGGGCGGGGAGGGGGAGCGGCGGGGAGGGAAGGGGGCGGGGAGGGGGAGCGGCGGGGAGGGAAGGGGGGGCGACCGGCGACGGGAAGGAGGAGGGGGGGGAAGCAGCAGCAGTGGCGGGGAAGAGGGCGGCGGCCGGCGGAGAGGGAGGTGGGGGGCAGTGGCGGCGGGGAGGAGGAGGGGGACAGTGGCGGCGAGGAGGAGAAGAGGGGAGAAGAAGAAGACAATGTGAAGGATATTTTCGTCAAATTTTTTGGGTCAAAGCTTTTGACCGTTAGCCCTAGACGATTTCTGTCCAAAGTGGGGGCATTTCTTCATTAATGCAAAACTGTGGGGTGCACCCTTAATTTGGATAATCAAAGTGGAGGGTAACTCAAAATTTCTCTAAATATATTTTGGATGAGCTGGAGCATACTGTTACTTTAGTGGATAGTGGTTCCGTCTTTTGAATTAAAAGCAACCTCAACATCCCAATAAGTCTAAAATGCTTTGAGAAGTAGGGTCACTTCTTTCTTCTTTTGGCAAACTTTTCCTGATATTTAGGTACAAGCAAACCACTAAGCTAGACACAATAACTTTACTTTATAGGATACCTCCACTTCTTTCCCTTTTGGGAAAAAAGTAATTTGCATGCAGACGGATTGGTCCGTCCGTCGCGTGAAGGAACCTCATTGTCCTCCTTCCTATATTTACGGTCAAATGTCAGTTGACCTGTCAATAAAATGGTGCCACGTGACAGACAGACTGGCTTGCAGTCGGACAAGATAGCAGCACTCAAGTTATAGTTTGTTCAAATGTCTTGCCAAGATGGTCTCTGAACATGTATTAGTTGTGCAATCATACATGATCTAAAAAAAGATTTTTTTTTTTTTTTTTTTTATAATTTTTTTAACCTAGGTATACATTTGCTAATGTAAAATGAAATCTTTCTATTTTTTTAGAAATTACAGCACCAAAACTCTTATAATGTCAAAAAAAAAAACACCAACCCTTTTTTAGTATGGTTACAAAAATATTTTTAAATATTCGTACATTATCCTTAAAATGTCATAAACTATCATGTGCTGTAACATTTTCATGAGTGGAACTTTCAAGTGTTGGGATGGTTTCCTTCTTACCTAATTAAAGTTCATCACTAGCAAGTTGTAATTATAGAATACCAAAGTTCATTATTCCATGCCTCCGAATCTTTTTTTAATAATTCAATTTTTTTTTCATTTATATTTAGTAAAAATCTAGTAAAGTTTCTAGTAACATATACATGTTCTTATTGATGGTCAATTTGGCGAATCGAAGTTCTCTTTCGATTAACTGTCCACCCAATCAAGTACAAAAAATACAGTGAAATTATGCAACGCACGCTGCTGGTGTGCCCAGTTCACGGGGAAAGAAGAGCGTGCGGGACCCTAAACTGCGCTTGTTAATCTATCTTAAAAGGGACGCAGTTCGTGAATCCTATTTTGGACCTCCATAGCTTTTGGAGATAATTGATGCCCCTCCATTTCGTACTGGTGCCACACCTGTCTCTTCTGGTTTAGATACTCGACATTGGTTTCAAGAATGCGAGAATATAAGGTCTCTTCATCTCTACTTCTGTCTCTTACCAATTTTCGTGACATTTTCTTATTCTTTTTCTTATTAACGAGTCCTTTTGTTTCGTCACTATTATATTGTGAATAGGACTCGACAACTAGACGGACCGGGTGAGGTCGGAAAAAAAAAATGATATTTCATATCTTTTAGTTGTGGTACTATCTTAAGGGCTGGCCCACGGAGTTGGATTGCTCTATCCAGAGTTAATTTGTTGTCCTTGAGCTTTATTGTGGGTTGATTCTGGAGGATCACCCGCGACCCCTGTCCTGTTGTGGGATCATGCTGAGCCTGGAGATTGCCCAAGCAGAAGGGGTTTTCCAAATTTTAAGTCTTGTCAGGCTTACTCTTGAATCAGCCCTAAATCTAAGAAAGAGGTTTTCTTTTGGACATGAAATCTAAGCAGCATTGTTATTTTAAAAAGAAAGGTCACTGCTGCTGTGAATGTCTTGACCACGCGCAACAACCTAGTCTGTACTCTTAAATTGTTTCAAGTTTGGACTGCACAAAAATAAAAATTTATGTTATAAGTTTAAAATTGCATAACTCCGTTTATGAACAATATTATGAAATTCTACCAATTGAACATCGACATGCAAAAATTTCAAATTAATTGAAATTAGGGTATGGCCTACAGGAAAACGAGGCTAAGTTTTATACCTAAAGAGAAGACCAAACTGACTAGAAAATTTGTGTGCGGACACACACAAGCTATCTATTAGGTTTCCTGGAAATTGTCGCTGCTCATATTAACTTGTGTTCTGCCTATAAGGTTCCAAACTCAGAATCAATCAGGTTACCTAATCATTTTAGGTTTTATGGAATATATTAAACCTTGAACATTTTATAAACAATATTTCAAATTACGAAATATTACAACTTGCAAGGTCGTTATCAAGCTTTCAATAAGTCGACAAAGATGCCGACTAGACGTACACACATGCAATGTAGGGTCGGTCCTGAACTCATGGGAGACCGGGACTCTATACATAAGATGTGAGAATATATATATATATATATATATATATATATATATATATATGTATATATATATATATATATATATATATATATATATATATATATTAAGGAGGGAGAAATCCAACGCTAATGCGACACGCGCGTAAGGGTCGAAAGCAATTAGACGTGGAAAGGAGATCATACAGGAGAGAGAGAGGGACACGCTCGTAGTCCGGCAATCCAAAACAAAGGACAGAAGGAGGACAGAGGACAGAGAGAAGCTGAAGCAAAGACACGATCCAAACCTGTTGTTGGGAAAGAAGCGCGGAAACCTTTCCCCAAACCGGAGAGTACCTGCGAGAGGACCGAGCAAACAACGCACGAACCCAAAAACAAGCACACAAAAACAACCACGCAGACACAGAGAATTTTTGACGTGGAAACCCTTGCGAAAAAAACCACGGGACGATCGGAGTCCAACCCTGAGAAGCCTCCACTAATGGAATAGAAGAAATACACCCTCTACAAACTCCTCTCGATCCAAATCGGACCCCCACAACACTCAGAGATAAGAACAATGATTACAAGGCTACGAAGAGATAGAACGACGAGTAGAGATTACCCGAACACGATCTCCTTCGAACAGCGACCTTCAATCCTCCGTCTTCTTCTCCGAAGTTGTAATGGCACTCTTGCCTCCTTCTCTCTCAAACTTGTGTTGTCCAATGCGATTATGCGATAATGAATTAGGGTTGAGAAAACTCAATATATCTCCCTAATCCCGCAACCAACCTGGACCGTTGGATTAGATCCAATGATGAAAACTCATCCTGAAATTCGCTTCAGCCCCCCGACACACAGAGTTCGGCCAGAACTCTGTGTGGGGCAACCAGCACTGGGTGGCCAAACCCTGGAACGGCCAGACCGAGTTCGGCCAGAACTCGGCCTGGGACCGAGTTCGGCCCGAACTCGGCAGACTTGGTCCAGAACCCCCTTTGGGGCAGCAGCAGCAGTAACAACTACTCCCGAGCTTCTCCGACATCGGACGGCGCTCGTCGCACTCCGGGATCTTCTCCACATAGGTTGGGAACCCCACCCACTCCAACAAATCTCTCCCTTCACAACTATGGGGAGGACGTCGTCATCCCGACGACCTGCCTGCAGTACTCAAACTTCTCCCTTGGTAGAATCTTCGTGAACATATCAGCTCCGTTGTCATCTGTATGCACCTTCTCAAGCTCCGCGTCCTTCTTCTCAACCACATCCCGTATCCAATGATACCGAGTCTCGATGTGCTTGGACCGGCTATGAAACGTCTGATTCTTCATAAGATGGATAGCACTCAGACTGTCGCAAAGCAAAGTATACTGCTCTTGCTTCAGTCCCATTTCCTGCAACAGCTTCTTCATCCACAACAGCTCCTTGCAAGCCTCCGTCGCCGCAATGTATTCCGCCTCCGTCGTCGACAAGGCAACACACTTCTGCAACCGCGACTGCCACGACACTGCTCCTCCCGCAAACATCATCACGTAGCCTGAAGTCGATCGCCTCGTGTCTACATCTCCAGCCATATCAGCGTCGGTATACCCAACTAGCTTCGGCTCGTCACCACCAAAGGAAAGTCTCCAACCAGCAGTGTCCTGAAGATATCGTAGAATCCACTTGACCGCACTCCAGTGTACCCTTCCAGGATTCGAAAGATACCTGCTAACCGTACCAACTACATGAGCAATATCTGGCCTCGTACACACCATGGCATACATAAGGCTTCCCACAGCTGAGGCATATGGAACCCGCTCCATATCTTCTTTTTCGTCCTCGGTAGATGGACACTGCTCCTCAGTGAACTTAAAGTGAGCCGCGAGGGGGGAACTCACTTTCTTCGACCCGTCCATCCCGAAACGCTGAAGTACCCGGTGAATGTACTTCTTTTGGGACAAGTCTAGCAGCTTGGACTCTCTCTCTCGGCTGATCTCCATCCCAAAAATAGTCTTCGCTGCGCCCAAATCCTTCATAGAGAAGGTCGCGCCCAGTTGGCGCTTCAACTCCGCTATCCTAGTGGCATTCCGACCCACTAATAGCATATCATCAACATAGAGCAATAAGATGATAAAATCATCATCGGCAAAATACCTCACAAATGCACAATGGTCCGACGTCGTCCGTGCATAACCATGCTCCCCCATAAACGACTCGAACTTTCTGTACCACTGCCTCGGAGCCTGCTTCAGACCATACAAGCTCTTCCTCAACCGGCAGACCAAATGTGACTTGCCCTTCTCACAGAATTCCTCCGGCTGCTCCATGTACAACTCCTCCTCAAGGTCACCGTGGAGGAACGCCGTCTTCACGTCCATCTGCTCGACCTCTAAGTCGAAACTGGCTGCTAATGCTAGCACCACCCGAATAGACGAATGCTTGACGACAGGCGAAAAGATTTCATCATAATCCACGCCTTTCCGCTGACCGTAGCCCTTGACTACCAGCCTCGCTTTGTATCGAGGGCGAGTAGCATCATCCGTCTGCTTTACTCTGAACACCCATCGATTCTTCAAAGCCTTCTTGCCCTTTGGCAACCGCACCAGATCATAAGTAGAATTGGTGTGCAAGGAACTCATCTCCTCCTGCATAGCCACCATCCACTCCTGCCTGTGTTCGTCTTCCATAGCCTCTGCGAAACTTTCGGGCTCTCCCCCGTCAGTCAATAGCACATACTCATCCGGCGAGTATCTCGTAGATGGTCGACGATCCCTGTTGCTCCTTCTCAGTGGAGCCACTGGTGCTGGCTGTATACCGACAGCCTCCTCCCCTTCAGGAACTGCCTCCCCGGCATGCTCATCTTCCTGAGGGACACCCTGACCACCATCAGCAGGCTGATGATCAAGGTTGGGAGCAACTCCATGTACCGGCTCCCCCATAACTGGATCCTCTGCGATGTCCTCTGGAAACTGCTCGAAGCGAAATGACTCTAACTCAGGCAATTCCTCAGCCTCAGAAGGCATCTCGGAATCCTGAGTGTTGGTCATGGTCTGATCCTCGACGAACACCACGTCCCTGCTTCTGTAGAGCTTTCCTTCCACTGGGTCGTAGAGTCTATAGCCAAACTCATCCCGACCGTAGCCGACAAAGACGCATCGCCTCGTCTTCGGCTCAAGTTTGGTCCTCTCGTCCTTCGGTACATGCACGAAGGCCTTACAACCAAACGTCCGCAGGTGACTGTATGACGGCTCCTTGCCGTACCATACTTTGTCAGGCACATCACCCTGCAAAGGAGCACTAGGAGACAAATTAATAATATAAGCAGCTGTGAGAAGAGCCTCACCCCAATAACTGCCCGGCAAGTTTGCTTCTGACAGCAAACACCGCACCCTCTCCATCAGTGTCCTGTTCATGCGCTCCGCTACACCATTGAGCTGAGGTGTCTTTGGCGGAGTCTTCTGGTGTCGTATCCCTTGCTCTCTGTAATACGCATCAAAGGGACCGATGTATTCGCCGCCATTGTCGGACCGAACACACAACAACTTCTTGCCCGTCTTCCTTTCAACGGAGGCCTGAAACTCCTTGAAAGTAGGCAGCACCTGATCCTTGGTCTTTAAGGCATAGACCCAAACCTTCCTGGAACAGTCATCAATAAAAGTCACAAAGTAAGAAGCACCACCAAGAGATTTTACCTTCATAGGACCGCAGACATCCGAGTGAATCAACTCGAGCAACGCCGGCTTCCTCGAACTTGGGTGACTCTGGAAAGACACCCTATTTTGCTTCCCAGCCAAACAGTGCGTGCATTTCTCCAACTTTGTAGACTTGAGCCCCGGAATCACTTTTCTGTTCACCAAGTAGCTCATCCCCTTCTCGCTGATATGGCCGAGCCGCCTGTGCCACAACTCGGCCGCCTGTGCCACAACTCGGTAGACGCGTCACTGACTGTGTTCACCTCCTGTGCCCCCTCTGCGCTCCCCTCCATATAGTAGAGACCGGACTTCTTGCTTCCTCTGGCAATCACCATCGAACCTCTGGAAAGCTTCCACTGACTGTTCCCGAAGAGACTGAAGAATCCCTCGTCATCCAACCTTCCAACCGACACCAGGTTGAAACGGATATCAGGGACATGACGAACATCCTTGAGAACAAGAACCGCACCCGTCTTCGTTCTCAAATGCACATCTCCAACGGCAACCGCCTTCGACACATCTCCGTTGCCCATCTTCAACACGCCACAGTCACCTGTCGTGTAAGTGGCAAACAGTGCCCTATTATGAGATACATGTGCTGAAGCCCCTGAGTCCGCCAGCCAAGAATTGTCATCGCAGGCGAGGTTAGTAATGACCTCATCACCTACGACGATCACATCGCCTCCATGCATCGAGGCCGTCGCTGTAGTGTTCTCTTCTTGCTTCCCCTTGTCGCCCTTCTTCTCTCTCTTCCAAGCGAAACAATTCCGCTTGATATGGCCCTTCTTACCGCAATGATAACACTCTGAGTCCTCGTACCGACCTTTGGACTTCTCCCTGCTCTTGTCTCTGCCACCACCTGGACCCCTGCTTTTGCCCCTTCCGCGGCTCTCTGAAACAAGTGCCTCTGAGTGGTGGGATGTGGATGAAGTGCCCTGAGAACGTCTCCGCATCTCTTCATTCAACACCCCGCTCTTGGCAAACTCCAGACTGACCACGCCCTCTGGAGCAGAAGCGATCATAGATACTCGTACGGTCTCCCACGAGTCTGGCAAGGTACACAGCAGCCACAGTCCCTGAACTTCGTCGTCGAACTTGACTCCCATAGAAGATAGCTGGTCAACCACGCCCTGGAACTCACTCAAGTGATCCGAAATAGACGCCCCATCCTTGTACCGTAGACCCATCATCGTTCGGATCAGGAACAACTTGTTTACCCCGGTTTTCTTCGCATACAAGGATTCCAGCTTATCCTACAACGTCTTCACGTGCTCAATATTGGCAACGTGATTGTACACGTTCTCATCAACAAACTGCCGTATGTACCCACACACCTGTATGTGCTCGAACTTCCAGTCCTCCTCGGATTTATCACTGGGCCTCTCGGTTGCAAACACAGGTAGATGCAGCTTCTTGACAAATAGCAAATCCTTCATCTTGCTTCGCCAATAATGATAGTTTGTGCCATTGAGGTTCACCATGCGCACCGACTTCGCGTCCATCTCTCCTCTCTGGTTCCTCTGTCAACTCCTGACACCCTTTGAACCCTATGCTCTGATACCACTCTGTTGGTATCAGCCAGAACAAAACCTATGCTCTGATACCACTCTGTTGGAAAAGAAGCGCGGAAACCTTTCCCCAAACCGGAGAGTACCTGCGAGAGGACCGAGCAAACAACGCACGAACCCAAAAACAAGCACACAAAACAACCACGCAGACACAGAGAATTTTTGACGTGGAAACCCTTGCGGAAAAAACCACGGGACGATCGGAGTCCAACCCTGAGAAGCCTCCACTAATGGAATAGAAGAAATATACCCTCTACAAACTCCTCCCGATCCAAATCGGACCCCCACAACACTCAGAGATAAGAACAATGATTACAAGGCTACGAAGAGCGAGAACGACGAGTAGAGATTACCCGAACACGATCTCCTTCGAACAGCGACCTTCAATCCTCCGTCTTCTTCTCCGAAGTTGTAATGGCACTCTTGCCTCCTTCTCTCTCAAACTTGTGTTGTCCAATGCGATTATGCGATAATGAATTAGGGTTGAGAAAACTCAATATATCTCCCTAATCCCGCAACCAACCTGGACCGTTAGATTAGATCTAATGATGAAAACTCATCCTGAAATCCGCTTCAGCCCCCCGACACACAGAGTTCGGCCAGAACTCTGTGTGGGGCAACCAGCACTGGGTGG
Organism: Iris pallida; assembly: GCA_029216955.1. Lineage (NCBI taxonomy): Eukaryota > Viridiplantae > Streptophyta > Magnoliopsida > Asparagales > Iridaceae > Iris > Iris pallida. Next base: position 11,419,537 of record JANAVB010036020.1, read on the forward strand.
CCAAACCCTGGAACGGCCAGACCGAGTTCGGCCAGAACTCGGCCTGGGACCGAGTTCGGCCAGAACTCGGCCTGGGACCGAGTTCGGCCCGAACTCGACAGACTTGGTCCAGAAGCCCCTTTGGGGCAGCAGCAGCAGCAGTAACAACTACTCCCGAGCTTCTCCGACATCAGACGGCGCTCGTCGCACTCCGGGATCTTCTCCACATAGGTTGGGAACCCCACCCACTCCAACACCTGTAACGTGGGCAGAAGTCTGCCGACCGGCAGCGGTACGAGAGGAAGTTGACCTACAGTATGTGGAACTCAGCATCATCAATGGGCAAAAAGTCGTTGAAATCACAAGTGATGACATACAAGAAACTATATAGAGTATTGGAGAAATACTCTCGTGCTGTACGTGATGGGAACTCGACCATACTATGGTCGATTGCGGGCCTTTGCTCACAGGGTCTGGCATCCTAAAGGCGACATGGAAATCTTTCGCGGGAAAATGGTTTCTACAATTCTACTTTATCAAATTTGATCTCGAGTAAGAACTGGAACGAATACTGGAAGAGGGGGGGGGGGGGGGGGGGGGGGGACTTTTGATGGAAGGTTGGTAGTGCTCAAGCACTGGTTACCGGAGTCCAACTTTGAAAAAGATCGGCTAACTATAGTTTCCATCTGGATAAGGTTGCCTTGGCTATCTCCGCAATTGTGGACCATACCGTCCTTCAAGAAGATGGCGAGCATGGTCGGAAACCGTATAAGAACTGATATACCTACGGCGAGGAGGCAAAGACTTTCTTATGCCAGAATATTCGTTGAGATCTCCGTATCCGATGTACTCCCAAGGAAGATCGATCTTGTTCTCCCGAATGGAGAATGGACAACTCAAGAAATAGAATATGAGTGGGTTCCGCCGTCTTGTGTAGGCTGCAAATGTTTTGGACACACCAAAATACAATGTCAAGAGATTCCGAACACAACTGTGAGTCTGGACACGCCAAGCAGAGTTGCTGATACAACCGAAGAAGAAGGTCCAGATGTTAATATGCAGCTGGAACACGAGGGAGTAGAGGAGGATGGGCTTACAGGAAAGGAAGGAACTACATCAAACAACAATACTTGGGAAGGTCCAGGAAAGGAAGGAACTACATCAAACAACAATACTTGGGAAAAGACGAGGCCCGAACACCAAGTCAATGGACATCGATACATAATTTGGAAGTCAGCGACATGGCGCGCATATGGATACTCTGGGACACTCGGATATGGTCAGGTCAGGTTCGCTTCTTATCTGACCAATTAATTATAGTTGAATTTACCAACGCAGGAGGACTCAAGATATGGGTAGAGGTGTTTATGGCCACAACGATCGAAGGCGACGCTTCCAATTATGGAAGGATATCATCAAGATTGCTGCATGCGGAGGTAGCAGATACCATACCATTGTTGATTAGTGGAGATTTCAATGCGATGCTTGCGGAAGATGAAAAGAAAGGAGGGCGACCGGTCCCGACTGCAATTCTGACGGACTTTCAAAATTGCTTACGTAGCTCGGGCCTCACCTGTATACCTAAAAGCGGGCATATTTGGTCCTGGAACAATAGCTCTGCTCAAAACAGAGTTGTGTGTCAGCTAGACAGGACGTTGTGCAGTAATAAGTGGGTAGCGAAGTTCCCACACAGCCGGGCAGAGGGGCTACACAGCGGCACTAGTGATCATACGCCTATACTCCTCCGTTTGATAGCCGAAGAACCTCCGCGAAGACGCCCGTTCCGTTATTGCAATGCTTGGCCAACAGAAGACGGGTATAATGAAGTGGTCGTCCGGGGTCTCGACGATAGTGCGGTGGGCAATGTTCAATTCCGCCTAGTCCAAAGACTCAAGGCGGTGAAGAAGGCACTCAAAGTCTGGAACAAGACGCGACCCAAGAACAAGCTATGTGAGATGGCGGTAGAGCTACACGATGTACAAGACCAAATCAGACTATATGGCTTATACTACGGAAATCACATGTAAAAGAATTGTCTCCAAGGCAGGTAACGAACTTTTACAACAAAAAATTAGTATGGAGGAAATAGAAGAGAGAGTTAAAAAAGCTGATCCAAACAAGGTTCCAGGACCTGACAGGTTCAATGCAGCATTCTATAAACAGCACTGGGGACAGCTGAAAGATCAAGTTTTGCAGGTGGTCCAAGATTTCTTCAAAACTGGCCGACTACTAAGAGAACTGAATCACACTTTCCTGACACTAATCCCAAAGAAGGAGGGGGCTACGGCTCTGGGAGATTTTCGCCCAATAGCTTGCTGTAACTTTTTATACAAAATAATCACTCATCTGATGTGCTCGCGAATGCAGGTAATCATGAGCGAATTGATATCTGCCAATCAATCGGCATTTATAAAAGGTAGATCAATTGCTGAGAATAGTCTACTAGCGCACGAGTTAGTTCGAGAATTTGATAAAGCTGGCGGTCACAAAGGGTGCCTCAAATTAGACCTCAGAAAAGCATATGATATGGGTAACAAGGAGTTTGTGATCAACACCTTGCTTAGTACGGGCTTCGAAAAATGGTGGGTCGACAGAATTAAAGAATGCATAACCACTTCGACTTTCTCGATCCTTATGAAAGGCCAACTTCATGGCTTCTTTGGGAGCAATCGAGGTTTGTGTCAGGGGTACCCCTCTCCCCGTATTTGTTTACCATGGTGATGGAGTATTTTACTTGTCAGATGGATCTAGCCGTACATCATAACCATATTATCCCTCTTTACCAACGAGTTACCTCCATAGTTTCCTACCTCATCTATGTAGATGATCTTCTGGTGTTTATTGAATCGTCCGAGAGATGCATTTCTGCGCTGAATAGACTTTTGGAGGACGTTGGGAGGATATCGGGTTTGCACTTGAATAGGAAAAGGAGTCATGTATATTACAACAGAGATTGTCCACAGAAGGAGACATGGTCGAGATTACTCCGTATCGACATGGGACAACTACCAGTCAAGTACCTTTGTTTACCGCTGTCCATTACATATGCAAGGGACGCTGATTGTCAGGGCCTGCTACAATATGTCCAAACAAGACTTGAAGGATGACAATCTCAACTATTATCATTCGATGGGAGAATTGAGCTTATTCGCTCAGTGATCACGACAATTGCTGCATACTGGTTACAAGCTATTGATATACATGACAAGACTATTGAGAAAATAGAGAAACTTTGCGCCAATTTTGTATGGCGATGAGGTCTACATTCGATAGCATGGGGGGATTTATGCAGGACCAAAGAGGAGGGAGGAGTAGGTCTACGCTCGTTAAGGGTGTTGCGGGATGTTGTTGTACACAAACTGGCTTGGAGAATCTTAGAAGGCAAATCCTTAGGGACGCGGTGGTCGATCAACATGTATTTAAAGAATACTAACTTCTAGGTGTAGGAGACAAATAACAATTTCTCCGTCACATTTAAAAACATATTAATTGCGGATCCGATCGCAATTGAAAGAGAAAGTTAGGAGAGTAATGCATGACGGGAGAGGCACGAGCCTCTGGATGGACCCGTGGTTAAATCACCAAAGTTTGGTTGATATGCTGGGGTGGCCATCGTACGAGCTGATTGGTAGTAGAGATCCTGTAGCAGTGCTCATCGAGAATGGGACCTGGAATGTGCAATCGAGACGAGAAGGGTGCTGGTTTGCCTTGGAGGTAGCAGGCATACATATTGATCCTCTGGAGACTACTGACCGGTGGGTTTGGGAGGATTCTATCAATGGCGATTTTGTTAGCAAACTGGTTTATGATCAAGTGCGACCGCGTCATCCTCGAGTCGACTGGGCATATATCGTATGGGCTAAGGAGGTGGCTATGAAGATAAAGTTGTGTACTTTCAAAGCTATCCGAGGTAAATTATTAACTCGAGACAGATTGGTTAGGTTGGGAGTACAGGTGCCAAATACTGCTTGCGTTCTGTGTGGGAGTGAGCCAGAAACGCGAACCACCTATTTTTCCAATGTACTATTTCGAGACAGATTTGGCAGTGATTTAGAGTTCATCTAGGTATCAACAATGCTGGAGGAGCCGGACTGCAAGCAATATTCGACGAGATAGCTACATCCAAAAGCCAGGGGCAAGAAATATTTAAGGAAGCTAGAATCCATCTGCTTTCAGCAGTGTGGCATGTATGGCGCGAAATAAACATAAGAACATTTGAAGGAACTGAGATGTCAGCAGCGACTATATACAATAACATAGAAAGGGATATCATCTGTATGTGGGGAGGGAATAGATAGCAGGCTGAGTGTTTATGTAGGAAATAATAATGCCTTGTTCTTATTGATGGGGCTGTTTACATATATATAGTGTCTACACGAGTGGGCTCTATGGGCCATATTATATTAGTTACAAATATAATGTAACACCCCCCCTCAAGTTGGAGCATGCAAGTCACAAATGTCCAACTTGGAAAGTAAAGAATCAAACACATGCTTTCCAAGGGGCTTGGTGAAGATGTCAGCCAGTTGAGAAGAAGTAGGAACATGCGAGGCTATTACGGTGCCATCACTAATAGCATCGCGAACAAAATGCAAATCCACCTCAATATGCTTACTACGCTCATGAAATACCGGGTTCTGAGCCAGGTGCAGGGCGGACTGACTGTCAAAATACACCGACATAGCCGACTCCTGGCGATTGCCCAAACACACCAATAACTCTCTCAACCATTTCAACTCACAAACAAGCGCAGCAAGAGATCGGTATTCAGCTTCAGCGGAAGATCGGAAAACAGTTGGTTGCTTCTTGGTCTTCCAAGAAATAGGAGACCCCTCCAGAAACACCAACCAGCCTGTAACAGAGCGGCGAGTCAAGGGACAACTGGCCCAGTCGGAATCACACCAACCAGAAAGACGGAGATCACAATCAGCTTTCAAAAGAATACCCTGTCCCGGTGCATGTTTGAGATATCTGACAACTCTCAAAGCAAGTTGCAACATCATGACCTGTTTTCTTGCAATGAGTACAGATCATACCTGATTTGTCCCTGGAATCTGAGGTTCTACTATTAGAAGTAGTAGAAAGACGAGGTAAAGTTTTGATAGTCAGCGCCAACACCTCCTCAGCAGCGAATTGGTCTGAGATTTTCGCATATCCTCCTCCTCACGGACTGTCTGGTATGCCCTATCTAAACTCGGCTGAGGATCCTGAGCCAGAAGATTAGATCGGGTATGACCATATAACGATCCTCCTCCTCACGGACTGCTCTGATACCCTGTAGGAAATAATAATGCCTTATTCTTATTGATGGGGCTGTTTACATATATATATATAGTGTCTACACAAGTGGACTTTATGGGCCATATTACATTAGTTACAAATATAATCTAACAATTTATTTGATGTACACTTATTTTCATAAATAAAATTACTCATTCTTCAAATATATATATATATATATATATATATATATATAGGAAAATTTTGAGGCCCCTAAAATTGGAGAAATTATTAGATGGTCTGGGCTCACCACCTGGCTATGATGAATAGTGAGCCCGGCCAATGAGTTTTTGACACTTGGCAAAAAAAATTAAAAAATATATCAAAATATATATAAAATATAAAAATCCACTTGCATAGATTAAAAAAATATTAGGTTATTTTTTTCAAAATCATAATAAAGAACTGATTTTTTTTTTATTAAAACTGAAGTCGGGTAATATTTTTTTTGCCAAGTGTCAAAAACTCATTGGTCGGCCTCACCATTCACCATAGCCAGGTGGTGAGTCCGGACCATCTAATAATTTCTCCTAAAATTGATTTAAAAATCGGAGACACGAGACGGCTGCCTCCTATAGGGCCGGTCCTGCGCATACACATGATTAGTTTAAATATAATCAGTTTGCTAAGAAGCAAATCAAACCAATCAATCGAAACACAAATTTAAAGGAGATATTATAAGTTGGATATTGCTAATACTCGATTGATAGTAATGGAAAAAAATGGATATATGAAAACACTAAAAGATGATAAAACGAGTACGAAAAGTTGTTTTGGAGTTGGACTAATAAGCATTTTTAGTCCAATTTCCGTTCTAGTAGGGGGAAAAAAAATTCACGAGAAAGTGACAATTATGTAAAATAAAAGAATAATTTCATGAAATTAGAAAATTTTCTTCTAATATTCATGGAGTTGATTTTACCTATATGAAAACACTAACAAATTGAATATAGAATTTTCAAATTCACAAAGACGAGATATCTAACAGCTAAACTCCAGTTTCCTGGAAATTATCCCTGCTCGTTTTGAATTAGAAATAGAGCCGTTATTAAACATCTCCAAATTATATTTCCAAAATAGCCAGCAGTAGTTAAATCTGCCTTTTTGATCGTACATATTAGTTCAAAATGTTATAAAAAATTAGATAGTTAAAAAACTAATATGTACAGTCCAAAAAGACAGATACAACGACTGCTATTCCGAAGATATTCGGAGATGCTAGCTCATAGTATATTGGCGGTATCGACCGTCCTCAATTTCTGACACTGTGCCATATATGATTCTGTCTTCATTACATGGGTCGGTATCAAGCTTTCAATGAATCGATAGAGACGCCGACGACTCGATCATGTTTCTAACTAATTACTTAAACGTGATAAATGTATTCAATTACGTAATAAGAAGCAAAATCAAACCAATCCATTGAAACTGAGAGAGAGAGAGGAGAGAAACTATAATAGTAGTGTTGGTAACCTCGTCGAACTTCCCCATAAAATGTCATAAAATGTAGAGAAAGAAAGAGAGAGAGGCGGCTAAGTTCCGAAGGTCTCGTCTATAAATAACAATGTTAGGCATTAACTACTTCATAACCTCGATTCAATTATAAGCCAGCAAGAAGAAGAAGAAGATGAAGAAGTAGTTCTTGATAAGCAAATGGAGTCTTTTCTCCAGTAATCAACATGGCTAAGCTCAAGGGAGAGGAGAGGGGAGTGACCATGGAAGTGCTTCATGATGCCTGCAAGAACTGGGGATTCTTTGAGGTGATACAACTTCTCATATATATATATATATATATATATATATATATATATATATATATATATATATATATATATATATATATAGTACCCGTTTGGTTTGCTTATATATATATATATATATATATATATATATATATATATAGTACCCGTTTGGTTTGCTGAAAAAAAAAAAAGAAAATCAATTCTTTGCGCTGTCCATGGACATGAAAATTACAATTTTAATTTATTTTTTTCCGATCTTTGGAACGAAAATTATATTTTACCCGCGGTTTGTAACCGCGGACGTGACCGTCGGTCGACGTGACGACTATCCATTGCCCTCCCTACTATCTCCGGGCTCAATTCAGACCATGGGGTAAATGGTCGACCGTCATGTCGGCCGATTGTCATGCCCGCGGTTACATACTGCGGACAACATAGCAGCTCCGTATTTGGAAAGGCAAATGATACAGTCATAACACATCTTTGAGGGTTGGAATAATTTAGTGCTAAATTTTTTGTAATAAATTGAGAAAATTGTGAGAGCAATTGAATCTTGTAGAACCATTTTCCTTTGCTCCGTTGGAATGACTTTCCTTTTCCAATGCGCTATTCCGAGAACCACCGAAAGACCACCATCGATTCCTTCATTCTCAACGTATGGTCATTATTGCAAAAAAAATTCTGAATAAAGTAAATATTATTCCAGCTCGAAAGTCTGATTAGAAACACCGTCCGAAGGACTACATAACCGGTCCGAAGGCCATACAGACGAAAGGGCAGTATTCTGCATCGCACCTACACCACACCGCACCTGTATCGCCCCACCAATCATTATTGTGATGTTAATGAAGCAAACTTTTATAGTTTATTGTGGATATCTAAACCTTCTCAATTTATTTTTTCCCTACTCGTGTAGCTTGCGAATCATGGGATTTCGCATGAGTTCATGGAAAGAGTGGAGAGTACGTTCTGCCTCCGATATCTCCCCGAGTCCAACGTCTCCGACATTTCCGATCTCAAGGACGAATACTGGTACAGTTCAAAGTCTCGAACCAAAATTAGCTATAACCGAACCAGAACCGATTATTAACGCTGGACTTTAAGTAGAACTGCGGCTTTTAACATGTATATATTTTTAATCATAAAATACGTATAAAAATTGAAGGTATTGAGTAATTGAAAATGTGTTATTTGATTTTCGATTTAGGACCAAAATCGAAAGCCAAAACTTATTATGTTGTTAACCGAATAACTCACCCACCTAGTACCTATAAGGGTGAACATTCGATTTACTCGGTTTTAGCCGAGTCGAAATAGACAAAATCGAAATTCTAAAATTCCAAAACCGAAACAAAATTAGGCATAACCGTAACCGAATAATCTTGTTCGTTTGGATTATTTCTATTATTTAATGGGCCTAATCTAAATTTGGGATCGTAGTATTATAAAGTTGCATCCAAAATTGGATTAGCAAAAACATTGGACTTCAAAACAGATAAATTGAATTGTTGCTTTCAAAATATACGCAAAAATATACGTTTTTTAAATTATAAAATACAGAATTATTTTTTACAAGGGTACCAAATTTAGGGCCTAACTAGACATTGGGTACTTGAAATTTTTAGTGACGCATTTTTTGTGACAGAGACTCATTTCGTCACTGAAAGTAAAATTTCGTCACTAAAATGTGTCATTAAAAAAATTCGAGTATCCAAACCCATCAACGAACAAATCCAGTAACCAAAGTATAATTAGACTTGGTACCCTTATACAAAATAATCCTAAAATATACATAAAACTGAAAATATTTACATAATTGTATAAGTCTTGTTCGATTTTTGGTTTGGGTCTAAAATCGAGATCCAAAATCGAAACAGAATAAAAATTCAGGAGTACATAATCTTTATCCGGTTCAATTCCGAAAACCGGATAATGCTCACCTATAAGTACTGATCAAGTTTGGAAAAGTTCAGGTGGGTGATGAAGGAATTTGCAACGGACGGGGAGTGGGTCGACGTGCCGCCTATGCGCCACACCATCGTCGTCAACCTCGGGGACCAACTAGAGGTTAGCTTGCACTCTCACTCACATCTAGGGGTGGACATTTTGTTTATTCGGTTTTCAACCGAATCGAAATTGTCAAAATTGAATAGATCGAAATTCTAAAAATCTATATACATAGATTTATAGAATTTATGATTCTTATACACAAATTTAAATTATGTTAAAATTTATGATTCTTATACACAAATTTGTTTTATTTCAAAGTTGTACATAAAGTTAGACTAGTTGTTAAATTATCAAAGTTCGACTTCAAAACATATACATAAGATTTTTTTTCTTCAAAATATACTCATTTTTAATCACACAATATGTATAAAACTGAGGGTATTTACATAATTGTATAAGTCTTATTCGGTCATCAGTTTCGGACCGAAATCTAAAACCAAAACCGGATAAAGAATTTTAGTATTTAAAAAATTGAAACTAAAACCGATTTGTTTGTCGGTTCGGTACGATTTTCGGTCCAAAACAGAATAATGCTCACCCCTTCCCACATCGATCATATTACTCATAGTGCAACATCCATGGCCAGTTCTAACATTCTAAAGATTCTGCGCAAAATACTAATAAAAAAAAAAATTGGACCTTTCGGTATTTGGAATCATGTAAGATCGTACAATCTGTATATGCTCAGAAACGGCCCCGAGGGCATAGACAAAGTAGGTACCAATTCATATTTTTCGCGGGTGCAGGTTATCACGAACGGCGAGTACAAGAGCGTGATGTATCGCGTCCAAGTCCCGACTAGTGGCAACAGGATGTCGATCGCGTCGTTCTACAACCCGGGGAGCGATGCGGTGGTGTCTCCCTCCCCGGCTCTGGTGGCGGCGAAGGGGTCGGAGGCTGAGAGTGATCAGGTCTACCCAAGCTTTGTGTTCGACGACTACATGAGACTGTACGTCGAGGCCATGAAGGGTGCAACGGAAGCAGTCGGCACGCGCTGACCCGGTTCCGACTGCATCAGAACGAGCCCAGATTTTGTGCTGCTCAGTGTGCTCTCTTATTTACTTCTGTCAATTCTTATTATTATTATTTTATTTTATTTTGGAATGTCATACGATACGTAAGAAATTTTGTATCCACTATATATTATATGTCTGTTGTGTCCCTGTCATTCGTATTATATTATTAGGCCTTTGTTACGTTTGATGGTGAAGTTTCTCGATTATGTAGTGTGCTAATTCTTATTCTTTAATTTTGTCTTGTCAATTTGCTATGTATAACTGTAAGAAATTTGTTGTAATAAATGGGAATAAAGTGTCCTGTGATCTTATATTTCTTGTCACTTCAGGTCAAAGTTTGATTCGCGTGAAGGACGAAACGTTTCTTTGCAATTTTTTTTCCTTTGAAAATTTATATTTCTCTTCAGAGGTGGTGAGTTAGATTAGATCAGTGTCACAAGTCTCATTCTCTATTTATTAATAATAGCAGAACTAAATAATTCAAGACATATAATTCTACCATGCAACGCTAAACAACTGATCGAGTCACATAACCCCTTCACTTCCGTTTAGTTTTAAGATTTCTTATAATATTTAAAATTTAGATTTATGTTTAGTTTTAGGGTCTCGTACATTATTTAATTTAATTTTATGTTTCTATTTTGGACGATCGGTCCAAATCAATGTAAATATATGGACACATTAACGCAACTTTTCAATGATACATGCTAAATAACTCTCTAGAATAGGTCTATTCTAGCAAGCCCAACAGTAATTTTTTGCCAAAAACTATAGGGTTTGGATATCAAGTACACGAACGAGAATTAACGAGATTATATAATAAATATAACAGAAAGGAAGAACTAACAGTAAGTAAATAAAAAATCGCTGGAGTAAAAGTAGATTACTTCCGCACACATCTAACAATTCTTTGTCTAGTTTCATTGCATAGACTTTGGGGGACGTTGATAAGTGAAGGAGAGGGAAACATCAAACATTAGTCAAGCAACATGCAAAAATCTGTGCCACTTTACTTTAGCAACCAAATTTCACAATCACACAAAAGTAGAATAGTTTATGCTATTGTCCTCTTGGACTTCAACTTACTATACAACTCTCGCCAAACACATATAACCCATGTAGTTAACATGGAATATATTCTTTCTGGTTGGGTAGGCTCAAACGCACCGAAAAATGATAATTTTCTCGCAATTTATTTTCCAAAGTTAGGCAGGTACACGTAGATTCCTACGTGTTTGGAAATGTGGATTGTGTGTGTGTGTTACTCGACAGGGCCGAATTATACTTCTTTGACTCTTTGAAATATAGTGGAGTATATTTTCAATCTTACGAGTGATCCGACTAGAAAAAGGGCCTTGAGCTGATTGGGTCCCAAGACGAAACTTTCAAAATAGGCTCCCAAACATAATGGTTACAAAAATCGTTTTAAATATTCGTACATTATACATAAAATGTCATAAACTGTCATGTGCTGCAACATTTTCATGATTGGAACTTTCAAGTGTTGGGATGGTTTCCTTAGTCCTTGCCATATTAAAGTTCATCACTAGAAAGTTGTTATTATAGAATACCAAAGTTCATTATCCCATGCCTCCGAAAACATTTTGATAATTCAAAATTATTTTTCATTTATATTATTTAGTAAAAATCTAGTAAAAATTTTATTAACATGCACATGTTCTTATTGATGGTCGATTTAGCGAGTCGAAGTTATCTTTCAATTAACAGTCCACCCAATCAAGTACAAAAATATACTGTGGAATTATGCAATGCACGCTGCTGGTGTGCTTTCCTGTTCATGAGGAAAAAAGAGCGTGAGGGGCCCTAAGCCGTGGTGGTGAATCTCTCTTAAAAGAGATGCACCCATCTCTTCTGGTTTAAAGACTCGGCGTTGGTTTCAAGAATGTGAGAATAGAAGGTCTCTTGATTGTTGGCTGTGTGTGTGTTTTCACACACAGCACACTTTTGCAAAACCAATTCCTCAAATTTTTTCTTTGACTAATTCCATCCACACATTTTCTTGTATACGCCTATTCTTTAGCCCCCCATTTGTGCACGTCCATGGAACTACCAATGGTGGTTGGTCTTTGATGTCTATATATTTCGGCTTCTTTTCTCAGAGCAATACACAGAAGAAAAAACTATCTCTTCTCTCTCGCTCTGTTGTTCTCTTCTCCGGTGTACTCTTCCCTCCGCGTCTGGGCAAGGCTAAGTTCGGGTCGATCTCTCGACGTTGTGTGCGACAGCGAGAAGCCGGTGATACCGGGGGTTTTACCACTAGGAGAATCTGAGAAAAGTCTGCACATAAGACCTCGGATCAACTCTTAGGGCAGTGCGTTCAGCGCGACTTCCCCATAGGCCGGTAACCTTGTTCTAATTTATTTTATTTTCTTGTTTCAAGTTTGCAGAAATCAAAGAATAAAGGAAATTTTTTAAAACAATCTAAGAGTTGAGACGTTTACTTTAGTAATTTTCCTAAACTTACTTCCTGCAACATTCAAAAGTAAGAACTCAACGTGATTCTATAATTCCTGTTAGACCATTGTACAATTCTTTTGTAGGAATCAGGTGACAACAGCATATATATATAAAATCCTTTTTATATGATATCAAGTTTAAGCAAATTTTTTATTCTGTTAGACCATTGTTCTGTTAGACCATTGGTTAGACCATTTATTAAATTTTTACACCCTGATATTTAAGCAAGTTTAAGCAAATTTTTATTCTGTTAGACCATTGTTCTGTTAGACCATTGGTTAGACCATTTATTAAATTTTTACACCCTGATATTTAAGCAAGTTTAAGCAAATTTCCTGTTAGACCATTGGTTTCCTTAAGGTTCTGTTAAGCCTTATTATTAAATTTTTATTGTGTTAAGCAAATTTTTGTTAAGCAAATTTTTTGGTTCTCTCTAAGGTTCTGTTAAGCAAATTTGTGTTCTGGTAACACACTTTCAAAAAAAAAAAAAAAAATTTGTTCAGTTATTGGTAATGTGTTACAAAAGTTTTCTTTAACAGTCAAGCTACAAATTATTGGTCATTATATTGTTCCGTTACTTTGCTAGATCTATTACCAATTGACACCTCTGTCGAATGCTTAGTTAGAAAACTTGGTATCTTCAAGGGATAGTTCTTTGAACCATTATCTCTAGAGCCCCTGTCACATTTTTTGAGTAGTTGCATTATTATTCTTGCAGACTTTAGACTGCTATACTTGTCACCATGACTGGAAAAGACGAGACTTCTACTGCTAAGCCAGCCAAGTTTGATGGCACCCACTTTAAGAGGTGGCAGAGTCAGATGAGATTCTGGCTCACCACTTTAGGGCTGATGTCAGCCATTGATGGCTCCACACCCATCATCAATGATTCTGACGACACTGAGTCTGACATAGGAATGTCCAAATCCTCCGGTACCTCCAAACCAAAAACCCCTAAGGATATAGACTTTCATTGCTTCCATCGAATTCTAAGCGCTTTATCTGATTCACTTTATGATATATTCTTTGAATATAAAAGCGCTAAAGAACTTTGGGATGCTTTAGAAGATGAATACGCCTGTGATGATGCTAGAATTGAAAGATTCACTTCTTCAGCATTTAATAGGTATTTCATGGTAGATGACAAACCCATGAATGAACAAATCCATGAATTCCAAAAATATGTGAGGCACATTCAAGCTAAAGGTACCACCTTCTCTGCTGAACATAAGATAGCTTGCCTAATAGATAAGCTCCCTCCTTCTTGGTCTGATATAAAAAGGGATCTCACTCATACCCAAGGTGACCTTACTTTTGCTGAAGTCTTGAAGAAAATTAGAACTGAAGAACAGCTTAGGCCAAGGTCTAACCCTAAGACTGAGAATAAGGCTAAGGTAAACCTAGTAGAGTCACCCCCCTCATAAACCTAAGCCTAGTAATCCTCTCAAACCCAAGAAGAACTTCGTCAAGAAGAAGCTTAACTTTCAGCAGAACCACAAGAACCGTCACCAACAGCAAAACCACAGACCTAGAAATGTCAGTTAGACTCAGGATCAACAGAAATTTTGTTTGGTGTGTGGTAGGACAAACCATCTATCCTTCAACTATTTCCAGAGGAAGAAGGAACCTATCAAGACTCCCTATAAGGGGAAAGGTCCAGCCAAACCTGAAGCCAACATGATTCTGGGTGGATCTTCTGTTTCCTTCAGGTCTGTGACTTACCAACCTTTAGTTAATATTTCTTACCATTCTGATGACTGGTGGTTGGATTCTGGAGGTAATGTTCATGTTTCATTTGATCGCTCCTGTTTTTCAAACTATCAGGAATCATGTGGAGGAGGCATAACCCTAGGAGATGGCTCTACGGCACAGATTGTAGGAAGAGGAAGAATAGATCTGAAGATGACATCAGAGAAAATTCTGCCTCTTCATGATGTTCTTCATGTGCCGACTGTTAGAAGGAATTTAGTTAATGGCTCCCTTCTTGTAGCATCTGGATACAAGATTGTTATGAAAGCCAATAAAGTTGTTTTTTCTAAGAATGAGTCCTTTGTTGGAAAAGGATTTGTAAAGGATGGTCTTTTTATTCTCAGCACTATTAATAAAATGTCAGACCCTTCTCCTGTTGTTTCCAATGTAGAATCTTCTAATGTTTGGCATGGTAACTTAGGGCATGTGAACCTGGGTTCCCTTAGAAGGATGATGAACCTAAATCTTATTCCCAAGTCTCCTGTGGATAATAAAGACAAGTGTGAGATTTGTGTTCAAGCCAAACATTCTAGACTACCTTTCAAATCTGTAGAAAGGAATTCTGATATTCTAGAACTAGTTCATAGTGATGTTTGTGATTCAAATAGGGTTCTGACTCGAGACAGTAGGAAATACTTTGTCACATTTATAGATGATTGTTCGAAGTATTGCTATACCTACCTTCTCAAAACCAAAGATGAAGTTTTAGATAGGTTCAAGGTTTACAAATCAGAGGTTGAAACCAATTAGAGAAAAAGATTAAGATCCTTAGATCTGATCGTGGCGGAGAGTATACCTCAAACGATATGACCAACTTCTGTGAAGAACACGGAATAATTCATGAGGTAACTGCTCCTTATTCACCACAGTCCAACGGAGTTGCTGAAAGGAAGAATCGGACTCTGTTAGACATGGTGAATGCCATGCTTCTCAGCTCAGGTGCTCCTGATAACTTGTGGGGAGAAGCATTATTAACTGCCTGCTACATCCTAAATAGGATTCCCAGTAAATCTAAGGATAAGACTCCCTATGAATTATGGAAAGGTAGAACTCCTAGAGTCCATTATCTCAAGTTTGGGGATGTCTAGCAAAAGTTGGAATCCCTGAACCAAAAAAGAGAAAGATTGGACCCAAGACCGTAGATGCCGTGTTCATAGGATATGCCTTAGATAGCAATGCCAATAGATTTCTAGTGACTAATTCTGAAGTAAATGAAATCTCCAACAATACCATCATAGAAGCTAGAGATGCAGTTTACTTGGAGAATGTATTCCCTTTTAAGAATAGAATTTCTTCCAACCCCTCAAGTTCTTCCCTAGCTCCTTCTTCAAGTTCCCACTGCCAACCTGAACAAGACTTAGAACCTAGAAGAAGTAAAAGAGGAAGGATTGAAAGAAATTTGGGGGAAGGCTTCTTCACTTATTTGATAGAGGGTGATCCCTCAACTTACGAAGAAGCAACATCTTCCCCTGATGCTCCTTTCTGGAAAGAAGCCATTATCAATGAATACAACTCTATTATGGAGAACAATACCTGCTACTTAGCAGACCTACCTTTAGGTAGTAAACCTATAGGTTGTAAGTGGATCTTCAAAAAGAAATTTAGAGCTGACGGTACTATAGAAAAATACAAAGCTAGATTAGTAGCCAAGGGTTTCAATCAGAAAAAAGGACTAGATTATTTTGACACATATTCTCCTGTAGCTAGGATTGCTTCTATTAGAACCCTTCTAGCCTTAGCTTCCATTCATAACATGCTGATTCACCAAATGGACGTAAAGACAGCCTTTTTGAATGGTGATCTAGAAGAAGAAATCTACATGGAGCAACCTGAAGGCTTTATTGCTAAAGGTCAAGAAAAGAAAGTTTGCAGATTAGTAAAATCACTTTATGGCCTAAAGCAAGCTCCCAAGCAATGGCACAGCAAATTTGATAAAGTGATTGTAGAATATGGTTTCTTACCAAATGAGTATGACAAATGTATATACTCTAAAAACTCTGGTGGAAGTTGTGTCATTTTATGCTTGTATGTAGATGATATTCTCATTTTAGGATCGACACTTGAGTTGATAAATAATACTAAAGATTATTTATCTAGCAAATTTGACATGAAAGACCTAGGTGAAGCCAACCTGATTCTAGGAATGCAAGTATCCAGATCCAAAGAGGGCTATACTTTATCCTTAGTACATTCTATTGAGAAAATGCTAAGGAAATTTGATTACTTTGATAAGAAGCATGCTCCTACTCCCTTTGACAGTAGTATCATTCTCAAGAAGAACGAAGGTTCACCTGTAGAACAACATAGATACTCTCAGATGATAGGTTCTCTTATGTATATAACAAATAGAACCAGACCTGATATTGCATTTGCTGTTGGAAGACTTAGTAGATATATTTCTAACCCAAATCGATCTCACTGGACTGCATTAGAAAGAGTATTTAGACATCTTAAGGGTACTATAGATTATAAACTTCATTATTCTCGACACCCTGATATCATAGAAGGTTATTCAGATGCAAACTGGGTAACTGACTCACATGATGTGAAATCCACAACTGGATATGTTTTTACCCTAGGAGGAGCTGCGATATCTTGGGAATCTTGTAAACAAACTATCATAGCTAGGAGTACTATGGACTCTGAAATGATAGCTCTGGATACTACTTGTACAGAAGCTGAATGGCTCAGAAATTTGATTATGCATATACCTGTTTCTATTATTCCTGTTCCTGCTATTTCCATAAACTGTGATAATAAATCTGTTATAGAACTACTAAAGCATGATTCTGTGAATGCTAAGATGAACAGGCACCTGCAGCTGCGCTTCAAGTCAATCAAGAGCCTATTAGGCAAATATGTGGTTCTTGACTATATAAAGTCAGAAAAGAACCTTGCAGACCACTTGACAAAGGGTCTGTCTAGGACATTGATCCTAGAATCATCGAGGGGGATGGGATTAAGCTCATAAATAAGTCACCAGCAGTGGCAACCCAACCGAGTCTGACTGGAGATCCCAAGAAGCCGGTTCAATGGGTAGAAACAAGCTGGATTTCGGTGACTTTTATGGAACACTGACTTAGAGATTAAATTCTCATAAACTAATGCACAGGTGGCTGTACGAGGTTGTACAATGATATCCCATTCCTATGGTGACAGTGTTCCAGTGTGATCTGGTTAGGATGAGTTTTTAAAAACTCTTAATAGGTCCAAGCATTATTTTGCGGGGTTGACTCCGATCACCAACCCTTGGAGGACTTACCTATATAAGAGGTCGTGAAGGCCGCGACTATGAGACAGGGCGATCTCAGACAACTCTTATGAATTTGGTATAAGTGTGCATGGCCATTCAAAGCGCCACCCGATAGACCCAAGAACCTCTAGCGTACTATGTGTGCTAATCTCTGAATCTGGTTCAAGAAGTCTGATTCAAGGCATAGTCCATCAAGCACTTCTTCAGATAAAGGATTAGTCACTACGTGAGATTCAAGGCTGCGGTCCATCTCATTTATGCATAGTATACTCTTGCCCAGATTTCTCTATCACTAATTCTTGTAGTTGTTATCTTTGACTTCGGATCTTGGTTTTGGGGGGGGATTGTTGGCTGTGTGTGTGTTTTCACACACAGCACACTTTTGCAAAACCAATTCCTCAAATTTTTTCTTTGACTAATTCCATCCACACATTTTCTTGTACACGCCTATTCTTTAGCCCCCCATTTGTGCACGTCCATGGAACTACCAATAGTGGTTGGTCTTTGATGCCTATATATTTCGGCTTCTTTTCTCAGAGCAATACACAGAAGAAAAAACTATCTCTTCTCTCTCGCTCTGTTGTTCTCTTCTCCGGTGTACTCTTCCCTCCGCGTCTGGGCAAGGCTAAGTTCGGGTCGATCTCTCGACGTTGTGTGCGACAGCGAGAAGCCGGTGATACCGGGGGTTTTACCACTAGGAGAATCTGAGAAAAGTCTGCACATAAGACCTCGGATCAACTCTTAGGGCAGTGCGTTCAGCGCGACTTCCCCATAGGCCGGTAACCTTGTTCTAATTTATTTATTTTCTTGTTTCAAGTTTGCAGAAATCAAAGAATAAAGGAAATTTTTTAAAACATTGATCTCTACTTCTGTCTCTTACCCATTTTCTTGACATACCCTTATTTTTTTCTTACTTATATATTAACTAGTTTTTTTTCATTTTGTCACTATTATATTGTGGATAGCAATCAACAACCAGACGAACGGAGTGAGGTCGAAAAAGAAAATGATATAGATCGTATCTTTTAATTGTGGTACTATCTTATTTTTTTATATTCTGGAAAATAACTTTCAACTTTATTATAAAAATAATTCAAGAAACCTTTGGTCCACATATGTCTGGCAACATTAGCTCAAGGCTTTTAAATCTTGTATTGGTAAAGCTTAATCTATAAGGGTGTCGAGCAGCCAACAATTCTTTACACCTTTCACATATAAGCAGGGCACGGCCCATGGGGTTGGGTTGTTCTATCCAAAGTTAATTTTGGTCCCCCTTAAGCTTTATTATGGGCAGATTCAGGGGGATCACCCATGACCCCCGTTCTCTTGTGGGATCATACTGAGCCTATAGATTGCCCAAGCAGAGGGGGTTATCCAAATCTGAAGTCTTGTGTGGCTTATTCCTGAGCCGGCGTGAATCTAAGAGGTTTTCTTTTGGACATAAAATCAAAGCAGCATTGTTATTTTAGAAAGAAAGGTCACTGCTGCTATGAATGCCTTGACCGCAACAACCTAGTCTGTACTCTTAAATCGTTTCAAATTTGGACTGCAGAAAAAATAAAATTTATGTTATAAGTTTAAAAGTGCATAACTCCATTTATGAACAATATTCTGAAGTTCTACCTATTGAACATCCTTGATTTACGACTCACTAGGAGACATGCAAAAATTTCATATTTTAATTGAAATTACGGTATGGCCTTCACGAAACGAGGCTAAGTTTTCTGCCTAAAGAAAAGACCAACAAAGTGAATAGAAAAATCTGTGTGTGGACACTAGGGCCCCTAGTGGACACACACAAGCTATCAATTAGGTTTCCCAGAAATTGTGTCTGCTTATATTGACTTGTGTTTTGCTTATAAGATTCCAAGCTCAGAATCAACTTATATATTAACTTATATTAACTTATGTTTGCTTAAAATATTCCAAGTTCAGAATCAATCAGGTTACCTAATCATTTTAGGCTTTATGGAATATATTAAGGGTGAATCTATACACACCATATTCCTTACTAAGCACACTCTAAACAAAAAAAATAACAAAAAAAAATTAAATTTCTATCCTACCCTCACTCTCAGCCCCACCCTCCTCCCCCGCTCCCCATCCTGTGAACCCTCCTCCTCCTCCTCCTCCTCCTCTGGGGTCAGAGGAGGGGGGATGGGGAGTAGGATTGACATTTTACCTCTTTTTTTTCTTCTATTTTCGCTTGGGGTGTGCTTAGTAAAGGGTGGGGGTATATATAGTATACACCCATATATTAAACCTTGAACATTTTATAAACAATATTTCAAATTACGAAATATTACAACTTGCAAGGTCGTTATCAAGCTTTCAATAAGTCGATAAAGATGCCGACTAGACATACACACATGCAGGGCCGGTCCTAAGCTCATGGGAGACCCAGACCCCCATACATAAGATGTGAGGATATATATCGAGACGGCTGCCTCTTATAGGGCGGGTCCTGCGCATACACATGATTAGTTTAAATATAAACAGTTTGGTAAGAAGCAAATCAAACCAATCAATCGAAGACATTCGGGTGTTGCTCATAGTATCGATTTGTCTTCAATCTCTGACACAGTGCCATACATGATTATGTCTTCATTACAGGGGTCGGTATCAAGCTTTCAGTGAATCGATAGAGATATTGCCGACGACTCGATCATGTTTCTAACTAATTACTTAAACGTGATAAATGTATTCAATTACGTAATAAGAAGCAAAATCAAACCAATCAATTGAAACATAGAGAAAAAGATAGACTATAATAGTGTTGATAACAAGAAGCTTCCTCGATTAGAAACCTCGTCGAACTTCTCCATGAATGTCTATAAATACCATGTTAGGCATTAACTACTTCATAACCTCGATACAATTATGAGCCAGCAAGAAGAAGAAGAAGAATAATAAGTTCTTGATAAGCAAATGGAGTGTTTTCCAGCAATCAACATGGCTAAGCTCAAGGGAGAGGAGGGGAGTGACCATGGAAGTGCTTCATGATGCCTGCAAGAACTGGGGTTTCTTTGAGGTGATACAACTTCTCACATATATATATATATATATATATATATATATATATATATATATATATATATATATAGTCCCCGTTTGGTTTGCGGAAAAAAAAAAGAAAATCAATTCTTTGCGCTGTCCATGGACATGAAAATTACAATTTTAATTTATTTTTTTCCGATCTTTGGAACGAAAATTATATTTTACCCGCGGTTTGTAACCGCGGACGTGACCGTCGGTCGACGTGACGACTATCCATTGCCCTCCCTACTATCTCCGGGCTCAATTCGGACCATGGGGTAAATGGTCGACCGTCACGTCGGCCGATTGTCATGTCCGCGGCTACATACTGCGGACAACATAGCAGCTCCGTATTTGGAAAGGCAAATGATACAGTCATAACACATCTTTGAGGTTGGAATAATTTAGTACTAAATTTTTTTTAATAAATTGAGAAAATTGTGAGAGCAATTGAATCTTGTAGAACCATTTTTCTTTGCTCCGTTGGAATGACTTTCCTTTTCCAATGCGCTATTCCGAGAACCACCGAAAGACCACCATCGATTCCTTCATTCGCAACTTAATGGTCATTATTGCAAAAAAAATTCCGAATAAAGTAAATATTATTCTAGCTCGAAAGTCTGATTAGAAACACCATCCGAAGGCCATACAGACGAAAGGCAGTATCTTGCATCGCACCTGCACCACACCGCACCTGTATCACAGCCCCACCAACCATTATTGCGATGTTAATGAAGCAAACTTTGTAGTTATTGCGGATATCTAAACCTTCTCTCTCTCTTTTTCCCTACTCGTGTAGCTTGCGAATCATGGGATTTCGCATGAGTTCATGGACAGAGTGGAGACACTCAGCAAGGAACACTACAAGCAGTGCATGGAGCACAGGGACAGGGTCAGGGTCAGGGTCAGGGTCAGGGTCGGCCCTGAGTTAATGGGGGTCCTAGACAAATTTTTAAAATGGGACCCATATATAATATAAAAAAAATTGAACTAAAAAATGAAACAGCCAAGGCTAGAACATATGATTTCTTGTGTACAAGTATAACAAACTACCACTATACCACAAATGTTTGTGACAAACAAGGATCATATTATATATTAGTTCTATTTTCAATATAAGATTACATATATATATATACATATGATTTCTTGTGTACAAGTATAACAAACTACCACTATACCACAAATGTTTTGTGACAAACAAGGATCATATTATATATTAGTTCTATTTTATATATATATATATATATATATATATATATATATATATATATATATATATATATATATATATATATATATATATATATATATTATTTTTTTGGGCCCCCAAATTTTATGGGGACCTGGGCGGTCGCCCTGGCCGCCCTGGGCCAGGGCCGGCCCTGCACAGGGAGAGTATGTTCTGCCTCCGATATCTCCCGAGTCCAACATCTCCGACATTCCTGATCTCAACGACGAATACAGGTACGGTTCAAAGTCTCAAACCAAAATTAGCCACAACCGAAACATAACCGATTATTAATGTTGGACTTTAAGTAGAACTGTTGCTTTTAAAATATACATATTCTTAATCATAAAATATGCATAAAAATTGAAGGAATTGAGTAATTGAAAATGTGTTATTTGATTTTCGATTTAGGACCGAAATCGAAAGCCAAAACTTATTATGTTGTTAACCGAATAACTCACCCACCTAGTAACGATAAGGGTGAACATTCGATTTATTCGGTTTCAGCCGAGCCGAAACAGACAAAACCGAAATTCTAAAATTCCAAAACCGAAACAAAATTAGACATAACCGTAACCGAATAATCGATTTGATTTGTTCGTTTGGACTATTTCTATTATTTAATGGGCCGAATCTAAATTAATTGGGATCGTAGTATTATAAAGTTGCTTCCAAAATTGGATTAGCAAAAACATTGGACTTCAAAACCGATAAATTGAATTGTTGCTTTCAAAATATACGCAAAAATATATGTTTTTTAAATTATAAAATACAGAATTATTTTTTACAAGAGTACCAAATTTAGGGCCTAACTAGACGTTGGGTACTTGAAATTTTCAGTGACGCATTTTAGTGACAAAGACTCATTTTGTCACTGGAAGTCAAAATTTTGTCACTAAAATGTGTCATTAAAAAATTTTGAGTACCCAAACCCATCAACGAACAAATCCAGTAGCCAAAGTATAATTATACCTGTTACCCTTATACAAAATAATCCTAAGATATACACAAAATTGAAGATATTTATATAATTGTATAAGTCTTATTCGGTTTCGGACGGAAACCGAAATCCAAAATTGAAATCGAATAAAAATTTAAGTATTTTCAAAACAGAAATCGAACCGAATCTTTTAATCGGTTCGATTTGATTTTAGGTCCAAAATCGGATAATGCTCACCTGTAAGTACTGATCAAGTTTGGAAAAAGTTCAGGAGGGTGATGAAGGACTTCGCGACGGAGCTGGAGAAGCTTGCAGAGAGGCTCACGGAGCAATTATGCGAAAATTTAGGCATAGAGGAGGGGTACCTAAAGAAGGCCTTCTCCGGATCGGAGGGGCCGAACTTCGGAACAAAGGTCAGCAACTATCCACCGTGTCCGCACCCGGAGCTCTTCAAAGGCCTCGGAGCCCACACCGACACCGACGGCATCGTCCTGCTCTTCCAGGACGACTGAGAGAGCGGCCTCCAGCTGCTCAAGGACCGGGAGTGGGTCGACGTGCCGCCTATGCGCCACACCATCGTCGTCAACCTCGGGGACCAACTAGAGGTCAGTTTGCACACTCACTCACATCTAGGGGTGGGCGTTCGATTTATTCAGTTTTCAGCCGAAGCGAAATAGTCGAAACCTAATAAACCGAAATTCTAAAAATTCAAAATTGAATCGAAATTAGCCAAACACATAACCGAATCGAATATTCAATTCGGTTATTTGGTTGAAAATATTTATATTGTTTAATCGGTCGGATCGAAAATTGTTATGTAGTTAAATTATATTAAAATATATATTTTTTATACATATATTTGTTACGTTTTAAAGTTGCGCATAAAATTGGACTAGTTATTAAATTATCAAAATTGGACTTCAAAACATAAACATAGAATTGTTGTTTTCAAAATATACTCATTTTTAATCATAAAATATGCATAGAATTGAGGGTATTTACATAATTTTATAAGTATTATTCGATTTTCACGAAAAGATAATTTTAGTATTTTAGAAACCGAAACTAAATCGAAATAATTTGGTTCGATTTTCGGTCAAAAATCGAATAATGCTCACCCCTACTCGCATCCACCATATTACTCATAATGCGACATTCAGGACCATTTCTAACATTCTAAGGATTCTGAATAAATTCTAAAAAAAAGCTTTTTTGGGGGATCTTTCGATTTTTTGGATACGTATGGTCGCACAACTTATACATACTCCGAAGACATCAACAAAGTAGGTACTGATTCATATTTATTGCGGGTGCAGGTTATCACGAACGGCGAGTACAAGAGCGTGATGCATCGCGTCCTAGCCCCGACCAGCGGCAACAGGATGTCGATCGCGTCGTTCTACAACCCGGGGAACGACGCGGTGGTGTCTCCCGCCCCGGCTCTGGCGGCGGTGGAGGGGTCGGAGCTGGCTGAGAGTGAGGTCTACCCGAGCTTTGTGTTCGACGACTACATGAGACTGTACGTCGAGCACAAGTTCCAGACCAAGGAGCCAAGGTTCGAGGCCATGAGGAGTGCAACGGAAGCGGTCGGCACGCGCTGACCCGGTTCCGACTGCATCAGAACGAGCCCAGATTTTATGCTGCTCGATGTGCTCGCTCATTTATTTCTGTCAATTCGTATATTATTATTATTACGGCGGTGTTACTTTGCCTACGGGCTTCGACAACCGTTCTGATCCGTGGACCACGTGCCGTTTTCTGATTGGACAGAAGACGAATGGGACCGAAAGTTAGAGGGAAGGCCAATTGGGTGGCACAACGTGACCCGCATGTCAGGACTGCGATCCAAGTCCGCGAACAACAGAACATTTTCGTTATTATTATTATTATCTGGGGCGGTTGTACACTGTGGTTGCACTGGGCTGTAGCCCAGGGCAGACCCCAAAAAAAAGTCAATTTTTTTTATAGTAAGGAAGAGTAGTCCAGTTAAGAGAGTATTTTCTTGAACACCCACTGTGTTTGCACTGGCTCCCTTGGTATTTCTGTTAGCTTCTAGTTAAGAGACTATTTTCTTGAACACCCAAACATTTCCATCTCTTCCTTAATGTTAATCCATAAAGTTTGATAAACTGCATACATTTGTAAACGGGATATGAGCCATAGGCTCATATTCTTATATGAGCCATCCTAGGTGGTTTTCATATGAACCAATAAAAAATAATGACTTGAAAAGAAAATTTAAATAGATATAAATAAAAGATCCTATAGAAGATTTGATAGATAATAACTTATCATATCTTTGCCTAAAAATTTGCCAAATATGTTTGCCTAGGAATTTAAATACATAGAAATAAAATAACCCATAAAAGAAAATTAAAGTTAAAATTAAAATTAATATTAAAATTAGTATTGATATTAAAATTAGCATTAAAGGTTAAAGATCAAAATTAAAATTAAAATTAAAATTAAAATTAAAATTAAAATTAAAATTAAAATTAAAATTAAAGAAAAAGGAAAATTAAAAATTAAATTAAAATTAAAACTTAAATTAAATTAAAATTAAATATAAATTTAAAATAATATTAATATTAATATTAATATTAATATTAATATTAATATTAATATTAATATTAATATTAATACTAATATTAACATTAGAGGTTAAAATTAACATTAACATCAATATTAATATTAATATTAACCTTAACATTTAATTTAAAATTAATATTAATATTAATATTAATATAATTAAAATTCATATTCACATTAATATTAATATAATTAACATTCACATTCATATTATTAACATAACTTAAAATTAAAATTAATATTATTTGTTTAAATCTTTTATGGAACTTTTATTTATAGGTAAACATATTTGGCAAGTTGTTCCTATGCAAAGATATAGTAAGTTATTATTTATCAAATTTTTACTTATAACTATTTAAATTTTTTTTTTCCAAATCATTATATTTTTATTGGTCTACATGGAAGCCTCTTAGGATTGCTCATATAAGAATATGAGCCTATGGCTCATATCCCGTTTTCCCTTTGTTATTAAATATACTGATCAATATGCAGTTAAAGATAAAGCCAGTTGTAGAAAAAGTTTATTCATTTGCTTAAACATGCACCAAACGGAATAGTTGATTTGAATAATGCTGCAGAAACTTTGGGGGTGAGTAGATTGTTATATAACATTTTTTTTTCCTTATTTTCATCATATAAGCCTATTATACGCATGGGACAAGTAAAAGAATTACAAAATTATCTTGCATCTGGTGGTCGTTATGAGTTGGGACAAAAAGTTTTCCATATAATCAAACCTTATACCAAAATATGATGCTAAATATATACTAGTCATATTAGTATTATACATGCGTATTATGCAAAGAAGTTTTACCAAGGTTTACTCTTTTATATTTCTGGAGAATCTGCAATGTGGATGTGTTAATTTTTCTTCGGAAATGAAATGTCAAATTTATCATCGAGTTTACAATGAAAACTCTACCGAATTTTGGTATAAATTTTTAGAACCTTATCGTAACTATTAGTTTATTAGCTAGCCTATCCTACTTCAAAATTCTGGCTCCGCTCTTGATTACTTTTAGGCCTTTGTTATATTTGATGGTGAAGTTTCTCGGTTATGTAGTGTCCCTAATTCCTTTTTTTTGAAATGGTAGTGTGCTAATTCTTATTCTTTTGTCTGTCAATTTATTATGTAAGAAATTTGTTGTAATAATGAGAATACAGTGTCCTATCATCTTATATTTCTTGTCACTTCAGGTCAAAGTTTGGTTCGCGTGAAGGACGAATCATTTCTTTGCAATTTTTTTCTTTGAAAAATTATAATTCTCGTTAGAGATTGTAAGTCAGTATCACAAGTCTCATTCTCGATGGATAATAACAAAACTAAATAATCTAAGACAAACAATTCTACCTTGCAAAGCTAAACAACCCAAGTCGCATAACCTTCACTTCCGTTCAGTTTTAAGATCTCTTATAATATTTAAAATTTAGGTTTATATTTAGTTTTAGGGTCTCATATATTATTTAATTTACTTTTATGTTTTATTTTAGATGGTCAGTCTAAGTCAATCGTTAGTACGAAACCACAACCTTATTTGGACAATATAGACACAAACTCAAATTTCCAATAATACATGCGACCATAAAACTAAATAACTCTCTAGAATAGGCCTATTCTAGCAAGTCCAACAGTAGCTTTTTTGCCCAAAACTATATAGTTTGGTTATCAAGTACACGAACGTGCCGTACTCATCTGGCTCTTGTGGTCAATGAGGAGAGCTACAACTTTCTTGGCTAGGCGAACGATCGATCTCGAGATCGAACTGTAGAAAAGGCGTGGGCATTGACCCAAATGGCATGCAACGCAGTATACACAAAGTTTCTGCATTACGTTGGAAATCTTAAAAAAAAAGTACACGAACGAAACGAGATTATATAATAAATATAAGAGAAAATTTGAGTAGCACCCCACTTTATTTATCCAAATTTAAGGTGCACCCCAGTACTTTATACTAATTAATACCCCCCCCCCCCCCCCCCCCCCCGCCCACTTTTGACGGATTCCATCCAATATGGACGGTCAACTAGGTTGATCCAACTTTTTGGACAAAAATACCCCCCGTATGTTGTCTTCTTTCCCGCCACTACCAAAATTTATCGTTTTAGCGATGGCCACATCCGTCGCTAAACCGACGGTAATTACTATTAGCGACCGATAACCGACGGATTTTGGCCAAAAAAATCCGTCGGCAATCAGCTCGTCGCTAATAACGTTCCGTCGCTAAGTTGTCGTCACATGACGGAATAGCGACGGATTGTCGACATCACAATACGAAGCATTAGCGACACATTTCCGACGGACTGTCGTCCATTTCAACTATTAAGTACGGAACTGTGTAGACAATAGCGACGTAACATTCCGTCGATAACCCGTCGTAACAGCGTATCAGATTGTATCGTTCCGTCGCTAATCCGTCGGTATTCGTCGGTAACTAACGACGGATTTGCGACGGCGTTCTGACGGCTATCCGTCGATCAGGTTCTGGAAATGCTTGGCATTTCCAGCACCATGGCGACGGAAGAGTAGTCGCTATGCCGTCGATATATATCGACGGAATAGCGACGGCTAAACCGTCGATCTTGTTCTGGAAATTCTTGTTATTTCCAGAACAAGGGCGACGGATAGGTCGTCGCTATTCCGTCGAACAATATACCATGCCGACGGATAATCCGTCGACCATCCGTCGCTACCTGGAAACATTTTCAAATATCCAGTTAGCGACGGAATAACCGTCGAAAGTAGTCGGAAACTGGTGGTGACCGTCGCAAAACGGTCACAAGTCCGTCGCTAACTGAGAATATTTTGAAAAAAAAATTACAGCGCTTCCCTGTTCGCAAAAAATTTTCATAAACCAAACCAATATATAATGCACATCAATTATCCAACAATCACATAGACCAAATATATTATGCACACCAATTATCCAAGAATCACATAGACCAAATATGCACATACGAATTTAATGCACACCAATTATCCAAGAATCATATAGACCAAACCAAATTAATATAAAATAGACATCAATTATCTGGAAGAGTAACCTAATATCCATCGTTATAATCCGATCATAGCACAAATATTCCAAAATTTTCACAAATATTCCAAAACACATAGGAAAATGGACTTTGGCCTCAACAAAGACCACAAGTCAGACGATGAATCCTCACAGCCAGGGATGATAGTTGTGTTGAGGCATGTACCATTCTATCAGCCACTTTGCATACGAAGGCTCAATCTGGTTGAGGTCTTCTGTAGGGACAGGATGGTCGGTCCCGATGCTACTACTCTCTGACGGTGGCTCCTCCTTAGCTTCAAGCTTGGGAGCAATCTCTTCCCTGATGGTCATCGGTTCTTTCTTGACCTCGACCTTTGGTAACACCTTCTCCTTAACAGTCACCGGCTCTTGTTTGACGACGGAGACTTCCTCCGTGTCGACCTCCAAGGGTTTCTTGCCTCGACCCCTTCCTCGACTAGCAGCACTACCTCGACGAGTCCTAGGAGCCATCTTTCTGACAATAGAAATTTTCATATAGGGTAAAGAAATTTACTCAAGTTATAAAAGTTGTGACGTTGATTTTTTGCGTTCATCATCATTAGAGGGAGCAGCACTGGAAAAGTTGTGACATTGGTAGCATGAGAGAGTAAAAATCTGTATCACAAGACTAACAGAATTACTATGTAATCATGTACTCACCAATAACCGGATGTAACTGGAGTCGTTGGGCCTATCGTGCAGTAATTTGTGGATCCGCTGGTATAGGCCAGATGTACTTAGTATCTAGTGTATCAGATTAGTATCGGTCTATCGGTTTGGTATAGGACGTATCATATTGGTATTGGCCTTAACAAATTGGTATCGTCCTATATCCGATATGTACATGTACCGGCCGAATAGCTAGGATTCATATTGGTCTTATCGATTTGGTATCGGTCATATCCGATAGGTATCGGCCGTGTTGGATTAGTATAGACTATTTCGGATTAGTATCGTGGAAGGTTTAGTAACAACTGTACTTGGATTTCTCTCTTCTCGAGCTAGAATACCATTGCAAGAGAATCACCAGATCGTGATTGGCCAGTTACAGTAACATACATACTTCCTTTTCTATCAAAAAAAGTGAGATTGAAAAGGAAGTATGTATGTTCTGTAACTGGCCATCTACGCTCTCGTGACTCTCTTGCAATGGTAATCTAGCTCTAGAAGAGAGAAATCCAAGTACAGTTGTTACTAAACCTTCCACAATACTAATCCGAAATGGTATATAATAATCCAACACGGCCGATACCTATCGGATATGACCGATACCAAATCCATAAGGCCAATATGAATCCTAGCTATACGACCGATACATATCGGATAGGACGATACCAATTCGCTAAGACCAATACCAACCGATACGGCCCATACCAAAACGATAGATCGATACTAATCCGATACGGTCAATACTTATAAGTACCTACGGTCCAGGAGGTTGATCTGCTAGTACATCCATGTACGAACAAAGAAGTAACGATCCATTTCAATTTGGATGTAAAAATCTGTATCGTAAGACAAACTAAACATAATCAGTTCTATTTCACATGCTTAATTGCCAAGTATGGGAACGAATGGCTCAGAACACAACCCAAAATTCATTCTAGCATACATTAGTGTGAATCATCTACGTTCTGTACATATAGTGTAGTATATGTTCTTATCGTATCTAGTATCTGAAGGATGTAACAGAATCAAGATGAACTCACATAATGTTTACAGTCTTGGTCTCAACTGTCTTCGATTCTATGATCCCATGTCTTAGGTTAAATAAATCACTAACCTCATCACGGTGAGTCTTGGTGTAGCACTCAAATGTGGGGCACCCGTAAATTCGCCGAGGTTTTAAATCATCGACATTGAGTTTTAAACCCTCACGTAGCCTTTCTACTTCACTTCTAGGGTCGAGCAGCATCTTCTTGCAAGCTTCGGTCTCCAGATACTTAGTGTCAAGATTCTGGACGCTTTCGTAGAGCATGTCAACGCACCCTAGCGTCAATTTCATCTTGATTGCCAAGTAGTAATCTTGTAATTTAAAGTAGTAATCTTGTAATTTAAAGTTGGAAGAACATGCAAGTAGTAATCTTGTAATTTATGTAACCTAATGTAGTAATCTTGTAATTTAAAGTTGGAAGAACATGCAAGTAGCCTTATAGTTTCTGCCTCACCAGTCGAATGACTTAATTGCCAAGTATCGGAACGAATGGCTCAGAACACAACCCAAGATTCATTCTAGCATACATTAGTGAGTTCATCTTGATTCTGTTACGTCCTTCAGATACTATATACGATAAGAACATAGATGATTCACACTAATATATGCTAGAATGAATCTTGGCTTGTGTTCTGAGCCATCCGTTCTGATCAAGCATCTTCCTTCTCCTCTCCTCCACCATGGCTCTGAACCAATCTGCTCCTCCCTACTTCCCTTCTTTTTATTTGACTCTCTCAGCCACATATGACATCCAGCTCAAGTGTAGAGTCGGGGAAGAAGAAGTGGGCAGGAAGAGGAGG
This sequence comes from Iris pallida, assembly GCA_029216955.1. Lineage (NCBI taxonomy): Eukaryota > Viridiplantae > Streptophyta > Magnoliopsida > Asparagales > Iridaceae > Iris > Iris pallida. The sequence continues at coordinate 11,450,389 of JANAVB010036020.1, forward strand.
GGGAAGCAGCACAGCCGGCGGCATGACCCGGAGGAAGTACATAGGTTTTCTTCAACAGCCGTAGGAGAACTATAAGGATATATCTTTTCACAATATATCACCTTGTCAAAGACCCTTAATGTGACAACCATGTTACCGCGGTATCGAAAGACTAACATGTCATAATTTTCTAAGCCGTGTGTTTGACATAATCCTCCAAACTCTTTCCTGCTATGTAATAATGCAAGATTACTACATAGGAAGAAAGAGTTGAGAAGATTATATCAAAACACACGGCTTAGAAAACTTATGACATGTTAGTGTTCCGACACCGCGGTAACATGATATTCACATGAAGGGTCTTTGACAAGATGACATGTTGTGAAAAGATATATCCTTATAGTTCTCCTACGGCTGTTGAAGAAAACCTATGTACTTCCTCCGGGTCATGCCCCCGGCTGTGCTGCTTCCCCCTTCTCTTCCTGTCCACTTCTTCTCACCCGACTCTACACTTGAGCTGGATGTCATATGTGGCTGAGAGAGTCAAATAAAAAGAAGGGAAGTAGGGAGGAGCAGATTGGTTCAGAGCCATGGTGGAGGAGAAGAGAAGGAAGATGCTTGATCAGAACGGATGGCTCAGAACACAAGCCAAGATTCATTCTAGCATACATTAGTGTGAATCATCTATGTTCTGTACATATGGTGTAGTATATGTTCTTATCGTATCTAGTATCTGAAGAACGTAACAGAATCAAGATGAACTCACTAATGTAATACTAAGACATCATCTACTACTATATAAGATATAGTGATAGGTTGTCGTATCATCATTACCGAGGGATGAGGGTCGGAGGACAGGCAACTTTATCTACGGCTACATAGTTTCTGCCTCGCCAGTCGAATGGCTGCAGGAACTATGTCCTGATCACCATGTCGTACCGTAGACTAATGCAAATGGAGCTGAAAATATCCGTCGCTAACCGGTCACTAGTCCGTCGGTAACTGAGAATTTTTTTGAAAAAAAATTGCAGCACTTTTTCTGTTCACAAAAATATGCATAAACCAAACCAATATATAATGCACACCAATTATCCAAGAATCACATAGACCAAATATGCACATACGAATTTAATGCACGCCAATTATCCAAGAATTATATAGACCAAACCAAATTAATATAAAATAGACATCAATTATCCTGAAGAGTAACCTAATATCCGTCGTTATAATTCGATTTATCTTCAAGTGTGAGAACGGATGGCTCAGAACACAAGCCAAGATTCATTCTAGCATACATTAGTGTGAATCATCTATGTTCTGTACATATGGTGTAGTATATGTTCTTATCGTATCTAGTATCTGAAGAACGTAACAGAATCAAAATATAGTCACTAATGTAATACTAAGACATCATCTACTACTATAAAAGATATAGTGATAGGTTGTCGTATCATCATTGCCGAGGATGAGGGTCGGAAGACAGTCAACTTTATCTACGGCTACATAGTTTCTGCCTCGCCAGTCGAATGGCTGCAGGAACTATGTCCTGATCACCATATCGTACCGTAGATTAATGCAAATGGAGCTGGAGCCAAAATACAGAAACCAAAATACAGAATCAAATCCCTGGGACGGATGGCTCAGAACACAACCAACCGAAGAGGATACTCTAAGAGATCCATCTGAGTAGGACGTATACTCTGACAGATCACCTTTACAAGAATGATATCAGTAGTGGGATTGAGTGCTGGAGGGGATATTATCAGAGTATACGTCCTACTCAGATGGGTCTCTCACCGTTACTATTTTTTCTGACAGCATGGTGGATGTGCTCCGTCAACAGATTTTTGCTCCGAGCCAAAACTTTGTCCCGGAGCTCAAGTCGACATCCTTGGTGTAGAGCTCGAGAGAGAGGTTCCTGACAGCATGGTGGTCTCCTTTGTCAAAGTATCCGTGCTCGTCCCACAACCAATATGGGATGAGCACGGATACTTTGACAAAGGAGACCACCATGCTGTCAGGAACCTCTCACTCGAGCTCTATACCAAGGATGTCCACTTGAGCTCGGGGCAAAGTTTTGGCTCGGAGCAAGAATCTGTTGAGGGAGCACATCTACCATGCCGTCAGAAAAAATTAATAACGGTGAGAGACCCATCTGAGTAGGACGTATACTCTGATAATATCTCCTCCAGCACTCAATCCCACTACTGATATCATTCTTGTAAATGTGATCTCTCAGAGTATACGTCATACTCAGTTGGATCTCTCAGAGTATTCTCTCTTGTTGGTTGTCGTATCATCATTGTCGAAGGATGAGGGTCGGAAGACAGTACAAATAGTCTAATACAAAAACAACTCAATATGTAGTCCAATACAAATAGTCTAATACAAAAACAACCCAATACAAATAGTCCAATACAAATAAGTACTAATAGCTAATGAGAACCACGCTGCTCACGCAAACGCTCAGTGATACGTTCACGCAACCACCTCAAAAAAGCGAGATTTTTGGCGTGAGGAGAGATGTCGTCCCTTGCAAGGACTGCATGAAGAGTCCTCTCGGTCTCACTAGCTACCGGTGCTGGATGAATAGAACTCCCGGTCTCACTAGCAACCGGTGCCACTTCCTCTCGGTCTCACTAGCCCCCGACGCCCTAACCCTAAGCCCGCCTCCCAGACCCCGATGCCCCCGCCCCAAGCCCACCGTCCAGACCCCGACCCAAGCCAGCCGTCCAGCCCCCGACGCCCCAATCCCAAGCCCGCTTCCCAGACCCCGACGCCCCCGCCCCAAGCCCACCGCCCAGACCCCGACGTCCCAACCCCAAGCCCGCCTCCCAGACCCCGACGCCCCCGTCCAGCCCCCGACGCCCCAACCCCAAGCCCGCCTCCCAGACTCCGACGCCCCCGCCCCAAGCCCACCGCCCAGACCCCGACCCAAGCCAGCCGTCCAGTCCCCGACGCCCCAGCCCCCGCCGCCCCCGTCCCAAGCCCACCGCCCAGCCCCCGACCCAAGCCAGCCGCCCAGCCCCGGATGGCCCAGCCCCAAACGCGCCGCCCAGCCCCTATATGACACCGTGAGAGAGAGAGAGAGATCGAGAGAGAGAGAGGGGGGATTACCTTCGGGAGAGAGAGAGGAGAGGACGCCGACGTCGACGACGACACCGACGCCGATCACCGAAGCCGACACTGGCGAGAGAGAGAGAGAGAGGAGAGAGAGTGAATTTGGGGGGAATGCGAAAAGTTCCCCCCGTCGTTTCATTTAAAGTCTGGTACGTATATATAGCGACGGACTAGCGACTGGTAAAAACCGTCGCCCAGCAGTCGCCTTTTTGATAAGTGTCGACTGAATATCCGTCGCTACGTAGTCGAAGATATGTCCCGCCAATTCTCTACACATTTTTCGCCAAATAATCGACTACGTAGCGACTACGGTAAATCCGTCGCTATAACACCGACACTCTAGCGACGGATATGCGACCTTTCCTCTCCCCTAAAATTAAAATAAAAATGTGAAAGGCGTGTAGTCGGTAATCCATCGCTGAGCGGCCACGAAACCGTCGCTAATACCGACGGAAAAATTCCGTCGCTAAAAATCCGTCGCTAAATGAGTGTATTTTGGTAGTGCGCGTCAACCAGCAGCCTCCCTCTGCCCCCCTCCACCGCATCGCTCGGCCCTCTGCCATCACTACCACCACCACCACCACCACCTCCACCACCATTATCACCATCACCACCGCTCCCCCTCAGCCCCGGATCCACCTCCCCCGCCCCCCCCCCCAGCTATGCCCCCGCTCCCGCTCCGCCCCCGCGTCCCGCCCTCCGCTGCCGCACCCCTCCCCCACTCTGCCGATGCGCCCCAACCCTGCTCCGCCCCCGTGCCCTATCCAGCCGCCCCCGCTCCGCCCCCCTCCCCCACTCTCGCTCTGCCCCCTCCCCCGCCCAACAGCAGTGGCAGCGGCTGGTGGGCGCGGCAGCAGCGGCTGTGGCACGCGACAGCAACAGCAGCGAGCGGTGGCAGCAGTAGCGGCCGGCGGCGTGCGGCGGCAGCAGCAGCAGCGGACGGCGGGTGGGGGGCGGTTGTGGCGGCCGGAGAAGGGGGTGGCGGGGGGAAGGGAGGTGGTTGCCGGAGAAGGGGGGTTCAGTTGTTATTCGGAGAGGGGGGAGCCTATGGCCGGAGGGGGGTCGGTAGGGGTGGGGTAGGAGTTTAGGAATGGTATTTTCGTCCCAAAATGTCGGTCAAAGGAGTTGACCATCAGTAGAGGACGATTTTCGTCAAAAGTGGAAGATACCTTACATTTTTGTAATTGTATGAGGTGTATCTTAAATTTAAATAAATAAAGTGGAATGTTACTCAAATTTTCTCTAAATATAACAGAAAAGAAGAACTGACAGTAAATTAAAAAATTCGCTGGAGTGCATAAAAGTATATTACTTCCGCACACATCTAACAATTCTTTGTCTAGTTTCATTGCACGAGCTTTGGTAGACATTGATAAGTGAAGGAGAGGAAACATTAGTCAAGCAACATGCAAAAATCTGTGCCCACTTTACTTTAGCAACCAAATTACACAATCACACAAAAGTAGAATAGTTTATGCTAATTTCACAATCATACAAAAGTAGAATAGTTTATGCTAATTTCACTCACACAAAAGTAGAATAGTTTATGTTATGTCCTCCTGGACTTCAACTTACCATTAACAATAATGCTAAATCTACAACCAAATTTTTACAACTATCTTGCAACCTCCCTCAACCACTCCTTACACATGGGTCCCATCGGATTCCACCTCCCCTCTCAACCCCTCCTACTAAATGGACTCCACCCGACCACACAACTTCCTCCCCTCCTCCAATCGAAGTCCGACATGTGACGATTGTAAGGGGATTGTAAAGACTAGGTTGTAGGCATAGCAAGGCCCGCCATTAAACCCTCACCAAACACCTCTAACCCATATAGTTAAGATGGAATATATTCTCTCTGGTTGCATAGGTTCAAACCCACTAAAAAATGATACTTCTCTCGCAGTTTATTTTCCAAAGTTAGGCAGGTCCACGTAGATTCCTACAAGTTTGGAAGGGTGGATTGCGTATGTTACTTGAATAATAAAAATATGATCTCTAAAGTCATCAAACTATATGTCTACGTGTCCGATTTTTCGATATGAACTCAAATATATGTCCAATTTTGAATTTCGATGAGTTGTACAAAATCGTCCATTGAATCGGATCGTAGGCCTGCCAAAACGGCGATCCGGTCAACTGTCTCAGAATCGGACCAAACTTGGCTCACAGGACCAAAAAATGGTACGAGTCCAATGGCGCAAGTTTCGTCGCGATGTGACGAACGTGCACAAAGTAATTAAATTTTTTGAAAAATGGTCAATACGACGTTCTTCGACGAAACTTACCATACAAGCCAGATTACGAAGAAATCCTACATAAAATGATTTTATGCGATATATGCATGTTAGAAGAATTTGTCCCAAAATATGTCGGATTAATATTTCATTTGAAAGCTACAGAGAGAAAAGACTTTTGGATTAATAGATTTTTTACTAAAATTTCTTATCCCTGGAATAATATTATTAAGAAAACATATGATCGTATTCGTGCAAACATTCATACTACTAGTATGCCGACCTGAGAGGGTGAATAACCCTCAAGCTGGAGTGAATAACCCCGTATCAAGGGTGAATAACCCCCAATTCGAGGGGAATATCCCCCGATCTAGGGTGAATAACCTACCAGTGGTGAAAAGCCAGAATCGGGTGAATAACCCACAAAACATAGCGAATAGCCAGATTAGAAGAAAAATGGTTATGACTACCCTCTCTCTACAAAAGACTGTCCAGGAACAAGGACGACCCTTTGCCAATATTCTTGTTAAAAAATGGTACAACAAGGGATTGGAAAAAGAAAATAAAGAAGTATGGGATCAGTTTAATTTATGTTGCAGAGCAATCCGATCTTCAGATGGCAAGACAGCAAGTTACTGGCTTTCTTATATTGAAAGAGATTATTTATAGGCCTAGTGTGACCTGAACACTGTCACGTCCCGATCCCGCTAGGGTCGTCCGTCTTGCCTGGATCCCTGTGGGATCGTTCGTCCTCTACTATACGAAGGGGAGCGCACAGGGAGCACAGGAGGTGAACGCCGTCAGTGATGCGTCTACCGAGTTGTGGCACAGGCGGCTCGACCATATCAGCGAGAAGGGGATAAGCTACTTGGTGAACAGGAAGGTGATTCCAGGGCTCAAGTCTACAAAGATGGAGAAGTGCACGCACTGCTTAGCTGGGAAGCAAAATATGGTGTCTTTCCAAAGTCACCCAAGTTCAAAGAAGCCGGCGTTGCTCGAGTTGATTCACTCGGATGTCTGCGGTCCTATGAAGGTGAAATATATTGGTGGTACATCTTACTTTATAACTTTTATTGATGACTATTCCAGGAAGGTTTTGGTCTACGCCTTAAAGACCAAGGATCAGGTGCTGCCTACTTTCAAAGAGTTTTAGACCTCTGTTGAAAGAGAGACGGGCAAAAAGTTATTATGTGTTCGGTCCGACAACGGCGGCGAATACATTGGTCCCTATGATGCTTATTGCAGAGAGCAAGGGATACGACACCAGAAGACTCCGTCCAAGACATCTCAGCTCAATGGTGTAGCGGAGAGCATGAACAGGACACTGATGGAGAGGGCGCGATGTTTGCTGTCAGAAGCAAACTTGCCGGACAGTTATTGGGGTGAGGCTCTTCTCACAGCTGCTTATGTTATTAATTTATCTCCTAGTGCTCCTTTGCAGGGTGATGTGCCTGACAAATTATGGTACGGCAAAGAGTCGTCATACAATCACCTGCGAGTGTTTGGCTGTAAGGTTTTTATGCTTGTACCGAAGGACGAGAGGACCAATGTCACGACCCGCACCCTAGTGTTAGGGCACGAGACGTGGGTACGTCCAGCCTATGCCGCAGTGTCGGCGGTAGAACGCTGTTCTAGGTCATAATCACATCTAAAACAATATGCTATACTCTCCAGACGGAGGACAAACACATAAAGATATTGTCTCAATCACAACTCTAAAGATAGATAACAGCACGATGAAATAGATAAGATAATCCACAAGAGAGAGAATCGGGAGTGATAGTAAAACAGTTCTTATTAAACAAACTCAAGATTTCTAATACAACTCTAAGACAAACAATACAGAAAATGAACAACCTCTAGGTAAATACTCCAAGCTCTACCAGTGTCCTCTAGGCTAACTGTGAACTCCAAGTACCTGTAAAATTTTATCAACAGGTCCAATCAGGACAGGAACGAGCACATATCTCTCACAACAGTTCATAACAGGAATGGACATATAAAGCAAGCTATAGAAAATTATACATGAAACGCTGTAAAGAGAAATCAACAGGAGAGAAGATATAACTGAGATATAAATATGATAAATAAAGAATATAACCTTCTACGTGAAACAGAGCATGAATTGGTTATGTAAACAGCTTGGGTTGCACATGCATACAACTACGGAAAGAACATGGATAACAACTACTGGGGATAATGATCACATAACCAACTACACTCTCCCTGCCCCAACCAATACACAAGGATCGAAGCATGTTATGTTATTGCACATGGATAACAACCACTGTATACATGGGACTCATATGGTCATGAGTGTACATGAATAACACATGAGTGCACATGGATAAAAGTGAATACATGGCGTACATGATGAACATGATAAAGTACATGAAACATGACATACTCGATGTATCCGAGGAGATAACATCGCATGAAAAGATCCATAGGGTACCGATCCGTGTGAACGTCGTGTCAGCATCAAGTATACTAGTCTATAACAAGAGTACATATCCAAAGAAGCATGAAAAGATCAGAGAATGTACTCGCCTGGTAATCCAAGCCGCTGATAAATGTAGATGTCCAACTGGAGTCACAGTGTCCTATTTAGAGCAATCACAAGTCACAAAAGAGTCTAACATGAAATAAAAGTAATCTGCAGTACATTCTAGATAGTTCTAGGTCCTTCTAGGTCCAAGTCTAATCAACAAGTCCACTAGGTCAACTAAAGTCAAATTAAGTCAACTAGTCGAGTTCTAGTTCAAATCGAGTCAAACTAAGCCAATGGTTGACCTATAGTTGATTTTTGGTTAATATAGTCAACCTGGTCAAAGGGGATCAATTCTAGTCTCTAAGTATTAAACTATGAGGTTGCACCAATTCCGAATTACGGAAAAATAGGATTTGATTAACTAATGGTGACACCTAGAGAAAATATCTACAAACATTGTCGGATGATAAAACAAATATCACCAACGTGTCCAGGAGGGTCAAATCAGCTAGGATTGCCTGTCCTTAAGTCCAATTCTGGACACAGGGGCAAAACGGTAATTTCGGACGAAAACGATGTCCGCCGTTGGACCCGCTTTGCACCGAAAAGTGTGCCAGAGTCAACGGTCTCTAAAATTGTCAAACTACATGTCTACGGATCCAGTTTTCCGATACAAACTCAACCGTATGTCCAAAGTTGAATTCCGGCAGGCCGTGCACAAAATCGCCCGTCAAGTGGGACCGCGGGGCCCGCAAAACGACGTACGATTCGACTGTCTCAGATTTGGACCAAACTTGGCATGCAGGACCAGAAAAATGATACGATTCTGTTGGCACAAGTTTCGTCTCGATCTGACGAACGTGCACAAAGTAATTGGAGAATTTGCAATGTGCACGATACGGGGAATTTCGACGGATACGCATCAAATTCGTCGCGTACACGCGACCAATTTAAATTCCGTCAAAGCCCACACGACCACAAAACCGTTACGCAGCTTTTGATGCTTTCGGTTCGTGACCACGTCGTCCGGATTGGCGTGACGCACGTCGTGTGGAACAATTTCAATGTTTTGAAAACAGATTTTTGGGAAACTTTGGAATTCGATTTCTCGACATCCAGTCGTTGATTTCGAATTCCGCAAGAAGGGATTCGAAGCCCTACATGTTGTCTAAAAATCTCTTCAAATAGATTTTCTAGTATATCGCTGGATTGATCGGGAACGATCCTCGAACATGGGGGTTTGGGCTGAACTAGGTTCTGTTTTTGGACAGATTTTTGTCGAATTGGGTTCGATTTTTCTTCGATTCTGGGTCGCTTTTCTATGAACTAATTGGAGGCGTCTAAAGACCTATAGGTTGTGCTCCTATCGAACCAATTGGTTCGAAAAACGATGGAGGAACTAAGGAGAAAATTACCTGCAAAATCGACCCATCGGAGGGGTGCTGCTGTTGCCCCGCTGCGACTGGCTTCGCGCGCGCGGCCCTGGCGCGGCGGCGGTGGCCGGTCGGAGGCTCGTGGTCGGCCGTCGACCACGTGGGGTGGCGCGCCAGGTCGGTGGGTGGTGGTGGCGTCGAGTTTCCTAGGGTTTGCAAAAATTTCGAGTAAGAAGCTCTCGTTTTATACAGGGGTGTTCGGGTCTCCGAGCTCGGGTTTGGGAACTTAGTAGTTGGGTTTTGTCGAACAGAAGGGGAAGTCTCAGTTGAAGGGTTGCTCGGTTATCTGCTGGGTTTGTATTCCTGTGGGGCTCGGGTTTAGCTGTGGGCCGGGCCTGGCTTTGGCTGGGCCTGGGTTCATGGGTTGCTACTGTTAATCTATTCTATTTACTAATACTTTCATACAATTATATATATATATATATATATATATATATATATATATATATATATATATATATATATATATATATATATGTATATAATTATCTCTATATATATTTAGGTACACATACACAGACACGTATATATATACACGTAAATATATACACATAAATATATTCGTATATATACCATTATATATATATATATATATATATATATATATATATATATATATATATATATATATATATATATATATATATATATATATATATATATATATATATATATATATATATATATATATATATATATATATACGTATATACACACGCAATATATATTAATATATATATATATATATACACACAAATATATATTAATATATATATATATACGCACAAATATAATATATTTGTATATACACACAATTTCTCACGTATATAATATATATACACATATATAAATATATATATATACGTATATATGTATATAAATTCCTATATATATATACATATACCTATATATTCTATATATATATATATATTATATATATATATATATATATATATATATATATATATATATATATATATATATATATTTTTTACCTATATATATATATATATATATATATATATATATATATATATCTATATATATATATATATATATATATATATATTATATATATATATATATATATCCTCACACATATACAATTAATATCTATATACGAGACATATATCTTTATATATACATATATATGTCTCGTATATAGATATTAATTGTATTATGTGTGAGGATATATATATATATATATATATATATATATATATATATATATATATATATATATATATATATATATATATATATATATAAATTCATGTATATATATACATATAAATATATATATATATATATATATATAAATTCATGTATATATACATATATCTAATATATTTATATATACATACAAATATACCTATATGATATACATTTATATATTCATACTCACATACATTTTATTTATTAGACAAAAAATAATATAACAAATAAAATAATAATATTAGATAACAATCTCCATAAATAATAATAATAATAATAATAATAATAATAATAATAATAATAATAATAATAATAATAATAATAATACCCATTGTATAAAACCAATCATTTAGAAATTATCATCAAGTCTACCCAAAAAGCTAGGAATTATTTGTACATACCTAAAAGTAGGTCTACATAGGCTTGGGCTTGGTTTGGGTCCAGTTTGCACTAGTTTGGTACAACCGGGCTCCCTAAAACTAATTAATATAATTAAATAATAAATAATCTACGATAGGGGTTACGTCGCAACATGGCCTGGTTTTCCTAGTTAGGATATCACTATGGCTCGGCCTTCTCTACCAGGGCTAATACACTAGTCAAAGCACACCACTGCACTACCCGTGCCCTAATCCCTAGTCACCTTGTACTCCAAATCTCAACCATGGCTAAAATCATCTACCGTAATAATTAATTAAAAATAATTATTCATAAAAATCTAAAAATCACCATTTTAATTAAAATAAATAAAAAAATTTCAAAATTCCGGGAAGGGAGGCTACAAATCTACCCACCTTAAAAATAATTTCGTCCTCGAAATTTAGATCGGCCGTACTCCTTCTAGGTCAACACCCAACAATCAAAGTCTCTAAGAAAAATTTTATACAATTAGGAAGAATAACATATGCAGGATCATGGTCAAATCATAGGAGTTGAATGTCTCACCTAGGTGTATACGTCATACTCGATCAAGCCAGTTATTGGTATAAAACATACAAACAGTCTAGGGAGTCCAATTGGAAAGATAAGGGAACGCCAATCATCAAGGCCGTAGGGTAGTCTACCAACCTTTATGAAATTGGCAACTATCAAAGAACATAACTAGTAACTAACTCTGAAGGGTTTCTAATTCCAAATATAATCAAAAATCAAAGTCTAAATCACGACTCATTAATAGCACACAAAAAAAATCCAAGCACACTATATATGTATATAAGAAAATTTTAGTCCCAATACGATCTAAGTTGATCAATCAGGATGAATCGATGTTTGGGCAAGATAGAGAACGGGGTTATTGAAGTCTGAGCACGAGTATCCAAGATTTGAAATCCATGTCACAATTGGTTTAATTCAATTGAATAAGATCCCAATATATTGGATGATAAGAAGGATGACCAAGTCAACTGGTCGGTCAAAGGAATTAGAATTTACAGGGTGACGCAAGGATATAGAATTGAATCAATTTCCTCCTTGGATAGGGAAAACTATATGTGATACCTCGGGTATGTCTAATAAGTATAGTGTCTTGTCTTTCTGAAATATGTGAAAGACAGACAATAAAGAGTTCAAAGGCGATGTTATTGAGTACAATACGTGGGTCATAGACGACAAAATAGTTCAAAGGAGAATTGTCAAGGCTGTCGCGGAGGAGACTCTAGGACAAGTTTAACTATGTCTCCATCCACGTAGAATAATATACGAAAAAACGAACCAAAGTACAATAGGTTGATCAGACCATCTTGCACTGGTTCTGATTAGACAATATGTTAGTGGGTGCCGGCCCCCAATAATATATGTCATGATCAAGCTCGAAAAGAAGATAAGCCTGCAAAACTGGTTCTAAATTAGCAACATAAGGTAGTCAAAATATAAGTAAGAATAATGATGAAAGAAGTTAAATAGTCTAAGTGAACTTATCAATGTGGTTCACTATGACTAGGATTTGCTGGGTAGTGAGGCATTCTACCCACCTTAAAAATAGTTAAACTAATAGGATGATGGAACAACTGGTCAAGCCATCAAGATAAGGTACAAAGTTGAGCATTTAAAGAATCAAGCAGAACACCAACACATGTCGGGTCAAAAGAAGCGAGTCAAGTTGGATTTCTAATTGAAATCGAAAATAGTTGGTATTTTGGTATAGATCATAGTTAGTCATTTCGACTCGAAAGTCATATCAAAAGGGATAGTATACAAGGAGATGAGTTTAATGGGACACGATATGCCCACATGAAGATGGACTCGTCTGGGCCTTGTACACAATCTGTAGGAGGGTAACAACTAGTATTACACTCTGAATATCAAAGTCATGGTAAGAATTGTCAAGGATCCAAAATAGAAAATGGAAGTTCAAGAGGTGACAACTAATGCACAAAGTAAAGGAGATCAAGTTGAAGCACGAAACAAAATCAGTTACAGAATAAAATAATTTAGAGATACTGTTCTAGAGAGAAAATATCGTTAAGGAACGATCAAATCATTATTCAAATATTACGAACGGTTAGAGAGTCACAATAAAAGATCTAGATTTGAGGAAAGTCAAGTATCATCTGCCTCTGAAACCCTGAAGTTCACTTGATCATAATTGCCAATCGTATCTTTACCTTACTAGTCTCCCTATGATAATTCAATCCTCATATATTTACCATCCAGATTTTACAACCTTCCGTTATCTAAATTCTCACCATGGCCATTATAGGCAGGATTCTAAATTTTCAAAATATTTCTCATGAAGCATGCCCCTTCTTGTTAAGAATCAATACTATTCATTTTAAATCTATTTCCATATTTCTTCACATTGTCCCAATTTAGATCCGAAATCTCTAACTCAAGTTTATGAGATCTTTAAACTGTTTAAATTGTTTTCTCGTATCATTCAATTCACCAAAACCTCTAGGCCTTACAAATTTTATTTTCCATCGTAAAATCAACCTTCATATTTTCTTCGACATATACCCATGAATATTATTCTCCTAAATTTCTTCCCTTTTTTTTTATTCACAACATTGTCCAAATTTCCATAGCCTTGTGTCCTCTCTATCCCTAGTCATTTTCTTGCAATATTTTGTTCAATTTCATATCTTTATTGAATACCGTTTAATTCTCTTTTCCATTGCTAACCTTCTTTAAAGCCTTAGGGTAAAACTGCCCGAGAATCAATAACCAAAATTTTTGAAGTTCTCAAACTAAGTTGACTTTGAATATCCTCACCAGTTTCGAAATATACTTACGAATTATTCATACCAAGTTTTCTCTAAGTGTGGTTTGTTTCCAGACTGGTAGTATACACCTCTTTTATTTCATCCTAGACCTTCACCACATATCATTCTCAAGTTTCCATGTCACATCCAACCTTTTGGATTCCTACAAAATCATCACACGATAATCAATTCAATCATTCCCGAGCTACATGATTTACGACACTTCCTCAATCTTTTCCATAAAAAATACGAAGACTCAAGGGTTACAAAGTATGCAGGTACGACAGAGTTTAAGAAATAATGGTAAGGAAGGAATAATGAAGATCCGCTCAAAAGAGATGAACCAATCAAGATCAAATTCAAGAGGAAAAGAAATTCAAATCGAAATTCGTAATGAGATTCTCAAGGGTCGTCCCTGGAATCTCTCAAAGGATCCAAAGTGTGATTGAGTATCTCTAATTCTAACACCTTATTTCTTATACTCTATAGCAGGCTCGTAGCAGTACAACTAAGTCGTCGCGCTACTACGAAATCGCACAAATGCGAATCTCGACCTGCATGGACCGAAGAGATGAAATCGTGTCTCCTTAACTATCTTGAAGACATATCAACAAGGAATCGATTAATGAAAAAGAAACGAAATCATCAAAGGAGGACAGTTGTTTTCAAAAGGAGACAATTAACAGCAAGAATTGATAAGAGTTTTTCCTAATGTGATTGAGTACCTTAATTTATTCCTATATCCTACTGCAGGTTGTAATGATACTCTAATTCGAGTACCACTACGAATCACACTAGTTGTGATTGAGGACCCGCATGGGCCACCACTAAAACGTGTCACGACCCGCACCCTAGTGTTAGGGCACGAGACGTGGGTACGTCCAGCCTACGCCGCAGTGTCGGCGGTAGAACGCTGTTCTAGGTCATAATCACATCTAAAACAATATGCTATACTCTCCAGATGGAGGACAAACACATAAAGATATTGTCTCAATCACAACTCTAAAGATAGATAACAGCACGATGAAATAGATAAGATAATCCACAAGAGAGAGAATCGGGAGTGATAGTAAAACAGTTCTTATTAAACAAACTCAAGATTTCTAATACAACTCTAAGACAAACAATACAGAAAATGAACAACCTCTAGGTAAATACTCCAAGCTCTACCAGTGTCCTCTAGGCTAACTGTGAACTCCAAGTACCTGTAAAATTTTATCAACATGTCCAATCAGGACAGGAACGAGCACATATCTCTCACAACAGTTCATAACAGGAATGGACATATAAAGCAAGCTATAGAAAATTATACATGAAACGCTGTAAAGAGAAATCAACAGGAGAGAAGATATAACTGAGATATAAATATGATAAATAAAGAATATAACCTTCTACGTAAAATAGAGCATGAATTGGTTATGTAAACAGCTTGGGTTGCACATGCATACAACTACGAAAAGAACATGGATAACAACTACTGGGGATAATGATCACATAACCAACTACACTCTCCCTGCCCCAACCAATACACAAGGATCGAAGCATGTTATGTTATTGCACATGGATAACAACTACTGTATACATGGGACTCATATGGTCATGAGTGTACATGAATAACACATGAGTGCACATGGATAAAAGTGAATACATGGCGTACATGATGAACATGATAAAATACATGAAACATGACATACTCGATGTATCCGAGGGGATAACATCGCATGAAAAGATCCATAGGGTACCGATCCGTGTGAACGTCATGTCAGCATCAAGTATACTAGTCTATAACAAGAGTACATATCCAAAGAAGCATGAAAAGATCAGAGAATGTACTCGCCTGGTAATCCAAGCCGCTGATAAATATAGATGTCCAACTGGAGTCACAGTGTCCTATTTAGAGCAATCACAAGTCACAAAAGAGTCTAACATGAAATAAAAGTAATCTGCAGTACATTCTAGATAGTTCTAGGTCCTTCTAGGTCCAAGTCTAATCAACAAGTCCACTAGGTCAACTAAAGTCAAATTAAGTCAACTAGTCGAGTTCTAGTTCAAACCGAGTCAAACTAAGCCAATGGTTGACCTATAGTTGATTTTTGGTTAATATAGTCAACCTGGTCAAAGGGGATCAATTCTAGTCTCTAAGTATTAAACTATGAGGTTGCACCAATTCCGAATTACGGAAAAAATAGGATTTGATTAACTAATGGTGACACCTAGAGAAAATATCTACAAACATTGTCGGATGATAAAACAAATATCACCAACGTGTCCAGGAGGGTCAAATCAGCTAGGATTGCCTGTCCTTAAGTCCAATTCTGGACACAAGGGCAAAACGATAATTTCGGGCGAAAACGATGTCCGCCGTTGGACCCGCTTTGCACCGAAAAGCGTGCCAGAGTCAACGGTCTCTAAAGTCGTCAAACTATATGTCTACGGATCCAGTTTTTCTATACAAACTCAACCGTATGTCCAAAGTTGAATTCCGGCAGTCCGTGCACAAAATCGCCCGTCAAGTGGGACCGCGGGGCCCGCAAAACGACGTACGATTCGACTGTCTCAGATTTGGACCAAACTTGGCATGCAGGACCAGAAAAATGATACGGTTCTGTTGGCATAAGTTTTGTCTCGATCTGACGAACGTGCACAAAGTAATTGGAGAATTTGCAATGTGCACGATACGGAAAATTTCGACGGATACGCATCAAATTCGTCGCGCACACGCGACCAATTTGAATTCCGTCAAAGCCCACACGACCACGAAACTGTTACGCAGCTTTCGATGCTTTCGGTTCGTGACCACGTCGTCCGGATTGGCGTGACGCACGTCGTGTGGAACAATTTCAATGTTTTGAAAACAGATTTTTGGGAAACTTTGGAATTCGATTTCTCGACATCCAGTCGTTGATTTCGAATTCCGCAAGAAGGGATTCGAAGCCCTACATGTTGTCTAAAAATCTCTTCAAATAGATTTTCTAGTATGTCGCTGGATTGATCGGGAACGATCCTCGAACATGGGGGTTTGGGCTGAACTAGGTTCTGTTTTTGGACAGATTTTTGTCGAACTTGGGTTCGATTTTTCTTTGATTCTGGGTCGCTTTTCTATGAACTAATTGGAGGCGTCTAAAGACCTATAGGTTGTGCTCCTATCGAACCAATTGGTTCGAAAAACGATGGAGGAACTAAGGAGAAAATTACCTGCAAAATTGATCCATCGGGGGGGTGCTGCTGTTGCCCCGCTGCGACTGGCTTCGCGCCGCGCGGCCCTGGCGCGGCGGCGGTGGCCGGCCGGAGGCTCGTGGTCGGCCGTCGACCACGTGGGGTGGCGCGCCAGGTCGGTGGGTGGTGGTGGCGTCGAGTTTCCTAGGGTTTGCAGAAATTTCGAGTAAGAAGCTCTCGTTTTATACAGGGGTGTTCGGGTCTCCGAGCTCGGGTTTGGGAACTTAGTAGTTGGGTTTTGTCGAACAGAAGGGGAAGTCTCAGTTGAAGGGTTGCTCGGTTATCTGCTGGGTTTGTATTCCTGTGGGGCTCGGGTTTAGCTGTGGGCCGGGCCTGGCTTTGGCTGGGCCTGGGTTCATGGGTTGCTACTGTTAATCTATTCTATTTACTAATACTTTCATACAATTATATATATATATATATATATATATATATATATATATATATATATATATATATATATATATGTATATAATTATCTCTATATATATTTAGGTACACATACACAGACACGTATATATATACACGTAAATATATACACATAAATATATTCGTATATATACCATTATATATATATATATATACGTATATACACACGCAATATATATTAATATATATATATATATATACACACAAATATATATTAATATATATATACGCACAAATATAATATATTGTATATACACACAATTTCTCACGTATATAATATATATACACATATATAAATATATATATATACGTATATATGTATATAAATTCCTATATATATATACATATACCTATATATATATATATATATATATATATATATATATATATATATATATATATATATATATATATATATATATATATATATATATATATCCTCACACATAATACAATTAATATCTATATACGAGACATATATCTTTATATATACATATAAATATATATATATATATATATATATATAAATTCATGTATATATATACATATAAATATATATATATATATATATATATATATATATATATATATATATATATATATATATATATATATATATAAATTCATGTATATATACATATATCTAATATATTTATATATACATACAAATATACCTATATGATATACATTTATATATTCATACTCACATACATTTTATTTATTAGACAATAAAAATAATATAACAAATAAAATAATAATATTAGATAACAATCTCCATAAATAATAATAATAATAATAATAATAATAATAATAATAATAATAATAATAATAATAATAATACCCATTGTATAAAACCAATCATTTAGAAATTATCATCAAGTCTACCCAAAAAGCTAGGAATTATTTGTACATACCTAAAAGTAGGTCTACATAGGCTTGGGCTTGGTTTGGGTCCAGTTTGCACTAGTTTGGTACAACCGGGCTCCCTAAAACTAATTAATATAATTAAATAATAAATAATCTACGATAGGGGTTACGTCGCAACATGGCCTGGTTTTCCTAGTTAGGATATCACTATGGCTCGGCCTTCTCTACCAGGGCTAATACACTAGTCAAAGCACACCACTGCACTACCCGTGCCCTAATCCCTAGTCACCTTGTACTCCAAATCTCAACCATGGCTAAAATCATCTACCGTAATAATTAATTAAAAATAATTATTCATAAAAATCTAAAAATCACCATTTTAATTAAAATAAATAAAAAAAATTCAAAATTCCGGGAAGGGAGGCTACAACCAAACTTGAGCCTAAGACGAGACGATGCGTCTTTGTCGGCTACGGTCGGGATGAGTTTGGCTATAGACTCTACCACCCGGTGGAAAGAAAGCTCTACAGAAGCAGGGACGTGGTATTCGTCGAGGATCAGACCATGACCAACACTCAGGATTCCGAGACGCCTTCTGAGACTGAGGAATTGTTTGAGTTAGAGTCATTTCGCTTCGGGCAATTTCCAGAGGACATCGCAGAGGATCCAGTTATGGGGGAGCCAGTGCATGGAGTTGCTTCCAACCTTGATCATCAGCCTGTTGATGGTGGTCAGGGTGTCCCTCAGGAGGATGAGCATGCCGGAGAGGCAGTTCCTGAAGGGGAGGAGGTTGTTGGTATACAGCCAGCACCAGTGGCTTCATTGAGAAGGAGCGAGAGAGATCGTCGACCATCTACGAGATACTCACCGGGTGAATATGTGCTACTGACTGACGGGGGAGAGCCCAAAAGCTTTGCATAGGCTATGGAAGACGAACACAGAAAGGAGTGGATGCAGGCTATACATGAGGAGATGAGTTCCTTACACGCCAATTCCACTTATGAGCTGGTACGATTGCCAAAGGGCAAGAAGGCTTTGAAGAATCGATGGATGTTTAGAGTGAAGCAGACGAATGATGCTACTCGCCCTCGATACAAAGCGAGGCTGGTAGTTAAACGCTACGGTCAGCGGAAAGGCGTAGATTATGATGAGATCTTTTCGCCAGTCGTCAAACAGTCGTCTATTCGGGTGGTGCTAGCATTGGCAGCCAGTTTCGACTTGGAGGTCGAGCAGATGGACGTGAAGATGGCATTCCTCCACGATGATCTTGAGGAGAAGTTATACATGGAGCAACCAGAGGGATTCTGTGAGAATGGCAAGTCACATTTGGTCTGCCGGTTGAGGAAGAGCTTATATGGTCTGAAGCAGGCTCTGAGGCAGTGGTACAGGAAGTTCGAGTCGTTTATAGGAGAATATGGTTATGCATGGACGACGTTGGACCATTGCGTATTTGTGAGGTACTTTGCTGAGGATGATTTTATCATTTTATTGCTCTATGTTGATGATATGCTATTAGTGGGTCGGAATGCCACTAGGATAGCGGAGTTGAAGCGCCAACTGGGCGCGGCCTTCTCTATGAAGGATTTGGGCGCAACGAAGACTATTCTTGGGATGGAGATCAGTCGAGAGAAAGAGTCCAAGCTGCTACATTTGTCCCAAAAGAAGTACATTCACCGGATACTTCAGCGTTTCGGTATGGACGGGTCGAAGAAAGTGAGCTGCCCTCTTGCGGCCCACTTTAAGTTCACTGAGGAGCAGTGTCCATCTACCGAGGACGAAAAAGAAGATATGGAGCGGGTTCCATATGCTTCAGCTGTGGGAAACCTTATGTATGCTATGGTGTGTACGAGGCCAGACATCGCTCATGCAGTTGGCACAGTTAGCAGGTATCTTTCAAATCCTGGAAGGGTACATTGGAGTGCGGTCAAGTGGATTCTACGATATCTTCTGGGCACTGCCAATTGGAGACTTTCTTTTGGTGGTGACGAGCCGAAGCTGGTTGGGTATACCGACGCTGATATGGCTGGAGATGTAGACACTAAACGATCGACTTCGGGCTATGTGATGATGTTTGCCGGAGGAGCGGTATCGTGGCAGTCGCGGTTGTAGAAGTGTGTTGCCTTGTCGACGACGGAGGCAGAATACATTGCGGCAACGGAGGCTTGCAAGGAGCTGTTATGGATGAAGAAGCTGTTGCAGGAAATGGGGCTGAAGCAAGAGCAGTATACTTTGCTTTGCGACAGTCAGAGTGTTATTCACTTTGTGAAGAACCAGACATTTCATAGTCGGTCCAAGCACATCGAGACTCGGTATCATTGGATACGGGATGTGGTTGAGAAGAAGGACGCGACGCTTGAGAAGGTTCATACTGATGATAATGGAACAGACATGCTCACGAAGGTTCTTCCGAGGGAGAAGTTTGAGTACTGCAGGCAGATCGTCGGGATGATGACCTCCTCCACCTAGTTGTGAAGGAGGAGATTTGTTGGAGTGAGTGGGTTCCCAACCTATGTGGAGAATACCCTGGAGAGCGACGAGCGTCATCCATGTGTCGGAAAAGTACGGATAATGCATAGATCCTATTTTAAAACATATATGGTAAGGAAATATATGATTGGATTTTCATATTTACTTTGATCATATATTTATGATTGGATCCTTCATATAGTAGCTTTCCATATAATTGGGCTTTCAATTATGGCAAGCCAATTATGATTGGATTTCCATTAAATATATGATTGATGCATATTGGAAGTTTCCATATATATATTGGTCTTCCATATATGGATTACCAAAGGCTTATAAAAGGGTGATGCATGCTAGTTGAAAACTCATCTAAAAAAACAAGAGTGCTTTACAATCTTTGAGAGAAAGAGAGGGGATTAAGAACTATTGTGAATGAGAGATTGCTTCGAATAATTTTTCGGCATCTCTTGTTCTTCGGAGTCCGCAATCAAAAAATTTCTTCTTTCAAGTGAGTTGTGGGGATCCGTGTTATATCGGAAGGAGCTTGTGGATGGTGTATTCTCTTTATTCCATCAGTGGAGGTTCTTCAGGGTTGGACTCCGATCGTTCCATGGTTTTTTCCGCAAGGGTTTTCCACGTCAAAAATCTGTGTGTCTGCGATTGTGCTTGGCATTTTTGGTTTGTGTGATTTTGCTCGGTTCTCTCGCAGGACTTTCTGGTTTGGGGGAACGGTTTCCGCGCTTCGTTCCCAACATTCGGTTAATTCGGTTCAAACCGAACCGAATTATCGAAAATCGAATTGAACCGAAAACCGATAAGCAAAATCAAAACTGAACGAAATTGGCCCATAACCGAATCAAACCGAACCAAATTAAATCGGTTTGATTTTCGGTTTATTCGATTTTTTTAGTTTATTTAAGGGTTTTTTTTTGGTTAATATATATAGCAACTAAATATACCTAAATTTATTTAGTATGTACCTGTAGTTTATATATATATATATATATATATATATATATATATATATATATATATATATATATATATATATATATATAAACTAAAAAAATTATTCGGTTTTCGGTTTTGGACCGAAACCGAAATCCAAAACCGAAATCGAAACCTAATAAAAAAATTTAGTATTTTCAAAATCGAAATCGAACCAAATTTTTTTTAAAATCGAACCGAATCTTTTATTCGGTTGGATTTTTGGTCCAAAAACGAATAATGCTCACCCCTATCTACAAGTCCAACATTGCTATTTACATAAATATTTTTGCTTTGTTCGTCTTTAATTACCTGGTAATCTGGATCAAGACCTACTATTCTCATTTAACCCATCTCTCACCAATGAAGACAGCTTTTGTTGATTTTTTTCTAACAGTGAAGATTTGGGAAAGGCTTTTTCTTTTCTTTTCTTTTCTTTTCTTTTGCACCCACTTAATCTTGTTTTACAACAACAAAATGACAAGACTTTATCCAAAATTTGGCGTCGGCTATACAAGTCCACTTTTTATTCTTTTGGCTGGCATGTACAAAAAAAAACACTATGTAGTTGATTAAATGTGACGTTGCTGAGCCACTACTTTTTCTTTCTCTTTTTTACATGGGCTAATTAGTGTTTAGACCTAAGTTTTATATCAACTTAGAATTTAAACCATAATATGTCTAATTGAAGAGTTTGGATCCTGAATATTTCTCTTTTTTCCATTATACTCTTCCTCCCAATACATGAGAATAATTTTTTTTAATATAAAATGGAGGGTATAATGGAAAAGATTAAAAAAAATCCAGGGCCTAAACTTTCTAATTGGACATGTTAGGACCTAAACTCTAAGCTGGTATAAAATCCAGGGTCTAAACTCTAATTAGCCCTTTTTACATTGGTTGTTTGTACTGATGTGATACAGGACCTCCTAAAGCTGGAAAAACTTCGGATCTTTGCTCAATGGGCAGCAGTAGCTGGATTTGATCAAAGGACTTCGAGCATAGTTCGCAGTATCGGCTGATACCGATCCGATACGTCCGATACCGATATGGTTTGGCATGTCCCGATCCAATATCCGATACTGACCGATACCGACATTGGGGCTATCTTTTTTCGGTCAATTTGACAAAGAAAATTGAATGAGAAAGACAGGTCAATAAGGGTATAAAAGCATAGAAAGGTTATAAAAGTATGTAAAAGAAGAAAACTTAACTATCGTATGTAAATCAATCGGTAACGGTGACTACTATTTCATTCAATTTCAGAACTACTAAGAAACAACACTGAAAATATTAAAATTATGCATAAATGTATAAAATATATTTTCTAAAATGTTAATAATTTGTTGATAATTATTTGTTTTTCAATACCAAAAAAATTCGATACTCTGATCCGAAACCTCCGATACTGCCAATACCGTCGATCCCGATACTCATAGGAATGGTCCGATACCGATTCTAATACCGATACTTTGAACCTTGATTATTACTTAATTTTTATTTAGGTTTAATTGCACTTTGCTACCCTCAACTATTCCGGTTTTTCAACTTGATACCCTAAACTTTTTTTTGTAATAAGTTGATACCTCAACCATTATTTTTTTTTAACTTGATACCTAATTTTTCAAAAAATACCAAAATGCCCTTATTCCTTCCCTCTTCCCTTCTCCCCTCCCCCCCTCCCCCACTCCGGCTACCCCCACCCTCCCGCTCCGCCTCCCCTCCGGCCACCCCCCTCTCCCACGTCCGGCCAACCCCCCCCCCTTCCGGCGCCACCGCCGCGGCGGCGGCTGCGGCTGCTGCCGCCGCGGTGGCCGGCGGCAGTGGGGGCAGGGGGGTTGGCCGGACGCGGGAGAGGGGGGTGGCCGGAGGGGAGGCGGAGCGGGAGGGAGGGGGTAGCCGGAGTGGGGGAGGGGGTAATTTTAAGGTTTGAGCAGGGGTATTTTCGTCCCAAATTTTTTTTGGGTATCAACTTGTTACAAAAAAAAGTTTAGGGTATCAAGTTGAAAAAGCAGAATAGTTAAGGGTAGCAAAGTACAATTAAACCTTTTATTTATTGATTGATTGATTTATTAATTAGTATTAGTTAAATATTTAATAGAACAATAAAATTATTTTTAAAAAAAATCTAACTTTCATTCTTCCAAATCCAAAATTTGGATTTGGTACCCACTTTCCATATCCAAATCCAACTCCAACCAAACATAGAATTCCATAGATTTGGCTCAAAATCCATAAAATTCTAAATTCCACCTCCAAACACGGTTTACCAAACAGGCTCCAATAGAAGTTGACAACGGAATCCAAACTATTTACGTGTAGTCATCCAAATGTAGTTGTGAAGACCATCAACTAGACAAGTGCAATAACAAAAAAACACTCGGCGGCCACGGCATCGTGGTCGACAGTGCGGAGGGAGAGGAGGCGGGCGGCGTGGTTGCTGTGCAAGAGGGCGCACCACGCATGGCCGTGGGGGAGGAGGTTCAGGCCCAGCTCGTACTGGTGGAGGGACCCGACGAAGTCCTTAGAGGCTGAACAGCCGGTTTCCTTCCTCCTCCAGCTCATGGGCGCGCTTCAGGAACACGGAGGGATTCGGGAGGAGCGACATTGGTGGTGGTTCCGGTGACGGAGCTTGTCCAGTACCATCAAAAATTAAAAAAAAAATTAGTATATGTTCTTGATAGGGCTAATTATTGTTTAGAGCCTGACTTTTATACCAAATTAACCCTATATTTTTATCTTTTTCCCCCTTTGTAGCCACATTTTCAGCATGTGTTGATTGTTGTCCTTGTATTCATGGTCAGGATATAATGGAATAAAGAAAACCAAAAGTAAAAAAATTTAGAGTCCAAACTTTTTAATTGGACATATCAGGACTTAAAACTCTAAACTGATCTAAAATTCAAAATCTAAACGCTAATTAGCGCTTCTTGATATGAGTATATGAGAAGGAAAACATGAAGCATATGTTATGGAATACTATAATCCACTTTTGTTTCATGGAATCAGAAAGGAAAATCATTCATTTTATATGTTTGGATGCAAAAGGAAAGCAAAGACGGATCACAAAAAGAAAGAAAAATGGTTCTCTCACCCATCCCATGAATTACTTTTGCGCACTCCCAATTTCATGCCTTTCCAACACCCAAAAAAATAGAAATTACAATTTTCCTAAGGGTCTGCTTGGCAATTGTCGAGGTAGCGGTTATGAGGTACTTTTAGAGTACCGGTTATGAGCGGTTATGAGGGACCCGGTTTTGGATGGTTTTTAAGTAGCAGCTTTTAAACCAATCCAATCCATGCTTGGTAATTCACTAACGAGCGGTTCTGAAAATTTTTTACACAAATAAATTAAATAGGGAATGGTACAATAGTTATAATTATATATATTTTTATGAGGATATAAATGGAATAAAAAAATAGAGCCGCTCAAAACCCACCGATTTGGGGTGTTTATAAAGCCACCCAAAAATACATTACACCGGTTTTGGGGAGTTTTTGAGCCGACCAAAACCAATGCCTCAAAAAAATTAACAAGCAGGGGTTGGTTTTCATAAACGATCGGTTCAAAAACACCCCAAAACCGGTGAAAACGCCGTTACCAAGCAGACCCTAAGAAAAGGAAATAGTAAGAAATGATTTTTCTTTCCGCGAACCAAACAACGCCCAAGGATCCGAACAGAAGCCAGAAATGCTGTAAGCATATATACATAAATTAGCTGTGCCTTCAAAATTACAAGGAGATGGACGAACCAGGACAGCAGAGCCAAGAAAATTTAAGAGTTCACAATCCCAGTTTAGTTGGTCAGTCAGTACCAAGTACAACACCAACCAAGAGCCTCAAGATGAAAAATATGCTGGCTGGTCCTTCTTACTCCCTCGAATTACAAAATGGAGCAGCTCAGCGTTGTCAACATAACTGTCAGCTCCTCACGTCGGAGGGAAGAACCTATTGAGGTTGAACGGAAGGTTGTAGAATTCCTCGTTCCTGTTGTCGCCTCTGAACGTTCGGAACTTCACCCACCATGGCATGCCTCTATCCTTCTTGGATTTCTCCACGTCCAGCGTGTTGTCAAGAAACACGACGACTATCAATCCCACGGTTGGAGGCGACATAAATATGGTGTTTAGGAAAGCATTGAACTGCAAAACACAAAAAAAACATATTACTAACATAACTCTCTCGAGTACTGAAAATAATTCAATTCACACAGGATATCGCTTTCTGAGACGATGATGGACTAACCCATCCAGCACGAGAATTAACTGGGCCATGTGTGGAAGAACTGAAAGTGTCGCTGAAATACTGTGGTACGGATATTCCAAGGAAGAGAGAAAGTCCAGTGATCATGAGGTTTCTCATGGAATTCATATTTGTGAACTGAAGGAAAGATATCCCAACAGAGGCTGGAGAAACATTCGCAAGTTAGTAACGATGAGGAAAATTTTACGGAACTGAGGCCTGGGCGACGTACGTCACTTACCCACGAGCCCGAAAAGCACACAATACAATGCAGCAAAAATCGGGTACGGAATGGATGCAAACACAGCTCCGAATTTTCCTGAAATATGCAATAGATGGAAAACTGTTCAGTCATATGATATATATTTACCGGGAGGTGAAATATGCACAGTGCAGGATGTTAGGACAGATATGCACCTAGGATGGAAAAAAATATCATGAACGCAGCAGATACTTGAACAACTCTTCGGCTACCCACTCGAGTTAGACCAAGAAGCCCCACGTTCTCCCTTAAATTTAGACCACTCACTGTCATTGTCATTGCCAATGTCATCTAGAAAACCCTAGAATTTATTTACCTCACCACAATCACTAGAGTTATAAGGGGAAATAAAAGCCTTACACAGATACGGTGGAACCTGTCCCAGTTCCGTATAGACCATCTAAGAGCACACCTATCCCCTGCATAGATCAATGAATAAAAATGACCAAGATAATTATAACCTGCTGCATCCAAATAAGCAAATTTGATCTGTGATCCTATTGATAATAAATTGTTTCAAGACATGCGAATACGATGCATACTTACTGATCTGCTAGCTAGTAACAAAAAAAAGTTGGCCAGGCATGACAATTATAAAAACTTCCTATGAGTGTCATGAGTCTATTCAGGTAAACTTAAAGCAGATATATACCGGAAACTGAACACTGTCCAAGTGGCTTTCCAGTCATATTCTCACACTGCATAAGAGAATTACTCATTAGTTATCATATTTTTTTCCCGCATTACTCTTTCACATTCCAACTGACCAGAGACATTTTGACAAGAAGTTCATTAACACACTTCAGCTATCAGCACACTGCTATATGATACAAGTAGAAGCAATGAGTAGATGTTGTCAGTACATGCTTGCACCTGCGATCATATAGCTTCTTCTGATACAGAGAAGATGGCACTGGATACAAGTAACCGAATAAAGAATATCAACTCTCAATCTACTCCTACTATTGTTCTCTTAACAAACAAGTAATCTAACAAAATACCCACCACTCGATCGTTCCTAACACTGTTCTCTTTCTACGTACATTTCTCCCCAAGCTCCATCTACCTCAGCATACCCTAACTGCTAGAGATAATACTGCCGATGTCACTGGTCCAGTGTCATTGTGTTTTATAGGATGTAAGATACTGAAAGATATACCAATTGTGGTGGCCTCTTATTGCTGCAAAACAAAGCATTGTACATAGGAAGTAATATGTGCATTTAATAAACATGAAGGAAACAGGAATTGGTACCACATATTAAATGAACAGAAAACTACTACTCATAAGCAATTTTCTGATCTGTGGTCCCTCTCCAATTCTCCTCCAACCCAACACAAGAGGGGAAGATTTGTCTTGAAGGGATATGTTTCACCCTTGATAAAAATCAAACTAGAATATGGTTTCATGTCATTAACATTCTAACTATTAAACCTACAACAACAAAGCCATTTATCCCAAAATTTTCTTGTTTGACTATTTGAATATCTTTCTATTCAAGGGCTATAACTTCTTTAACTTTAGCAATTGAGATTTGATGTTATTAAAGTGAACAAAGATAAAAGCAAGGTTTTCCTATTAGAGCACAAACATGCACCACATCACATAACCAAAAACTTTGTGCAGATTCACCTTTGAAACCCTTGCACATGCAACCCTCTCGCTTCAGCTCCAAAATTAGAATTATTAAAGCAAGAATGGCTTTGCTTAAATAGCCACAGGATGTAAAATGACAGATATCAGCGTAAGAAATATTAGTTTAGTAGTAATTGCTTGAGAAACTACCCCCATAGCCATCCCAGCCCTTCTCTAAGAAATTTGTGAAGCCTCATCTTCTTGAGAAACTACCCCCTAAGCCACCCCAACCTTTTCTTAAGAACTTTGTGAAGCCTCATCTTCTTGTAAGGGTCTTACCAACATGTACTCGTAATAAACATAGGGCGCCATAGACCCCTTATCAGCAACTGGCTGTACCTTAAAACTAGTTAGAAAACAGAAAATTTTCAATTTGAAACTAAAGTTTCTTTTTACCAAATGAATTTTCATGTTTAACCAACCTTAGCCATGATACTATTAGCTTGAAAGTAAAACATCCGACAAAAACTGGATATAAACAATAATATTCATTTAGGTTTAATTTATACGAAACAATATTCACTTGTTAATGTGCTAGTGCAAAATGACAAGCTGGAAAAAAAACAAGAGAAAGTTTACGAAAACAAACAAACCTGCCAACCTATACCCCGGCTCAGAACATATGCAGGAGGAGGAGTGGCAATTGCTAGACGGGAGGCAGCCTTGTAAGCAGCAGTCGACTGCAGCATGTGAACTAACCTTGTAAAAATGCAATATGGAGGCAGCCAAAAAATATCATCAAGAGATTACCTCTGCTAGAGACACGAACACGGCAGCCATCATAGCAACTGTATGACCCGCATCAAAAGTTGGTGCCCCCCACTCCAAAGGATATGGAAACTTGAACCTGAGAAAAACAAAAGTTAAATATAAACATGGATATAGAGTTTTTAGATTATACAATACAAACAAGTGTTCTGAATACTCAACCAAGGAGCTGAGGATATGAGATTTGCTCGATCGGTTCGGCAGCTGTTTTGAGTTTTCATGGGTCTATGTCTGTAGGCACCACCTGCTGTTAAGATTACGGAATATATCCAGATGACAGTAACGCAAATGATAACTGGAAACCGTTCGAAGATGGGAATATCCCTGAATGGTCTGTAATGCTTCAGATACTGCATGTATCAAGAAGCACCATATTCTGTTAAAATAATAACATAATAGAAAATAATTCAGTAAAATCCAGCTTTCCTAGAGAAGTACCTGTGACAGACCAATGACCAACAAGAGCATCGGTATGCCGATTTCCACACAATTCCCGACCTAAACAAAACATAATTCAAGCGTATATGTTTCTTTTTTTAGGCCGTTACTGGCAAACTTATCAAAATAATTTAAATGATAGAGGATCAGTGATGTACCACAGGAAAACCTCGCTGAAAGAGTCCCAAACCAACCAAACCAATGACAGGTGCCATCCCAAGAGGACTAAAAAACCTGTGAAGATTATTTGCATAACTAAGGATGATTGATGAAATATGCAAGTGCCTCTATCGGAGTAGAACATTGGCAAAAGCCATACCTTGAAACAATTCCCCATAGCTGGCTATAGCCTAGTATTATTTGTAAGCTTGATGATATAATCAGTGCACCTTGAATAGCACGCATGGTATGTATAAATCTCTGCAAGTGAGAAGAACTTCAGACAAGACCAAATCCTTAATATTAATAAAGGATAAATGACACGACATACATTCAATTATCACTATTTCGGCACTTAATATTGAATTTTCTTTAGCACAATACTAACATAAAGTTTCGGCAGTGGAACATGATTACCCTTCATCTAGTTCATTAAAAAAAAAGGTTCCTGTGAGAGACACCTGCAACCTTTTTAGCAATTAGACTAAGAATAAGGAATTTCCAAGGGAACAACCCACTACTCCCTGTCTTCTGTCCAAAACCTAACCATCTAACTAGCCTAGACATTCTATCCCAACCCCACATTATCCACAACCCACTATTTTCTATTAAACCAAGCTTTGTGTGTGTGTTTGCGCGTGCGGGAAGGGATGCAAATGGAGTCGGTCCGGTGGAGCTCCGACCCGCCAGACCCGACTTGGAGCGGATTTGGAGGCAAACTTAGTTGAGACGGATTTATAGTCAAATTTATCGGTATCGGAATCGGTTTCAGACCCGTCCTATGAGTATGGTATCGGTGGTTCCGGCAGTTGCGGATCGGAGTATCGGATTTTTCGTTTCTGGAAGTCAATAATAATAAAATAATAATAATATGTATTTTAAGAAGCTAGAAAATTATATGATATACTTGGCCATAATTTTATATAAGCAAATGTTAAAGGCCACCCCTTTTTACTAAGGGCCACCAACTTAAAACTTTAAACAAAATTACAAGTTTGCCATTTTGAAAACACTAAGGGCCACCCCGCTTCTGTCAATCGAGGACTGCAGGACTTGCCTGCAGTCCAAAGTGAAGACAGGACTGCAGTGCTTACATGCAGTCCTCGATTGACAGAATTTTTTTTTTACCTACAGTGACTGCAGGACTTGCCTGCAGTCCAAAGTGAAGACAGGACTGCAGGCAAGCCCTGCAGTCCTCAATTGACTGTAGTGCTGGGTGCTTATTAACAGTGCAGGCAAGCATCTTGTTTCCTCGATTGACTGCAGCCCAACAAAAAAGTAGATTTCATCCATTGGAGCTCCAATTTATGCTCAGAAACAAAAGTTGCACGCTTTTGAGGAGGAGAGGAGGAAACAAGATGCAATGTTTACTCGGGTAGAGATAGAGAGAGGAAGCCTATATGCAATGTTTAAAAAATCTGAGCTCCAATTCTCCTTCTCCTCCTCCTTGCTTGGCTTCTTCTTCAAAGCCTATATGCATCAGGAAATTAATGCTTCTACTTCTCAAGACTTTAGGTGCTTATTAACAACGCGAGCAAGGGCTGTCGCCGAGGGAGGGGGGTGGGGCTGTCGCTGAGGGGAGGGAGGCGGAGGGGACTGCGACGGGAGGAGGGAGGCGGAGGGGGTTGCGGCAGGGAGAGGGATCATGGTTGCCCTTTTTTGTTTTTTCTTCTATTTTGTTCCTCTTGGTGTCCCTTAGTAAATCACTTTACATTAGGTTGCTCTTAGTAAAAATTGGAGAGGGTCATGGTTGCCCTTAGTAGGATGGTTGCCCTTAGTAAAAAGGGGGTTGCCTTTAACATTTGCCTTTTATATATTATATGTTGTTTCTCGTTAGTTTTAAATGTAACAATATTCTACTTGTAATAGACATAATTTTTAACGGAATAATATTATAAATGTTTAATTTGTTTGCCTTTAGACATAATGCAACCACAATAAATAGTTTTGAATTGAATAATATTAATATGGATGAATGTTGTGCATTTATAGATATATAATTTCGACAAATCATAATGACTACAATTCATCAATAAGGAATCTTATCAACACCTTGTAACATTGTCAACCTTAGTATAATTGAACTATTGTGTTGACACTATTTTTCCATTGTCTATCTTTATTTGTTTAATTTTTCTCTGACAAAGTGAACGGAAACAGACCCCAAAAGTCGGTATTTGTCAATATCAATAGCGGTCTGTATTGGATCAGGACATGCCAAAACTGATACGTATAGGTCGTATCATATATGTATCGGACAATACTGCAAACTATGGTTTCATCATCCGAAGTGGAGGCGGAATCGGAGTTGGAGGCTAAGACATATCTGACTCTGCCTCTGCCTCTGCCTCTGCTATATATATATATATATATATATATATATATATATATATCATGTTGATGGCAACAATCTACTTTGCATTTTTCATTATTTGAACTAAACATTGTAATGTTTTTAGTTGTAGTTGGAAATGTGGAGGTGGAGACAGGTACGTGGAGCTCCATTTAGAGTTGGAGGTGGAGGCAATATTTTTCCTCCGAGTGGAAGCAGAGGCGGATGCGGATGCGGAGGAAAATATGCTTTGGTGGAGGCAGAGGGTTCAACCTCCGACAAGAATTTGATCCGCTTACATCCCTACGTGCTTGGGGGTGTTGTTCCCCTCTCCCTACAGAGGTCCAATGGCATATCTATGTACCCTTAATAGTAGAGGTGCTGGCAACTGATGACCCGTTGTATATTTGGGGGAGGAGAGATTGAGTCAGTGGGTACCAGGAATGGCATAAGGGAGTTGTTTCATACCTCACAGCCACAATGGCATAAGGGAGTCTACTCGGAATTTTGGAATTGGGCATTTATGTCCTAGAAGAATTTTGTGGATTATTAAGTGCTAAAGTAATGATAACAAAAGTTATGTTAGAGCAATTACTACAAAGTATACAATTTAAAGAAAATGAAATACCCACAGCTACAGTCACATTAAAATGGTAATAGAACCATTTGAACTAACCTCATGTGGATCAGATATTCTTTGCAGTGACGAGTCGCGAATAATGTAAAGGATGGGTAAAACATACGCAAAAGAACCACCAACAACAGCTGGCAAGCGGGTCCCAAATAATGACTGCAGTAATGTATTGATGCCGGATACAAACAGTTGAGTTTGTATGACCCTAATCTTATCACCCTGAGATAAATACATAAGAAGCTGTCAATTAAACGGTTCTACCAGATAAAAGGAGTAATGTAACTCGGTTCCGTAAAAGTAAATTGTAAACATCCACAATCTCATTCGGTTTTGCACTTACATCAGTTCCACCCATCAAAGGCACAAGAGCTGAGGGAACCATCACAGTAGTGCCAAGCATCAAGATGTAGTTTTGAAAAGCCAACAAGATTGTTTCAGCTGTTAAAATAATCCAAAAATTGGAAGTTTTGATAACATTAAATGGACAAAGGAAAGTCACATTAAGATGCGTCAGCAACAGCAATGCATGCAGATCCGACAAGTCGTCATTTATTATAAATGCTGCCACAAATCATTAAAAATTCTACCATGCAAAGCATTTTTAATTTATAGTTACAAATATGATATGATTTCACGTAAATGTACAAGCTGAAATTATGCTGCAGTAGTCATATACCATCTATGGTGCCACAAATGATTGCAAATTTTACCATGCAAAGAGGAATTTTTAGTATAGAGTTAAAAAGTCGATATCAAATGTAGTACACTGACAACTTGGCAACATGACCTGTGGATGCATTCAAAGTTCAAACTCAAACTAGTTTGATTTTTGGATTGGTAGTATAGGATTCACAGTTTCGATGAAACTAACAGAAATCAGGGGGAAAAAAGAGATTATGTCGGCAGTTGGGAGCTTCTGAGTATGAGAGTTTAAGGAAGAGAGTGCACATGTAAGTGTAAGTACCCGATAAATATAGACCCAAAAACAACCATAGGCTAGCCCCCACCAGTGAACCCATAACCATTTATGTTCATCCCTTTTATCAATGAGTGCTATATCTGATACTTGAGTTCGGCCAAGGCAAGTGATATGTGATATCCTTATTGTATACATTTAACAAACTAGCAAACATCTTTCACAATAATTATTAAGATTTAGATAGAATGGGAAATTTTAACGTTTATAGAGGGGTTGTTTCTTAGGTTTATAACATGTATAACTAAGAGTAAGGGAACCCCACAAGTGAATATTGAATACACAAACCAAAAACAAACTGAACTAGGCCACCCAACAAGAAAGGAAATACATCAAGTACAATCAAACGATTATATCCATCCAGCAAACACATTATCACAGATCAACAAGAGAAGCAACCAAGACGTCAAACCTATGTCTTCTGAAGGCTGTGAGCCATAAGCTTGGGTCTAATATCCGTTTTCCGAAATATGTATTATAAATACTAGATAGTTTCATAATTTAATATGTAATTTATGCTATCTGCCCCACTCATTGTTTGCTTTCGCTCCCTTCCTCTATTTTTTTATTTTATGTGATCCAGGTTAGGATTTATCAAGATTTCAACCTTTTTTTTTGTTGTTTTTAGTATATTTTAGTGAGGAACTCTATGGTTTATACTCAATATTAGGAATTCGAACAAGGATCATATAAGTTTTGGCCAATATCGATACTTTTATGCAATTTCCGACCGGTTAGCTCAAATCTGTTGCAATACAGTTGATATGTATCGATGCCGGCTGAGTTTGAAGACCTTAATTATTATATTAACCCTCTGAACAAACTGAGCGAGGTATGTGCATCGTTCACAAGTTGCCTTTTGTTGTTTATCAATGTTCAAAAACTCGATTTTGGCTTTTTGGACCCTTCCCATGAGTTCTGTCCCGACAGGTTTGATACAGTTTGTTAGTTTCCTGTGGTTTCGAGTGACAATTTTTATCCTTTTTTAATTGCTCACCCATAATATATAGTTTTTGAATTAGCCGGTATCATTAGAGGTAGTTGTTTATCATTCTCTTCTTCTTTGTTTTTCTTTTGATTTATTTGTAATTAACATCATGAATGATGACAAGTTTCAGTGTCGGGAAGGAATATTATCGACATACTGTAACATGTCGATTCTTAGCACGCCGAATCATTGTGCTTACACTTTTTTTCTACAGAACTTTCCTCTTTTTTCTTTTTTACTCTTTGCTTTCTTGGCTTGATAGGGAAAAATAACCCTATGGCAATATCAGGCAGTATCGACTGATAATAAAAGTTATGAACAATAAATAGGCTATACAACAAAAACTACTACAACCTTCACTCTTTGGCTTGATGTGCCATAGAGATGAATGCAATTCCAAATAGCAAATCTCTCTTCGTCTATACTCATTATAGTCTAGGAAAACTTGGAGGGTTCTCTTTGGTTACATGAGCTACAAGTGCATATCCAAAAGGTAGATCTACCTACCTGCCAATGGCCGCCTAGGTTCTATGGCATATGACCCTTTCATGCTCATAGTTACCTAGGCTAGGAATTTGGCACCAACATAGAAGGTTGATGTCAAGTTGACATGCAGTCACAAAACTTTATCAAATTTTTCATAGAGCTTTGTTATGTTCCATAGCCGACCCCGTTTTGATGGGATAAGGCTTGGATGATGTCTATAATATATCCAATGCTAACCTTTTTGTTAAATTCATTATCATAAGATGAAAATTCATAGTTTGACACCTTCACCTTATTCCACTCTTCATATCTGTATTATAACTCCAAATAATCTAGATCATTATGACCTTTCCTTTTTAGACACACAAATTAAAAAACTAACAAATATTCAAGATGTCAAATTGAAATCCCTACTTAGGAGTAAACTTTCGGTGTTAAATCTTTGTTGCAAGTCGGACAATTTTTCTTGGTAATAATCACTTTCACCAAGTCGTTAGCATATTCTAGTGTGTTAAAGGTCTTAACTTCTTTGGTATGAACCATTTTCCATCAATAATTGCTGAAATTAGCTAATGGACGCTGCTATACAGTTCGAAGGTATGAAGCATAATTCTAGACCTTGAGCAAGCTGAAATCAGACTTCTGGACATCGTTTTCTTGATTGTATCAGGAGACCAGATCATCACTTGTCTTCTCCCAAAGAGGATTGTTTCCCTATGCCTGTCTCAAATTTCTCTTTCCCGAGTCTTGTTGGTAGGGGTTCCAGCAGACGTGATCTTTCTCTAACCAGAGGTACTATAATAGCAGTCACTTCTACGATCGATTTTCTTACGAGGACTTATCATTATTAACCTTGCGGATCAATGAGGTATATTTCCCTAAGCACTTATCAAGATTTTAGATATTTAGCACAAGTTAGAACTGTAATTTTAGGCCTTGTGAATATGCTTAATCGACCAAAATATTTGCATACTTATCATAATCTTATTTAATTTCAGTTGTTTGTGAATCATGCAGGGTATTTACCACACCTTTCAACAATGTTTTTAAAGTACAGCCCGACATACCTCAACCTTCCACAAGCGGACTTTACAAACAACTCCATTTTTGAAAATAACTGTATAATAAAAATCTCGTACAACCACCTTATACTGCTCTATTGCGAAAGAGGGGGAAATTAAAATTCATCGTATATGACGAAATTAACCACTGAAGAATACCATGATGGTCAATGATCATCTACTGAGAGTTGAAGACCTAGAGAAAACATGGAACAACAACAAAGCTTGAAACAGCAAGAAAAGCTTGAAGACCTAAGAAGAATGGCTACAGCAAATAATGATCAAACCAGATGAGCCTCCTAGGGAATCTATCACCTATTCCAGCCTCTGTAACCGGATCAACCACCAGGAGAAGCACATTCGAGACTGCCAAAGAGTAGTTTGTGTTCCATGCAGAACTTGGCTGAGCGACTTAGGTATCCGCCCAAAAACCAGCACAATTCCTGCACATGCAAGGACACTGCCAGTTCAACTAGCCAATGCCTTGATCAAGTTTTCGGGACTTGGGTGGTGCTATTTTTACGTGGGTACGACAACCATTAGTTAATCAATAAACATAACCTAAAATTACTCGAATTAGAACCTAAAAGAAATATTAAATATTTGATGATTCGTGGGGATCACCAATCAACCTACTAGATGTAGAGATTTCATCATTTCTTCCTCATATGTATTGTCATTCTACAATAAACATATTGGAGAACTAATATAAAAAAAATGATTTTCCAACTTGCAAAACCATTTCTAAGAACGTACATCATTTCCTGTCAGGGGCGGATCCAGGGGTCGGGTGGGGTGGGGTGGGCTGGAGCCCACCCCAAAAAAAAATATTTACATTTTTTTTTCATATAAATTTTTTTTTTTTGCTTTTTTTTATATGGATTTATCTACTTCCAGCTCACCCAAATTTTTGTCAGCCCATCCTAGATATAATTTCTGGATCCGTCCCTGTTTCCTGTTCTTTTCGAGTATATTGGAATGGACATAGATTCAAGGCATTTTCTTGAATCGTGTGATGAGGGGATTCGTACCCCGAATCGAATCCTATAAAAAAGAACATTTTTCTCCTTTTTTTGAATTTTCTAACTTTGAGATAGTGATAGGCATATTTTATCTCAACGATAAACGAAGCGATGAATAAAAAGAAATTAAATGGGGTTTACCCACTTTTTCAGGTCGAACCAATCATTGACCGAACTGAAGGAATCATATACTTCTTTATATAGGGTTCTATAAAATAAACCAAAGATCTCATTTTCTATTGAGTAGCCGTTCGAGTAAGTCTTGAATGAGCCCCTATAAAGGTTGATGCAAATAAATGAATTTTTGTTCGACGCCTCCGAGCTATATATCCTCGTTCATACCCTCATCAAAACTCTATATTTTTGGTATCGCGCCACCTTAAGTGAATTTTATAATAAATCATACTGTTCTGCAGAAACAGCTCTCACCCAAAGTGGGGTTCCACATGCAGGGGCATATTGCAACATTATGAGATGTTAGCCATAAACCCTCACCGTAGTTTTGGTGGCGCGCCATTTTAAACAAAGATTACAAGAAAATTATACCGCTGCGCGATTCCAGCTCTCGTCCCACAATGGGCATTCCATCTGGTTGGCTTATTTCAATAACATAACATAAATACTTAATCCTCAACTCTCAGACTCAACGAGCACGATTAATTAATCCATGACAAACATTCCTACACCACCCCCACCCCACCAGTCCACACTCCCAGCTCCTCCAAAATCAAAACCCCACAACAATCACATAACAAACACCCCAGGACCAAACCACATGGGCAGAAGAGCAAACATAAAGGCCCTTAGCCAAAAAAAGAACATATCAACACTCCAAAGCAAAATAATGAAAAGAAGAAGGAAAAAAGAAACAGTTTTGATCATAAGCAGCTACCAGTATCCCCAAAATGGGTTCTTTTGAACAACCATAGGCATCAAAACTGAGGAAACTACGAATTATTCTCAATTCCGTTAGGATTTTCTACACACTGACAAATGGCAAAGAGGAGGTCCTTACGCCATGGCGGGTTGGAGTCTATGCAGTACTCCAGGTCCTGCAGCTGCTCCATTGGCGGATGGCTGATATCCGCCATTAAAGCACTTATAGAGAGAGAGGAAGTAGAAGAATTCTAGAGAGAGAGAGAGAGAGAGAGAGAGAGAGTGGTGAGTGGGAGTCCGAAGAAAACAAAGCCAGCACAAAAAAAACCCTCCTTGCACTTGAAGCCCCCCGGCAGGAGAAAACTTTTTCAAATTATGACATTCTCACCCCCTTACTGTCCCTTTATTTACGCTCCCTGCCACCGGCGCCCACGAGCAGCAACAGGACAGAGCCCCCGCATTCAATGCGGCCTGACGGCTCTGATTGGCGGGCCAGAGGCGCCCTGCGCAGTTTTAAGTTTAACCACAGTTGAATGGGAGAAAATTGAGGGTTCTTACTTGCAAGGGGCACTTTGGGTATTTGGAGTTGGGGGTGGGTGGGAACCACTTTTGTTTTTTGCCGAGGAGTGATGGTTGGGAGCATCTCATTCTCTTTGCTTTTTCTTTTTTCTCCTTTTTTTTTTCCTTTTCTTCTCATGTTTCTATTGTGGTTTTGCCTAATGTCATGTTTTTCTCCCTAGTTAGTTTTTTTTTTTTTTTTAGTTTTTTAAAGTTAGATTCTATATATCATGACAATTGGATTTAGGTTACATTTATTTATATTTTGTAATTGAGTTATTTGTATTTATTCCTCCAATTCTAATTGCTACTATTATCCTTCCATTTTTTAAAAAATTACTATTACCCAAACACCCCCCCCCCCCCCCCCCCCCCCTTCCCATTTTTAAAATATAGGCTTTTTTTCTTTTTCTTTTTTTCTTTTTTTTTTCTTTTTTTTTTTCTTTTTTTTTTTCTTTTTTTTTTCTTTTTTGGGGCGGGGGGGGGGGGGGGGGGGGGGGGGGGGGTGGGGGTAAATAGAATTATAAATAACAAGTTATGAAGGATTGGGGATAGTAGTAATTTTAAAAAAGGGGGGATAATAGAATTAGTAATTAGGATTGAGGATAAATACAAATAACTCTTTATATTTTATCCATGGTGTATTGGGTGTGAATAACACGTATATAGTTCATGCATGGCGGTACAAGTAGCCGAAAAGTGCAATATTCATATATATTAATGTTTTATATGTTATTTCGTGTATAATAAATGATGTATTTATTTGCCTAATACAACTGTTGAGAATTGGGAATCTTATATTCTAACATTAGCACGAGTGTCATGTGAGAGGGCAACTTCACTTGACATGAGAAAGTGAAAATAATGTTAAAAATTTAGTGGCTTTTTAAGGAGGCTGGCTTTGTAACATAAACTCAATATATAATTCTACCTACAATTTATGTTTCAAAATACACTAAAAAATATAATTTATTGAAATTGTTGACCAGTATTCCGAATTTGGTCTTACTTAGGTCTTGTTAGGAGTATTCGAAGCTTCATCCTAAAATATGTTCGGTCCACAAAAATTGGTCCACTCGTTCCCGTTGTAATAGCCACGTTTTTAAAAAAAAAAATTATATAATGTTTGGAATCTTATAAGTTCAGCATTTTTTTTCTAAATGATGTTTATATGTTTCTACATGTAATAATATTCTTACCAGTTGCAAATATTTTCATAAAATCCCATGACCTAGATCCTAAATTTTAGCCTTCATTGTTATTATTAGTTTAACTTAGGGGATGAGTCATAGGCTTAGGTGTCATTGGTGCACCAAGTGATACCCAAGCCCAAAAGACTCGTCGCCCCTTGTTCCCTAATTTTATCACAACAATAGAAAAGAAAAAGATAAACAACAAAGGAAAAGATAGAAAGAATCAAGAGGAATAAGAGGAGGGATCAGGATCTCTGTTATTAGCATCTTTGAATATCCTCGAAATAGCAGTCATCGGAAGTATGTTCTTTGAACATACAGACTAGTTCAAAAACTTGCGAGAAATGATAGTTTAATGATATAATATGTATGGTCAAAGAAGATAGATCAAACGGTTGTTGTCTCGAAAATATTCGGAGATGCTCAATAGCGGGGATCCTGATCCCTTCTCTCAACCCTAAGTTATTTTAATCAATCCATATAAACACTATTTAAAGCATAAAAGTTCATCACATGTCTCAAATTTTACGTTTCAAAACTTGTGTCAGGCAAATCGAGATAAGATGGTCAACCACAATGTTAACGACCTGGCCTAGAATTTCGTACAAATACTTTCTCGATTTTAGCGATACAAGTCACTTAATTGACATATTTCAGTTACATTGCACGAATTTTGAGATACGGTCCTGACATAAACTAATTAACAATTTGAATTTAGGGAATCTAAACCTATCTATGTTAATCATATTACTACAAAAACTAGTATGATAGGTTAAAAATCTCACTATGGACACAGTGGAATTGACGGATTGATGATCCAATGGTCGAATCCTTCGAAAAGTCCAAATGGGTAATTATTGCCAGTGGATATAAATAGGGTATGCATTGCGATATACAGTTGAGATATAGTCGATCCAACAGTACGTGTCACGACCCGCACCCTAGAGTTAGGGTACGAGAACGTAACAACGCCCAGCCTACGCCGCAGTGTCGGCGGTAGAACGCTGTCGTAGGTCTCAATGCATCTAACAGTATAAGACTAAACAATTTATACTCCCCGAATGGGGGTGACATAGCAGAATGTAAACTCAATCACATCTAAGGTAGAGCATAAAGGAAGATAGATAAAACATGAAATCAAAAAGAGATACAACAGATAGAAGTCTAAGTGTCTAAGATACAAACTCAGAATACATCTCAAAATCCAAATACAGTAATCCATAAATACAACTCAAGATGACTGAAAATAAACTATAAGCAAAAACCCTAGCTATCTATGCCACCTCTACTGTCTCCTCTAGGCTAGCAGGCAACCTCCAGGCTATCTGTAAAATTTATCAACAGGTCCAGTCAGGACAGGAGCGAGCACATTACATCTCAACAGTTCATAGCAGGTTAGAAAATATAATCATGCAGTAAAGTAAGATACAGGTACTGAAAGAAATGTTGTATGTAAACATAGAGAGCTATAATAGAAATATCTACTATAAATAGAGAACTAACATGTGGCTAGTGAGTCAGAGTACAATATAGACATATAAATGGCATAGGAGATTCTGATGCTACACTATGGAAGAGATTCTGATGCTACACTACTTGGATAGTATTCACATGTCTATTTCTACTCTCCCGTACCCCCAATCAGTACACAAGGAACCAACCAAGTTATGTTATGATACTATGTAACAGCCCCCGAAGGGTGATAAGCCTCCGAAAGGTGATAAGTCTCCAAAGGGTGATATGTTCCCAAAGGGTGATAAGCCTCCGAAAGGTGATAAGCCCCCGAAGGGTGGTAAGCCTCCGAAGGGTGATACATAGTAGTCCCAAAAATGGGGATTCTAGGAGACTCTGTGATCATAAGAGTATATATGTCACAAGTGATCGAAGAACCTGTGAAGCATAGTGATACGATATGTAAGTGAAAGGCACAGAACATGTAGTACCCATGCTTCCTAAGGATAACATCTCAAGAAGGGATCCGTATAGTACCAACCCGTGTGACCAACGTGACAGTACAAGTAAAGTAATTTAATACAGAAAATAATTCTAAGCAGGATATGAAATGATCAGAGAATGTACTCGCCTGATATCTGAATGTCCAAGGTAAAGATACTGTTCGAGGAGAGGTGTCTGGCTCCTAATTAGAACAGCACAAGTCACAACATGTCCAGAAGGGTAATATAAAGCACTACAATACATTCTACATGAATCTAGGTCAAACTAGGCCAAAGTCAACCCTTGGTCAACTCTGGTCAACTGCACTAGTCAAACTAGGTCATGTCCTAACCCAGCAAGTCTTACTAGGCCTAACCAAGACTATCTTAGCAAGCACATATCAATACAAGGCTATACAAGCCAACATACACCCAACTCTATATAGCATGCAATTATTTAATACTCAAATAGGCAAGAATTCACATTGGATATGCACTAGGTAATCTATTACTTTAAGCTATATATGTCTACACATATATACACATCATATATTGGTATTCAACATTAGGTCTATAATCATGGCATTTCAAATGGTTATATAAACTTATATATTACAACACAATATGCTAACATATATATAATATACATACATAGCTAAGTTAACTATATTCATAAATACTTATTTAAGAGGCTATGTGTGTGTATGTGAACATGGCAAAGGGCAAGTGAGGGTTAAATGGGCATACATAGTGTATACATATCAAAGAGTGTCAAAGTGTAAGTGAACAATGTGTCAAGTGTGATAGTGTCAACATAGTGTAAGGGGGTACATGAGGTAATATAGGATTTGTGTTAAATAGAACATTACATCTCATTAACTTGTATATTGCATACATTACATCTATTGTTACATTACATTCATGATTGCATTCATTCATCATTCATTTATTCTCTTGTACCACTATATGCACCAAACATTACATACAATGGAACCTACATATTCATTACAAGCCATACTTATACATGCTTACATTAGATAGGATACTTACACCTCATACATCATTTATTTAAACATTTACTTATGCTTGCATTCTCTATTTAATTATATAATGTATATATATTAACATGGGTTAAAATCAAATAGAACATTATATTACACAAGGGTGCACAAAATGCATATGCCGAATAGTGACTCCTACTAATAATCAATATTGTACTATCTCAGCATGAATTAAAATCTATGATTAAAGTATGTTATAGATCTATGTGTTAGCTTTCCGAAACTTCAAACGGATCGCGTTTTCGTTTTCGGAAACTCCCGGAATCGCGAAAACACCGAGAACGCGTTTGTCTTTCGTACAGCTGACACTCAAATAATTCTCCAGAAAGTTACAGAAAGAATTAGACCTATTAATATATGTTTTTGGAAATCTAAATTTAATACGCTTCTTTTTAAAAAAAACGGGAGATTAAACCGAGCTTTGAGCTAGAAGTTATGACATTTCTAAGTTAGGGCTGAAATTAAAAACGTGGATAAAAATCATGACGGATTTGGGTAGTTTGAGACAAAAGAACACAAGTATATAACATAATATATCAAGAACTCACTCTCTACACTAATATATATATATGAGACACTATAGAACACATCTCCAATACAAAAATATGAGATTAAACATGTAATAATTCATTCATACATAACAACAACACATAGTGTGTCCAAATTTGGAATTTTCCCATATGGACACAACCACAACACAAATGACACTCCTATGACCTCCAAATAGACACGAAATGGACACAAATGGAGATACAACCATGGGGGTCATTCCTGTGGGTTCAAAATAGACCTATATGTATGAGGAAATGAAAAGGAGAAGGGATTTATACCTTCCGGTAGATCGAATCGAAGAAAAGTCTTCCCGGAGCGACACCGACACGTAGAGATTCCAAAAGGACACGAACGAGCTCCGAATTCTCCCAAACTTGGGTAGCTTCCTCCTTGGCTAGAATGGAGAAGGAAAGAAGAAGATTTGGTGGCGAAATGGAAGGATTTGGTGGAGAAATTGCTAGGGATTGCTCTCTAGGAATTTGGGGAAGAACAAGAGAGAGAGTGTGGATGAGAATAATGAAATGAACTTGAGCCTATCCTCTCCCAAAGTGGCTGGCCATATGGGGCTATTTGTCCTATTATGGTAAGGTCCAAAATTCTCCCACTAACCTATTCTATGAGTATTAGTAAAGGGCTAATTGGTTGGGGCTAAATTAGTCATTCTAAAGTCTCTAATCACACTAACCTTATCCATAATAATTAGTCTAACCTCTAACTAAAATATTTCTATCATGTGGACTACAATTAATATCATGTGGGCCATGCCTAACTAGTGTGTGGGTCCCACTAGAGTCAAACTACCCCCGGGTCCCCGTTTCCAGTCGGATTGAGTTGAAATTCGAACCCGACTCAAATAACCCCAAAACAATATCATAAATAATAAAATAATATCAAAATAATTCAAATAGGTCAAATACAAAAATATCCTTAGACCAAAATGATATTAAAATATCATAATCACATGGTTAGACTCTAGGTCAAACAGTCTCTAGGGTTTCACTAGCAAAACGTCAAAACCACAAGTCATTGATTTAAATAATTTTAAAGTGATTTAAAATCACCAAAAATCATATCATGAATTAAATATAATTATTAAAATAATTATAAACACAAAATTTTAAAATTACCTTCATTTGAAAAACTGGGTGCTACAACTCTACCCACCTTAGAAAAATTTCGTCCTCGAAATTTAAGATCGATAGTACTCCTTCTAGAGCCTCTAACTTACCCAATATCTAAGGTAACACTTCCTAACACTGGAATAATAAACGGACATCTAAATAGTGTCAATCTAGGAATACCTCCAATACTGCTCTGCTGTACGGCGGTAATGGAACTTCAATAAAATATGGACTGGAACCTATATCCAAGGGACTGGACCTATTTTAAAGTGGTCTTATCTAAGGATGAAAAGGAACTGATCATAGGCTATAGGTATGCTCAAACTATTATCTTCCTATTAACCATCTATTAATATATTCTATTGCCATAGGAACGATGCATTACTAAGACATATAGGCCCCTATCTCTCATAACACATTTATACTCACCAAAAGACTAGTACATCCCATCAAGGCTGATACTATAATCTCTTATAAATCTCCTAAGCTACATGTTTATAGACACACATCCCCACATCAAGGACTAACCCATATATATATACAACTGATACTAATGGGGTGACGTCCTTATTTTCCAACAATCAAGGTCTAAATTTTTTTTATCTAAATCATACAATTTGAAGGAATAGTATACAAGGTCAGGGCATACCGTAGCAGTTGGAAGTCTCACCTAGGTGCACTGTCATTCTAGGTCAAAATAGTACTATGGTATCAACACACAAACAATCTAGGGTGTCCTAATTGGGAAGGTAAGGAAACAACAATC
Organism: Iris pallida; assembly: GCA_029216955.1. NCBI lineage: Eukaryota > Viridiplantae > Streptophyta > Magnoliopsida > Asparagales > Iridaceae > Iris > Iris pallida. The sequence goes on from JANAVB010036020.1 coordinate 11,495,097, forward strand.
ATCAAGGTTGTAGGGCTGTCTACCATCCTATATAAAAATTGGTTATTAACAAGCAACTAAAAAATTATTAAAAGGTTACTATTCCATAAAATGGCAAAAAATTGAAAATTTAGGCACAACAAATCACAAATAGATTTTTGTCTTGACACGATCTAAGTTGATCAATTTCGGGATAAAATGAGATTTGGGCAAGAAGGGAAATCAATAAAATCAAAGTATGAGCACGAGCATCCAATGATGGAGGTTCAGGTCATGATTAAATTTAATTCGACTGAGTACGAATACGAGGTTCATAGGCGATGAAAAGATTTCAAGGAGAAGTGTCAAGGCTGTCGCGAATGAGACTCTAGGGTCAAGTTTAACTATGTCTCCATTCTCGTAGATTGATACATGAAAAAGCGAACCAAAGTGCAATAGGTTGATCAGACCATCATGTACCGGTTCTGATTAGACAATATGTTAGTGGGTGGCCACCCAATAAAATATGTTATGACCAAGCTCGAAAATAGATAAGCTTGCAAAACTAAGGCTAATTTAGCAGCACAAGATATAAGGGTGGTAATGATGAAAGGAATTACATAGTCCAAGTTTCTTAACCAACGGGTCAAGTAATCAGATAAGGTACAAGGTTAAGCATCTAAGGAAACAAGCAGAACACCATCACATGTCGGGTCGAAAGAATTGAGTCAAGGCTGGATTTCTAATTGAAATAAGAAGAAATTTAGTATAATGGTAGAGGTTATAGTTTAGCCAGTTGACCAGAAAATCATATCAAGAAAATAGAGTACAAGAAGACGGGTTTTAGTGGGACATGATATACCTACACGAAGGTGAGCTCGTCTAGGTCTTGCATATAAGATTTGTTGGAGGGTAACAACTAGTATTACATTCCGAATATCAAAGTCACGATAAGGAACGTCAAGGATCTCAATTAGAAAGTGGGAGTTCAAGAGGTGGTAATTAATGCACAAAAATAATGAAGATCGAGTTAGTCATCTGCTTCTGATACTCTTAAGTTCATCTGGTCATAACTTGCCAATCATATCTTTACCTCACCAGTCTCCATATGAAAATTTAACCTTTACTTAAACCCTTACCATGACTACCGTAGGCAATTCCCAATTTCCATACATCACTCTTGAAGCACAACCCTCACATTTAGGAATCAACATTAACCATTTATTTAAATTTCCAAGTTCTTTCACCTTGTCTTAAATTTGACCCAAAACCTCTAAATCCCGTTTACGAATTCCTTGAACTTGTTCAAATTGTTCTCCTCGTATTATTTAATTTAAATCTCTAGGCCTTACAAAACTTATCTTTCATCATAAAATCAACTTCCGTATTTTCTTCGACATATACCCTTGAATATTATTCTCCTAAAAATATTTTACAACAATCTCTAAACTTCCATAACTTTGTGCTCTCTCTATCCCTAGTCATTTCCTCGCAACATCTTGTTTAATATCCTTATTAAACACAATTAACTTCTTTTTTCCATTACTAACCTTCTACATAGTCTCAGAGTAAAAGTTTTCTCCAGAATCAATAACCAAGATTTTCTAAGTTCTCAAAACTAGGTTGACCTCTGATATCCTCATTAGTTTTGAATAAACCTATAAACTATCTCATAATCCCAAAATTTCTCTAAATGTAATTGTTTTCAGATTGGCAGTATACATCTCTTTATTTTATTCGAGACCTTTACCACATTTCTATCTCAAGTTTCCATATGGAACACTCCACATTTGATTTCCTTTAGATCATCATAAAATAACCAGTTACGTCTTCTCTGAGCTACATAATTTACGTCACTTCCTTAACATTTCTCAGGCAAAATGATATGAAGATTCAAGAGTTGTCAAGGTATAGCTGACAGAATTATATACGAGACAGGGAATTGATATAATCAGGACAGGTATATAAGACAAGGAATGATGGTAGTAAAAAATATTGGCAGGAAAAGAATGATAATAGAATCTGTTCTGCTTATCTATTTAAAAGAGGGACCCATTTTTTTTGAAACAAGAATTATAATACCAAATCCAAAATAAGGCCTAGCAAAATTATTGGTTTATTGTAGTAAGAAGAAATAAATTTTTGTAAGAAGTTACACAAGGTTTATAAAAATAGCTAAAGCTACATCCTAAGTAAACAATGAGAAACAAAACAAAACAAAACAACAATAATTCTTTCTTCTTCTTTTTTTTGAATGACTGAAACAAAAGTAGCAAAAACATGTTCGAAAACATTTAAGGTACAATATGATAATCATATGCGTCTATCCAAAATTATGGTACTCTAAATTCTCGTCATACTAGTGAGCAAGGCTACGATAATCACAGAGTCCTTGATTTATGCACATACCTCTAGAATCATGGTATTTAATATTTTTGCGATGCCGCTAGCTTGGCTGCGAAAACCTTAAATTCTCACACCCGAGAAATATATCCAAAATCAGACTATATGTCCTCACCATGCTGGCTAATGTGACTATAGAAGACAAGATTTCCATAACTTAGATGACCTAGCCCATATAATTTCATCTTGCCAAAAATTAAATTAAATCAACAATGAATACAAAAAAAAATCAAATTTATCAACGAACATCAAAATTCAGAAATGAACAAAATTCTTCAAATCATATAACTACAAACTCGGATGCTATAGCTAACATCAAGATTCAAATTTCAATAATCTTCATCAAAATCAATAAATACAAACTCAAATTCAATAATAATCCATCAAAATCAAATTCAATAGCAGAAAGTAAAGATAAATCAAATCAAGAAAAAAGAAAAGAGTTTTTAAATCGGAGTTAAACAAGATTCTCAAGGGTCGTCCCAGAAATCTCTCAAGGGATCCTAATTGTGATTGAGTATCTTCAAAAATATATCCTAATTCTACTGCAGGCTGTAGTGGTACTCTAGTTCGAATACCACTACACAAACTCGACCTGCATGGGCCACCACTAAAAATGTGTCACGACCCGCACCCTAGAGTTAGGGCACGAGAACGTAACAACGCCCAGCCTACGCCGCAGTGTCGACGGTAGAACGCTGTCCTAGGTCTCAATGCATCTAACAGTATAAGACTAAACAGTTTATACTCCCCGAATGGGGGTGACATAGCAGAATGTAAACTCAATCACATCTAAGATAGAGCATAAAGGAAGATAGATAAAATATGAAATCAAAAAGAGATACAACAGATAGAAGTCTAAGTGTCTAAGATACAAACTCAGAATACATCTCAAAACCCAAATACAGTAATCCATAAATACAACTCAAGATGACTGAAAATAAACTATAAGCAAAAACCCTAGCTATCTATGCAACTCTCTACTGTCTCCTCTAGGCTAGCAGGCAACCTCCAGGCTATCTGTAAAATTTATCAACAGGTCCAGTCAGGACAGGAGCGAGCACATTACATCTAAACAGTTTATAGCAGGTTAGAAAATATAATCATGCAGTAAAGTAAGATACAGGTACTGAAAGAAATGCTGTATGTAAACAGAGAGAGAGCTGTAATTGAAATATCTACTATAAATAGAGAACTAACATGTGGCTAGTGAGTCAGAGTACAATATAGACATGTAAATGGCATAGGAGATTCTGATGCTACACTATGGAAGAAATTCTGATACTACACTACTTGGATAGTATTCACATGTCTATTTCTACTCCCCCGTACCCCCAATCAGTACACAAGGATCCAACCAAGTTATGTTATGATACTATGTAACATCCCCCGAAGGGTGATAAGCCTCCGAAAGGTGATAAGTCCCCAAAGGGTGATATGCCTCCAAAGGGTGATAAGCCTCCGAAAGGTGATAAGCCCCCGAAGGGTGGTAAGCCCCCGAAGGGTGATACATAGTAGTCCCAAAAATGGGGATTCTAGGAGACTCTGTGATCATAAGAGTATATGTCACAAGTGATCGAAGAACCTGTGAAGCATAGTGATACGACATGTAAGTGAAACGCACAGAACATGTAGTACCTGATGCTCCCTAAGGATAACATCTCAAGAAGGGATCCGTATAGTACCAACCCGTGTGACCAACGTGACAGTACAAGTAAAGTAATTTAATACAGGAAATAATTCTAAGCAGGATATGAAATGATCAGAGAATGTACTCGCCTGATATCTGAATGTCCAAGGTAAAGATACTGTCCGAGGAGAGGTGTCTGGCTCCTAATTAGAACAGCACAAGTCACAACATGTCCAGAAGGGTAATACAAAGCACTACAATGCATTCTACATGAATCTAGGTCAAACTAGGCTAAAGTCAATCCTTGGTCAACTCTGGTCAACTGCACTAGTCAAACTAGGTCAAACTAGGTCATGTCCTAACCCAGCAAGTCTTACTAGGCCTAACCAAGACTATCCTAGCAAGCACACATCAATACAAGGCTATACAAGCCAACATACACCCAACTCTATATAGCATGCAATTATTTAATACTCAAATAGGCAAGAATTCACATTGGATATACACTAGGTAATCTATTACTTTAAGCTATATATGTCTACACATATATACACATGCATATATTGGTATTCAACATTAGGTCTATAATCATGGCATTTCAAATGGTTATATAAACTTATATATTACAACACAATATGCTAACATATATATAATATACATACATAGCTAAGTTAACTATATTCATAAATACTTATTTAAGAGGCTATGTGTGTGTATGTGAACATGGCAAAGGGCAAGTGAGGGTTAAATGGGCATACATAGTGTATACATATCAAAGAGTGTCAAAGTGTAAGTGAACAATGTGTCAAGTGTGATAGTGTCAACATAGTGTAAGGGGGTACATGAGGTAATATAGGATTTGTGTTAACATAGAACATTACATCTCATTAACTTGTATATTGCATACATTACATCTATTATTACATTACATTCATGCTTGCATTCATTCATCATTCATTTATTCTCTTGCACCACTATATGCACCATACATTACATACTATGGAACCTACATATTCATTACAAGCCATACTTATACATGCTTACATTAGATAGGATACTTACACCTCATACATTATTTATTTAAACATTTACTCATGCTTGCATTTTCTATTTAATTACATAATGTATATATATTAACATGGGTTAAAATCAAATAGAATATTATATTACACACAAGGGTGCACAAAATGCATATGCCGAATAGTGACTCCTACTAATAATCAATACTGTACCATCTCAGCATGAATTAAAATCTAGGATTAAAGTATGTTATAGATCTATGTGTTAGCTTTCCGAAACTTCAAACGGATCGCGTTTTCGTTTCCGAAAACTCCCGGAATCGCGAAAACACCGAGAACGCGTTTGTCTTTCGTACAGCTGACACTCAAATAATTCTCCAGAAAGTTACAGAAAGAATTAGGCCTATTAATACATGTTTTTGGAAAGCTAAATTCAATACGCTTTTTTAAAAAAAAACTGAAGATTAAACCGAGCTTTGAGCTAGAAGTTATGACATTTCTAAGTTAAGGCTGAAATTAAAAACGTGAATAAAAATCATGACGGATTTGGGTAGTTTGAGACAAAAGAACACAAGTATATAACATAATATATCAAGAACTCACTCTCTACACTAATATATATATATGAGACACTATAGAACACATCTTCAATACAAAAATATGAGATTAAACATGTAATAATTCATTCATACATAACAACATCACATAGTGTGTCCAAATTTGGGATTTTCCCACATGGACACAACTACAACACAAAGGACACTCCTATGACCTCCAAATGGACACAAAATGGACACAAATAGAGATACAACCATGGGGGTCATTCCTATCGGTTCAAAATAGACCTATATGCATGAGGAAATGAAAAGGAGAAGGGATTTATACCTTCCGGTAGATCGAATCGAAGAAAAGCCTTTCCGGAGCGACACCGACACGTAGAGATTCCAAAAGGACACAAACGAGCTCCGAATCCTCCCAAACTTGGGTAGCTTCCTCCTTGGCTAGAATGGAGAAGGAAAGAAGAAGATTTGATGGCAAAATGGAAGGATTTGGTAGAGAAATTGCTAGGGATTGCTCTCTAGGAATTTAGGAAAGAACAAGAGAGAGAGTGTGGATGAGAATAATGAAATGAACTTGAGCCTATCCTCTCCCAAAGTGGCTGGCCATATGGGGCTATTTGTCCTATTATGGTAAGGTCCAAAATGCCCGCACTAACCTATTCTATGAGTATTATGAAAGGGCTAATTGGTTGGGGCTAAATTAGTCATTCTAAAGTCTCTAATCACACTAACCTTATCCATAATAATTAGTCTAACCTCTAACTAAAATATTTCTATCATGTGGACTAAAATTAATATCATGTGGGCCATGTCTAACTAGTGTGTGGGTTCCACTAGAGTCAAACTACCCCCGGGTCCCCGTTTCAAGTCGGATTGAGTTAAAATTCGAACCCGACTCAAATAACCCCAAAACAATATCATAAATAATATCAAAATAATTAAAAGAGGTCAAATACAAAAATATCCTTAGGCCAAAAATGATATTAAAATATCATAATCACATGGTTAGGCTCTAGGTCAAACAGTCTCTAGGATTTCACTAGCAAAACGTCAAAACCACTAGTCATTGATTTAAATAATTTTAAAATAATTTAAAATCACCAAAAATTATATCATAAATTAAATATAATTATTAAAATAATTATAAACACGAAATTTCAAAATTACCTTCATTTGGAAAACTGGGTGCTACAGTACATATTGAGATTACCAAAGAAGGGAAGAGTTACCTAAAAACATATCGATAATCAAGCATTGTGGCGCGGAGATATGACTCCTGAAAGTCGACTAGGCTATTGGATACTCTGTGGGCATGTCGCACTGCTACGAGTCGATTTGACCCGTCAAATGATGTCGTAGTTGCATGATATTCGCCATGGTTGAAATACAACGTATTATGAGGGCAACGACGAAGTCGGACCATAATTTTGATGGGTTGATTGTACACAACGAACACATGAAGTCACTGCTACCAAACATGCTGGTGTGTCATGTCGCATGATCGTGTCACGCCCCAGAACCAGAATACTGGAGAGCGGGGGCAGACATAGCCAGCTATGTATATGAAATAGATTCCATCTCGCTATACGGTCACGGCTGTCTAGATACATGAGGGTTTACTACAAGCCAACAGTCTCCTATGGTCATGAACAAGCCTAATGTCTCAATCACAAGCAAGTAAGAAAATGTTACAAGATGTATGAACATTAAATATACAATGATAAGGCGTCCCAAATATTACATATTCAGCTGATCATGAAGCTAGTCGTTACAAAATGTTAGGACTAGCAAGAGTTTAGTCATACATGATCAACCCTAGGATCTGTTAATCATGTTACAGCCCGTAGGCAGACAGTAAATAAAGTACAATCGAGCTAAACAGGTGCTCGTCGGCTAAACGCCTCAAAAGAATATTTTTACAATAGAGCGGGAGAGCCAAAAATAACCCACTCGTTGCCAGGGTTCCGTCTAGTGGTCACCATCTGGCTGGAAGGTCGGTAGATCCTCTGGAGCTGCTCCGAAATCTGGCCACACAAAACCAGCTGGGTCAGACCCCAGAAAGAGCAAGTGCCACAAAGGAAGCTTCACTTAAGAACTAAAACCAGCAATCAGCACAGGAATATAAATATAAATAAAATAAGGACCGGAATAAAAGGAAACATATCAGGATGATATACGACGAGATAACCATGGAACTATTCAGATAACCAGGTTACAACCCGTGAACCAAACAAGGACCGGGGTTGTAACCCTTCGTCTGAACGGAGCTTGGTTTCTCACCATTTATCGGTAAAATAAATACAAGCATTCTGGTCATTCAATAATCTGGAACAGGATCAGGGCAAGACTAGACTGGTTAGACTACATCCAATCATTTCACGGCCAAGCAAGAATTACGGCTTGATACTTTAACTAACTAGGGTTGTCACAAGCCTAATTACTAACAAGATGCAGTGAGATTATTCCACAGCCACAAGCCCTGCAGACCATCCAGGTTCCCCGGGTTAAAAGATTAGAGTTAAATTCAGGTGGGTACATCGTCCAGGAAACGAATGTACCCTTAGGTAGTTTGAAGGGTGCAACACATGACAGTGTGCTGGAAATGTGCCCTACTCGACGGCAGGCTACAGATCCCAAGGCGTGCCCAGGTAACGGGATTGCCTGTAGCTGGGAAATCTCTTCATGACTAATGTGTTAATCTAGTTATTAACCTTAGTCCATTTTAGTAGGTGCTCCTGACCGTGGTACTCAGGAGCTCCCTCCCTAGACATGATGCAAGATAGGACTGGTTTATTTGTACACGCATAATCGTCCACGGTATCCATGTTATTATACAGGTCATGTCATGTCAGGTAGCCGTCGCAACAGCTTATCAAGATATAACATGTCAGGTCATCATGTCAAGTATACTTGTCAGGGATGCGCCACGACGGGCCACTATCAGGTCATGTCAAGTCATTATGTCAGGAGTGCACCACTACGGGTCACTATCACGTCATGCTCAATTATCAATTCCAAACATATCAAGTAAATTCGTGATTATCAAGTTCAGGACAAAAGGCATAAGGATATAAAATGGACGTTAAATATCTAATAAAATATCAATATTACAGGGCTATAAAAGATCAAGGGTAATCAGGCTACGCTCAAGCCAGGCTATGCTCAGGCTAGCGTACGCCCAGGTCTGCGTACCAAAGGATCCATACACTTCCAATGGGAAGCGTACGCAAGGGTCAGCGTACACAAGGGCACGTTCAAGCTACAGGTCAGCGTACGCTCAAGCTAGCGTACGAAAGGGCCAGCGTACGCCTTCCTCGCTTAAGCTAGCGTACCAAGGCACGCGTACGCTCAAGACACACTGCCAACAGGCAGCGTATTAAGGTGAGCGTACGCTCACCAAAGAGCAGCGTACGAAAGCTAGCGTACGCTCGCTAAAGGGCAGCGTACGAAGGCTAGCGTACGCTCGCTAAAGGGCAGCGTACGAAGGCTAGCGTACGCTCGCTAAAGGGCAGCGTACGAAGGCTAGCGTACGCTCGCTAAAGGGCAGCGTACGAAGGCTAGCGTACGCTCGCTAAAGAGCAGCGTACGAAGGCTAGCGTACGCTCGCTAAAGGGCAGCGTACGAAGGCTAGCGTACGCTCGCTAAAAAGCAGCGTACGAAGGCTAGCGTACGCTCGCTAAACAGCAGCGTACGACTCAGTGGCGTAAGCTAAAAAGCTAGCTCACTGTTTACTGTCTTCTCCAAATGGCAAGAACAGCAAGAACTCTAAAGTTGAATCTAAGCTTCCATTGTCCATATCTTGGTCAAAACAAGTCCGAATCCAACTTTCCAAAGGTCAAAATTGGGTAGAATGAAATTCTCTAAAACATGGAGCCATCAAAACTTGAAAACAAGCAAGTTTGATAGATCAAAACACCAAAAATCCGAAAATAGCAAAACTCTAGATCTACAAGAATTAAAGCCTCAAAATGGAAAATGACAAGTTCTAATGTGGTTTAGAATCATGAGGAGAAGCTAATGAAACCATGAAAAGGAGTTCTCTTGTGGAAGCAAGTTGCACTTGCCTATGGTGTTCTTGGTTGGTGGAGAAGAGTAATGGTGGGGGAAGGAGAAGTAAATGAGAATTATGGAAGAGAGAGAAAGAAGAAATGGCAATAAATATCAAAGGTGGTGGTAGGTAGGGGGGTTGTGGTGGAAATGAAGGAGAAGCATAGGCTAAGGTGTTCCACCCTTGGCCCATGATGAACCAAGCATTGGGCCGGCCGAACCAAGCCAACCCAAACCGAGAGTAAACAAGCCAAGCCAAACCAAGGAGATATGCAAATACAAGATAAAATACGTATACGTATTCCAAATACGTAATACGAACAACAGGCATTACAACTCTACCCACCTTAAAAGAATTCCGTCCTCGAAATTTAATTAAGAGACTAGAGGGACAAGAACAAGCTACACTATTCACAGGCAAGCTATACTAGACAATCAATCAATCATGCAAGCAAGAAATTGATGGCATGAGGCATAAGAAAGATATTATACCTCACAAGTCAAACAAGTCAGGATATCGTGATCGGATATCATCCTCACGCTCCCACGTTGACTCACCCAAAGAGTGATGACCCCAAGCAACTCGGACTAACTTGATAGTCTTGTTCTTGAGGATCTTCTCTCTTCGATCCAATATAGACACGGGCCTCTCCTCATACGAAAGGTTGGTACCAACAACCAATTCTGAATGATCCAGGATGTGGCTCGGGTCCAGGATGTACCGTCGTAATTGGGATACATGGAACACGTCATGCACCTCGCTTAGCGACGGTGGAAGAGCGAGACGATATGATACATCTCCTACTCGCTCCAGAATGTCAAACGGTCCTATATACCTAGGACTAAGCTTGCCCCGTACACCGAAACGAATGACGCCACGGTTAGGCGAAATCCTCAGGAATACATGATCGCCGACCGAGAACTCAAGAGGACGCCGATGAGAATCCGCCCAATGACGCTGGCGATCTTGGGCAACTCGAAGGTGATCTCTGACTCGCCTGACTACTTCAACGGTCTGAGCAATCATTTCTGGACCAAGCATCTGCCTCTCTCCAACATCATCCCAGGCTAACGGAGATCTGCACTTCCTGCCATACAGTGCCTCGAACGGTGCCATCTGGATACTGGCCTGGAAACTATTGTTGTATGAGAATTCCACCAAGTGCAAATGATCTTCCCATGAACCGCCGAAGTCAAGTGTGCAAGACCGCAACATGTCTTCAAGAGTCTGGATCGTGCGCTCCGACTGGCCATCTGTCTGCGGGTGATATGCTGAACTGAACTGGAGATGAGTTTCCAAACTCTCTTGCAAGCTACGCCAAAAGTGCGACGTAAATCTTGAATCTCGGTCCGAGGTGATACTGACTGGGACACCGTAAAACCTGACAATCTGCCTGAGGTACATCTCTGCTAACTGAGCCGTCGACTGACCAACTCTGAATAGAAGAAAGTGAGCCACCTTCGTGAGCCTGTCAACTATAACCCAGATAGCATCTCTACCAGCTGGGGATCTAGGTAATCCAGTCACGAAATCCATGGTCACATGCTCTCATTTCCATTCTGGAATTGGTAAGGGCTGAAGAAGTCCAGCCGGTCTCTGATATTCGGCTTTAACTTGTTGGCAAACTAAACACCGAGAGACAAACCGAGCTATCTCCCGCTTCATGCCATTCCACCAGAAATGCTGTCGGATATCACGGTACATCTTCGTACTGCCGGGATGGATGGAATACTGCGAACTGTGCGCTTCTGACATGATCTCCTGTCTGATGTCTCCACTGGGTACACAAAGACGCTTACCATGCCTAAGTGTACCATCCTCATGAATACATAACTCTGGTCTTCGTCCTGCTTCATACTCTGTTCTGAGTCGCTGAAGCTTGGAATCTGCCGACTGTGCCATCCGGATCCTCTCGACTATAGTGGACTGAACTTGCATGCTGGCCATCAACGCCACACTGGAAGGGAGAACAACTTCTATATCCATCTTCTGAAGGTCGACTAACAACTCTGGCTGCGCTGTTAGGAAATAAGCTCCGGCTCTCCTGCTCAATACATCTGCTACGACATTGGCCTTCCCAGGATGATACTACAAGTTGACATCATAATCCACAAGAAGCTCTAGCCACCTTCTCTGACGCATGTTAAGATCCTTCTGGATGAAAACATACTTCAGGCTCTTGTGGTCGGTAAAAATCTCCACCCTGTCTCCATACAAGTAGTGCCTCCACAACTTAAGTGCAAACACTACTGCTGCTAGTTCCAAGTCATGGGTTGGATAATTTCTCTCATGATCACGAAGTTGTCGTGATGCATAAGCTATTACCTTTCCATGCTGCATCAGAACACATCCTAAACCTCTGCCTGTAGCATCACAGTACACTGAGAATCCTCCGGTTCCATCTGGAAGTGTGAGAATAGGAGCTGTTATCAGGCCTCGCTTCAACTGCTCAAAAGAACTCTAACACTCTGCTGTCCAAGCAAACTGTGCATCCTTGCGGGTCAACTGAGTCAATGGTGCTGAAATTCGAGCAAAATCCGAAACAAACCGCCGGTAGTAGCCAGCCAATCCAAGAAAACTGCGAACTTCTGCAACGGTGCTGGGCACTGGCCATGACTCAATAGCCACAATCTTCTGGGGATCCACTTCCACTCCTCCTCTGGTGATGATATGACCCAAGTACGAAATGCGATCGAGCCAGAACTCACATTTACTGAACTTGGCATATAACTGGTGCTCTCTGAGGATCTGAAGAACTATACGGAGATGCTGCTCATACTCCGCCTCACTCTTGCTGTAGACCAGAATGTCATCCAAGAACACGATCACAAACTGATCCAAGTAAGGCATGAAGATGCGATTCATGAGGTCCATGAATACTGCCGGCACATTGGTTGCTCCAAAAGGCATAACAAGGAACTCCCAATGCCCATATCTTGATCTAAAAGCCGTCTTCGGGATGTCCTGCTCTCTGACTCTGATCTGATGATAACCTGAGCGCAAATCAATCTTCGAGAATACTGAAGCCCCCTTGAGTTGATCAAACAAGTCATCTATCCTCGTAAGAGGGTATCTGTTCTTGATTGTCACTGAGTTCAAGGTACGATAATCAACACATAACCTGGACGTACCATCCTTCTTTTTCACAAGAAGCATCGGGGCTCCCCAAGGCGATCCACTAGCACGAATGAATCCCTTGGTTCTGAGTTCTTCAATCATCTTGTATAATATCTCCAACTCTGATGGTGCCATCCTGTAGACTCTCTCTGACACTGGGGCTGTCCCGGAAATCAAGTCTATAGTGAACTCGATCTCCCACTCCGGAGGCATACCTGGAAGTTCTTCTGGGAAAACATCTGGATACTCCTCGACTATCCTGGGCAACTGAACTGCTGCTACTGCCATCCACAATTTCGGAGGAGAAGGCTCAACCTCGCCTCGAGAGAAAGAAAACTCCGGCTCTCCTGGAATACTAAAAACAACCCTACCAATATGGCAATCTATCCTAGCATACTGGTTCCTCAACCAATCCATCCCTAGGACCACATCATAATCGGCCATCGGAAACTCTATCAATCTAGCGGAGAATTCTCTACCGCTAACTACGATCCGACACGAGGAAAACACTCTATCGACTCCCACAAGTCCGTTACCAGTAAGTATATTAAGCCTTACTGATAATGACTCGGGCTCCAATCCTACCCGTGTCGCGAATCGTGCAGATATAAATGAATACAATGCACCAGAATCTAATAAAGTTGAAGCTGGAAAGGAGTTGACGAGAATAGTACCTGCCACTACCTCTCCTGGTGCTAATCCTTCCTCCACGGTCATCACCATAGCCTGACCGTGCCCTCGGGGTGCTGGTCCCCTCTGCTGAAATCCTCGCTGCCTGCTCTGACTCTGGGCTTGGACTTGTGCATACTGCTGGGGGTTCTGCTGCTGGAACACTTGGGTCTGAGGCGGCAAGGGCCTCGGCAATGGATACTGCTGCTGATGGACCGGAGCTGGTCCTCTCACCGAAGAGCTAGAAAGGTTGGATGAGGATGAACCACCCCTGTTCGGGCAGGATCCAACCCTATGGTCTGGTGCTCCACAAGCCAGACACAATCCCTGTGCCCTGCGACATTCTGCCACCACATGGCCTGGCTTCCCACAATGAGAACAACCCACTGCGGAAGATTGCTTCTACTTCTGCTGCTGCTGATGCTGAGGGTACGTCGGGGTTGAATGCTGAACCGACGTCACTGAGGCTGCTCGCCTCGGAGCTCCAATAGTCAAAGCCCTGGCTGCCGGGGCTGGGGCTGAAGACTGATTCATCTGGCCGTGAGATCTCTTCCGACCTCCGGTCCTGTCCACGATCCTCTGGGAGGTATACTCATGCCTCCGGGCTGCTCTCAAGACTGCATCAAAAGTCTGATGCTCAAACTGCTCAACTGCTAACAAGATCTCCAGGTGCAGTCCCTGCTGGAATCGCTGGGCTCTATCATACTCGGTTGCCACCAAGGTGGGAGCAAACCGACTGAGTCTCGAAAACTCGGCCGCATATCCATCGACCGTCCTGCCTCCTTGCTTCAGATTGGTGAACCTGGTCTGCAGATCATACCGAGCCACGGCATCGAAATACTTGGTCTGGAATCTCTTTCTGAATACTGCCCAAGGAATGGGTGCTGCTAACCCAACGGCCTGCGCTGCCCACCAGCTGCGGGCAAGATCTAACAACTGCAGGCGCACCACGGCTACCTTCTCGTTCTCTGGAGTCTTGGCTGCTTCTAGAACCACCTCTGTGTCCTGAAGCCATGCATCTGCCGCGATAGCATCTTCACTACCGTCGAAGAATGGAGGGTTCAAGCGCTTGAAGCTGTTGGCCGCGCTGTTACCCTGATGACCACCCCGGGTCAAAGCATCTGCCACTGCCTGTTGCAAGGCATCCCCACGACGATCTTGGGAAGCTATCAAAGTCCTGAGGAGTCCTACCAAAGTGCCATCATCAGGTTCTACAGGCTGAACTGGCTGAACTGGTGGCTCTCCCTCAATAGACGCGACTCTGGAGGCTACTCCGGAGTGCTGGACTTGATCTCCAGGTTGCTGCTGGTCCGCGGGAGGTGCTCCGCCTTGCTGATCGGCCGGGTCAGGTACTATGCCGCTGAAGAAGACGACATAGGAAATAATAAGGAAGGACCAGGACAGATCAACGATACAAGCATATGATCAGGACAAGAATCCAGGGATTCAGAAGATACGAACAGAGATCAAGGACGAATACTGATTGAGACATCTATTCGGTAAACCCTCACATATCTTGATTTACAAGACCTGCATGGGCCACCACTTAAACCATGTCACGCCCCAGAACCAGAATACTGGAGAGCGGGGGCAGACATAGCCAGCTATGTATATGAAATGGATTCCATCTCGCTATACGGTCACGGCTGTCTAGATACATGAGGGTTTACTACAAGCCAACAGTCTCCTATGGTCATGAACAAGCCTAGTATCTCAATCACAAGCAAGTAAGTAAATGTTACAAGATGTATGATCATTAAATATACAATGATAAGGCGTCCCAAATATTACATATTCAGCTGATCATGAAGCTAGTCGTTACAAAATGTTAGGACTAGCAAGAGTTTAGTCATACATGATCAACCCTAGGATCTGTTAATCATGTTACAGCCCGTAGGCAGACAGTAAATAAAGTACAATCGAGCTAAACAGGTGCTCGTCGGCTAAACGCCTCAAAAGAATATTTTTACAATAGAGCGGAAGAGCCAAAAATAACCCACTCGTTGCCAGAGTTCCGTCTAGTGGTCACCATCTGGCTGGAAGGTCGGTAGATCCTCTGGAGCTGCTCCGAAATCTGGCCACACAAAACCAGCTGGGTCAGACCCCAGAAAGAGCAAGTGCCACAAAGGAAGCTTCACTTAAGAACTAAAACCAGCAATCAGCACAGGAATATAAATATAAATAAAATAAGGACTGGAATAAAAGGAAACATATCAGGATGATATACGACGAGATAACCATGGAACTATTCAGATAACCAGGTTACAACCCGTGAACCAAACAAGGACCGGGGTTGTAACCCTTCGTCTGAACGGAGCTTAGTTTCTCACCATTTATCGGTAAAATAAATACAAGCATTCTGGTCATTCAATAATCTGGAACAGGATCATGGCAAGACTAGACTGGTTAGACTCCATCCAATCATTTCACGGCCAAGCAAGAATTACGGCTTGATACTTTAACTAACTAGGGTTGTCACAAGCCTAATTACTAACAAGATGCAGTGAGATTATTCCACAGCCACAAGCCCTGCAGACCATCCAGGTTCCCCGGGTTAAAAGATTAGAGTTAAATTCAGGTGGGTACATCGTCCAGGAAACGAATGTACCCTTAGGTAGCTTGAAGGGTGCAACACATGACAGTGTGCTGAAAATGTGCCCTACTCGACGGCAGGCTACAGATCCCAAGGCGTGCCCAGGTAACGGGATTGCCTGTAGCTGGGAAATCTCTTCATGACTAATGTGTTAATCTAGTTATTAACCTTAGTCCATTTTAGTAGGTGCTCCTGACCGTGGTACTCAGGAGCTCCCTTCCTAGACATGATGCAAGACAGGACTGGTTTATTTGTACACGTACAATCGCCCACGGTGTCCATGTTATTATACAGGTCATGTCATGTCAGGTAGCCGTCACAACAGCTTATCAAGATATAACATGTCAGGTCATCATGTCAAGTATACTTGTCAGGAGTGCGCCACGACAGGCCACTATCAGGTCATGTCAAGTCATTATGTCAGGAGTGCACCACTACGGGTCACTATCACGTCATGCTCAATTATCAATTCCAAACATATCAAGTAAATTCGTGATTATCAAGTTCAGGACAAAAGGCGTAAGGATATAAAATGGACATTAAATATCTAATAAAATATCAATATTACAGGGCTATAAAAGATCAAGGGTAATCAGGCTACGCTCAAGCCAGGCTATGCTCAGGCTAGCGTACGCCCAGGTCTGCGTACCAAAGGATCCATACACTTCCAATGGGAAGCGTACGCAAGGGTCAGCGTACACAAGGGCACGTTCAAGCTACAGGTCAGCGTACGCTCAAGCTAGCGTACGAAAGGGCCAGCGTACGCCTTGCTCGCTTAAGCTAGCGTACCAAGGCACGCGTATGCTCAAGACACACTGCCAACAGGCAGCGTAGTAAGGTGAGCGTACGCTCACCAAAGAGCAGCGTACGAAAGCTAGCGTACGCTCGCTAAACAGCAGCGTACGAAGGCTAGCGTACGCTCGCTAAAGGGCAGCGTACGAAGGCTAGCGTACGCTCGCTAAAGGGCAGCGTACGAAGGCTAGCGTACGCTCGCTGAAGGGCAGCGTACGAAGGCTAGCGTACGCTCGCTGAAGGGCAGCGTACGAAGGCTAGCGTACGCTCGCTGAAGGGCAGCGTACGAAGGCTAGCGTACGCTCGCTAAAGAGCAGCGTACGAAGGCTAGCGTACGCTCGCTAAACAGCAGCGTACGACTCAGTGGCGTAAGCTAAAAAGCTAGCTCACTGTTCACTGTCTTCTCCAAATGGCAAGAACAGCAAGAACTATAAAGTTGAATCTAAGCTTCCATTGTCCATATCTTGGTCAAAACAAGTCCGAATCCAACTTTCCAAAGGTTAAAATTGGGTAGAATAAAATTCTCTAAAACATGGAGCCATCAAAACTTGAAAATAAGCAAATTTGATAGATCAAAATACCAAAAATCCGAAAATAGCAAAACTCTAGATCTACAAGAATTAAAGCCTCAAAATGGAAAATGACAAGTTCTAATGTGGTTTAGAATCATGAGAAGAAGCTAATGAAACCATCAAAAGGAGTTCTCTTGTGGAAGCAAGTTGCACTTGCCTATGGTGTTCTTGGTTGGTGGAGAAGAGTAATGGTGGGGGAAGGAGAAGTAAATGAGAATTATGGAAGAGAGAGAAAGAAGAAATGGCAA
Organism: Iris pallida; assembly: GCA_029216955.1. Taxonomy (NCBI): domain Eukaryota; kingdom Viridiplantae; phylum Streptophyta; class Magnoliopsida; order Asparagales; family Iridaceae; genus Iris; species Iris pallida. Next base: position 11,512,706 of record JANAVB010036020.1, read on the forward strand.
TAAATATCAAAGGTGGTGGTAGGTAGGGGGGGTTGTGGTGGAAATGAAGGAGAAGCATAGGCTAAGGTGTTCCACCCTTGGCCCATGATGAACCAAGCATTGGGCCGGCCGAACCAAGCCAACCCAAACCGAGAGTAAACAAGCCAAGCCAAACCAAGGAGATATGCAAATATAAGATAAAATACGTATACGTATTCCAAATACGTAATACGAACAACAGGCATTACAGATCGTATATTGATAATGCATGTTGTTAGGTCATCAAAAAGGCAATTGGAGGGTCTATACTGGTAGGAGAAGAGGATAGTAAGAGGGTGGTAGAGTTTTATGTCAAACTGAGATCGATAATGTCATGCCCCGACTCGAAATCACCTGAATCATCGTCCTCGCAGGGAACATGAGGTCGCACGAGCCTGGAGTTGCGCTCGTACAAAACAAGATGACAAGTTCTCAAAATGGTTATCTTTAATTTGATATTAGCAAACGGAAGAAAACAGAGTATACGAAACAATTCTCTTTATTGATTATGAACTGAGATTAAAAAGGCTTTCAATAGCCCAACTGAATTTGCCAGGTTGGCTACAACACTCAAGTTCTCTCTTGCCCACAAAAGATTTTACCGTTCCATACATCATGCATTTTATATCTCGGCCGTATCAATCTGGTTGCAAGTCCGAGCGTCAATGCGATCGCAGGCTTCAAACACAACGATATTCCATGCCTCTACGCGATCAAGCGAAGCTTCGTCGCGAGCAATCCATTCCCTGCACCCTGCATGAAAGCTGGTGGGAGATCAGTATGTTCGTCCTCGCATGTACTGATGAAAAGACCCACTTTCTAAACTGACATTTAGTATTTATGTTGAATCATGCAACTTAGCTTATGATCTTGTTATATTCTCCTTAGGGTCGATTTCATAGCATATTCGAAAGCGGTAAAGCATGTTATCATGGTGAGCATGTTATTTGAGTTGAATAGGTAAGAAGACAAGCAATCTCGTGTTTATTTCGTGGCGCGACTTCTTACCAACATAGACGCACTCGCCCTTGCACCGACGCAAGGTGAATACGCCCCATTCCTTCCCTGTCATGTTATAAGTGCTCTCTATACATGATCTACGTGCAGGATACATACATACCTGCACTTTCAACCCATCGTCCCTTAACTATATGAAGGTCTTTGGCGTATCCGTGCCAAAATAGACTAAAGGCGTTTCTCTTTTTCTTTCTTTTCTCTCTTTCTTTTCTTTCTTTCTTTTTTCTCTTTATTTTCTTTCTTTCCTTTCTTTTCTTTCTTTCTCGAATTGGGTAGCCCGGCGCCTCTCATAGTGGATTGCTGTCCCAATTACGGAGATCTTTCGCTGTATACCATCATTTACGGATTTTCACATCTCGCTAAGCGATCGCTAATCATTTTGCGGATGTGCGTCTATCAAAGATTATATCCCTCCTAGGTCGAACGGTCCCGGTGCCCCGGTGCACCCGTTCGGAGGGAACGTTCCGTGCACAGAAGATTATCACAATTATCTCAAGTCCATTCGACCATGCAACACACTATTATTCAAACGACCAAACATAGTCTTGAGTTCGAGACTCAGATTTTATCATCTCGTACTTCTTTCATTAACTTTCTATGTTCTTACATTTTATACTTTGTTTCAATGTTCAATGGCATCATGTCTCAACTCAATGTTCGTCAACCGAACGACCCGAAGGTCCCGAACACCTTTTAAGGCATCATGCCACATCTGACAGTTCCGTCACCTACATGCCACAACTGTTCTCTTCGCAACGAAGCCATCTTTTATGAATCTCGTGCACGTAGGCACGCTTTGACACGATTGATTTTCTTCCTTCGAGTCGTGCATGCAATGCACGTCTCGATACCGTAATTTCATGTTCTTAGCCTTAATGTACAATATTCGTAGCTTGCACGCTAGGGCGCTCGCCTTCAAAATCTTTCAATGAGCTAGCCTTTCTAACTCGTGTGCGAAGGCACGGAATGGCTCGTGCACGAAGGCACTCGTCGAATACAGTTATCCCATGTTCTTACGGCTTGCGCACCGAGGCACTCGCCTTTGCGATATTCAATGTTCCATAGCGACTCGTACATTTGATGCACGTTTCATTTCAATTGTTCTAACTAGTGTTCGACACACGCTATAATTTATCTTCCGATCGGACCATACCCGTGGCGTCGATAGGTTAACTTAACATACAATGATACATTCTTACTTAAGCATGAAGGAGTAAAAAAAGAGTCAATCCCACTACCTTAAATCGATATGCCTTGTTGTTTGCCGAGCCGATGCGGCTCGATTTCACATCTTTGTTGCATGGCCAAATCTTTTGACTTAGTCATTCAGACACTTCTTGTTTCATCGAACTATTCGATCGATTCCGACCTACCGTGCCCAAGTCTCAGCCCGTTGTAAGGCGAAGATTTGGATTTTGCAGACCCGTTACGAATGAGATAAAATATCGACCTCTAATATTTCAGCGTAAATGGATAGCCTGCATATGAAACCAACTAAAATTAATACTTGCATCGATTCGGACTTGCGCCTTGGTCGATTCGATTTCTTAGAATCTTCGAGCCGACTCAACGCACTTATCCTTCGGGACAATACGACGCTTCGCATCGATTCAACTCGATGCATTTCTTTGGGACAATGCAACTCTTCGCATCGACTTAGTTCGATGCATTGCTCGGACAGCGTAACTCTCGTATCGATTCGCATCGATACATTTCATTCGGTCAACGCGACTCTTTGAGTCAACGTCTCAGCGTAATGCGCCGTACGGAGCGGGATATTACATATAAGACTTTGGACACACGAGAATACATTGATAGCTGATCAACGGATACAAGAATAAACTAGGACCTTGTAGCAGTGCTATGATGCTACATTTATATGGAGAGAAGGAGCATGTTGCCGGTTCTAATCCTAAGCCATGTGGGATTTTTATTCTCAATAAAATCAGAGTGGCTACAGATCCACAATTGCGATATTTTTTCGCTCGGATCGAATAGTCTAGGGAGATTGACTCGAGTTGGTTGGCTCATGGTTTGGGCACAATATAGATCGAGTTAGAGATTGATGGATTCAACAACATACGGTGGGGATTATACGTTGAAACATAGTGATGGTTTGATGTAATAACTTAAACTAGTGGATTTCTGGTCGGATTAATAATTATGGGTTTAAATTCGACAATCAAATTTAACCCAAAACATAATGAATGACCTAGATTTATAACTTGAAGTTAGGTATGGGTGCGAGTTTGGGTTAGCTAGTCTGGCCCAACCCATTAATCTAATTAATAAGAAAAAAAGTTTTAATTGTTTATAAATGATTTTAGTTATCAAAATTTAAATTAAACTATTTATTTATGGGTGCGAGCTCGTGTTAGCGGGTATGGTCCATGACTATGCAAATATGTATACAACTTATACTATAAAACATATCTTGCATGGTAACATAAATTGAAATAATGCAATAAAATCTCTACTTTTACATCTCGTCCCTCGAGTTTATACTCGTAAACTCACATTCCCATTCATGGTTATCAACCCATTGGTTCCAAACCATTCCAACTATTGCATAATATAAACCATTTACATACCGCTTTTCATAGAAAATATCATACTACAATATCGTTGAATTACACGCTTAGGAATTCACCATATCATTCTCGTGTATAGATGCACTAACAGTTTAAAGTTCTAATGTTTCAATCAATAACAGCTTCTTTTATCTTTAACTTCTTGCCGGGCATCATCAATACTAATAAGGATGTTGCAAAGGAAACAAAGAGAATTATTTTATTAAGACGTAAAGATAAAAAAAATAATGGCTATAACCACCTACCGGTTAGAGGATTGTCGAGAAAATAAAAATTACTTCGCAACGAACAATTTTTCGTCATGCGTCCTCCTGCAATGACAACAACATCGGATCAATATTCATCTTCTATCTTTTCTTTTTCTTTCTCCCAAAATCCCAAAATGAATGAAGAAAGCGACGAAAGCGAACAATTTAACCATTCATTTAACAATTTAACTAAGCAACGAAAACGTCTAACAAAAATAACAATAAAAAGTTATGAGAATAGACTCTTATATATAGTTCATTATATAAGACACAATCGAATTTAGTGTATTTTGGACTTACTCCAACAGAAATCAATCCATGAATATGACAAGATCGTAATGCATTTGTCCCGATCCATTAGATGCCGAAAGATTGTCCCAATTAGCCCAATTACGACCGAGTTATATCATCCATAGGCCAACACGATGCCACTGCCAATATCAGGGCACTACACCAAACATACATAAAAATTATATAAATTAACTTAAGCTATTAGAAACATATTAGTCAAGTTTTAGGTCAATCCATGAACATTTACTATCAAAAATCTAAAAACATTACTAATGGCGCCCCACTCCATAATGCTTTGGGGAGTCATTAGGAGCGACATTTTGTTCTTTACTTATAATTTTGGCAAAAAATTTTATGTTTCATGCGATTGGGGATAATTTTCTCCCTCCACACGAAATTTTCTAACCAAATAATTATTTTAAGAATTTTTGACTTTCCCCCACTTAATAAAATAATTTTATATTTACATCCCCTTTTTTGTATTTATTAGACTTATATTATATTTTTTGTCACGAAAAATATTTTTTTGCCATGATAAGTTGTCGTTAAATATTTTTCGTGACAAAACGTGGAGAAGTCAAATGAATACCAAAAGTGGGAATGTAAGTTTAAAATCATATTATTAAGTGGGACTAAGTAAAAAATTTCTTCTTTTAAGGAATTGATATATGTAGTCTGAGCTCTCTAACCTATTGGTATTAGAGTGGACACCAGGAGGGGCTGGCAAGTAGGGGTGAGCATTCGGTTTATTCGGTTTAAAACCGAACCGAATAAGCAAAACCGAATTCGACCGAAACCGAATAAGTAAAACCGAAACCGAACCGAATTGGTCAATAACCGAACCGAACCGAACCGAATTAAATCGGTTCGATTTTCGGTTTATTCGGTTTATTCGGTTTTTTTTTTGGTTTTTTTTGTGTTTTTTTTGTTAATATATATAATAACTAAATATACCTAGATATATTTATTATATACATATAGTATATATCTCTATATATATATATATATATATACCTATAGTATATATCTATATATATTTAGTATATACCTATAATTTATACCTATATATATATATATATATTTTTTAATACCTATATATATATATATATATATATATATATATATATATATATATATATATATATATATATATATATATATATATAAACTAAAATTTCTTATTCGGTTTTCGGTTTTGAACCGAAACCGAAACCCAAAACCGAAACCGAAACCGAATAAGAAATTTTAGTATTTTCAAAACCGAAACCGAACCGATTTTTTTCAAAACCGAACCGAATCTCTTATTCGGTTCGGTTCGGTTCGGTTTTCGGTTCAAAACCGAATAATGCTCACCCCTACTGGCAAGGTTCGAGTTTCCAATTGGGTGTGTGAGTAGGATTTAATTTTTTTTTTTTTGATATATGTAGCACTTTTTAAAATCTATTTGGACCGTGGTCACAAATTGGGTCCCATATTTTTGGACATCGAGACAGAGCAGGCGTGCCACTCGAGTTATTAATTCTTTTTCAAAAATCAAACCGAAGAAATTCTGAAGCCGACTTCCTCCATTTCTTAATTCCGATTTGTTGGCAAATTTCAATCAAAAGAATTTCTTCTCTCTCCAGTTTGTGAGCATCGCGAGGAGGAAGGAAGGAAAGATTCGGCGGAGATGGAGATGGCTCCGGTCGACGCCGGCGGCGACGGAGGAGGAGGGGGGTCGGCGGCGGTGGAGGTCAACGTATCGGCGTCGGACGACGAGATCTCTCCCCTCGTCGCCGATGTCCCCTCCAAGAAGCCTACGAAGATGACCATCTTCTCCGTCTCCAAGCCGCTTAGGAGATCACTCAAGGTCCTTTTCGTTTTTTTCCTCGATGCACACCACGTGTTCGATCTATTGCTCTCGACAAATTGTTCGGTTTCCCAAGGAAGGGGTTGTTCGTGGAATGATGCACGGGCACGGATGCTTTCGCGTGACAGTGCGGACACGGCCACATTTTTCTGGCGCGTCCTAGTATAATTTGGAGGAGTGTCTGTTTGGTGCTCAGTAAGTGTTTGACGCGAAACGGCTCTTATTATTTCCATCACGGGACACGGACACAGACACAGAAAATATTTTTGACGGGTCTAGTGTATTTTTTTCTTTCTTTTTAATTACAACCCACACACACTTACACGGCCTTACGGTTGGGGGGTTCGAACCCTGCCGGCAGTGTTTGTTAGTCCCGAGGTTTGATCAAAGATGGTAGAACTAGATGTCGAGATCAGAGGTTCAAACAAGCGTTCCCCTTCTGATTATTCTCGAGATCCACGAGGAACACTATAATATAAATCTGATTACAAAGACAACAATAATCAGAAAATAAATCTCACGTTCTTCCTCGCAATCGCAGTTGCTGACGGACAGAACTGAGTTACAACTCAGAGAAAAGAGAATAAAGAAGAAGAGAAAAGGTTCTTGCTGGGGTGATTAAGATCACCGTTGCTCAAAGCAAGATTTGTCCTACCACGATCTGCTTCCAAGAACCAGCAAGTTCACGAAGAACTTCTGGAACGCACGTAAGTCAATATTTGAGACTTGAACGGACTTCCTGGACTTTACGGACTCCCTTAACACTCTTCTTGGTGCATCTTCCAAAGGAGACCAATGGGCTCTATTTATAGAGTGGAGTGAGACTTCACCTTTTCTCCTATCCGATGTGGGACTAAAATACCAATACTCAAAAATAGAGTTTGATATTTTAGATCATCCCACAATCAGCATAGTAGTGTGTCAGTCCACGCCTACCCCCCGAACACTCCCGTGCATGCACGCGACAACTTGGAATCCGTGTCCGAGTCCGAGTCCGCACAACAAATATCAACTTGCATCCTTGTTGGAATTAATTCTTTTTCCTTCTAGGAAAATACTCCCACATGGCACACACTTGTGTCCCACCACACCTCATGTGCACACCTCAACACAAGCAATGCATTATATTGAGATACTCACCATTTGGTGTAGCCGATGTGAGACTATCTTTCCTAGTCTAAAGGCAAAGATACCAACAATCTCCCACATATCTCAATATATTATTATGGGTTGAGCGTTCCTCACAGTGACTGCCTATCATGCATTAGGAGAGATGTCGCTGACGACTTGAATCTTCCCGCATGGGTCAAATAACAGTATGATACAAGAATGGACTAAGCCTTAAATTCTGCACCATTACTGTAATTTTTCTCACTCACATAATGACATCAGCTGTGCTTCCGGTTGCACATTAAAGGCCCTGTGCATGCCTGGTTTCAGTGAATGTATCTTGGACGTCTACAAGTTTACCCTCAAGAGACGGCCTGAATCTCTTTCCATACATTCTAGGTGAGTTCTTTTAAAGAGTCCTTTGGCATGAAGCCTTGCGCTTCCTTGCGGTGCTACCCCGCTATGATATGGCCCAAAGCCGAGGCTACACCTCATCGTGGTGTCACGTCACTGTAGCATGAGGTCCCAGCCTCTTTGTAGTGCCAAACTACCCAGCATGAAGCCTTGCGCTTCCTTGCGGTGTTACGCCGCTGTGACATGGCTCGCGTAGCCGAGGCTTTACCCACTCTAGGTACCTTTTGGTGGTGCCACACCACTGTAACATGAGGTCACCGGCCTCTTTGTAGTATTGACTACCACTCTTCATTCTACAACATTAGGCTACCTGTCTATATGCGGTGCTACGCCGCTGTGACATGGCTCGCAAAGCCGAGACATTATCCTTACCGAGGAACCTCTTGGTGGTGTCACCCCACTGTAGCATGGAGACCTTACGCTCCTTTGTAGTGTTGTGCTACCGTACTTCCTGTAGAGCACACCAGACATTCAAAATGCCTGAGAACTCATTAAGGCGTCTAAGCCATCCTCTCACATGACTTGTTCTTTTAAGAGAACAGATAGTAGACAACATTGGTTATGGGTCCGTAACCCCTCAGTGTCTCAAAGGACTATCCACTGTTCCAGATATTCTCTCCATCAGTGGTCCTTCTTTGAACCAAAAGTTAGATGCCTAGTAGATTTCTCTTTGAACTAATAGCATAAAACTTTATGGTAGAATTACAAAGAAAAATATCACATCGTCTTCAAGTCCATCATAATTGCTGTGTCCTCGACCTGCTGGTACTTGAGACCTTTGGTGAACGGATCGACCAAAATTTTCTGACTCCGAACATCAACCACGGTAATGCCTCCAGTCTTTATCAGATCATTCACCGTCCTGTGCCTCAATCGCACAGTCCTCTTCTTACCATTGAAGAGATCATTTGTATCGGTACCGCCGAAATTTGTGCACCAACTACTGAAAGATCATACATGAGCTCCTCAAGCCATTCTACTTCTTCTGCTGCTGCAGCCGGTGCAAAGAACTCGGATTTCATTGAGGAATGAGAGAGCATTGTATGCTTCTTCGACTTCCACGATATAGCAGCTCCACCCATGGAGAAGATGTATCCTCCTGTGGACCTTTCGCTCTCTGCTTCTGAACACCAGCTTGCATCACTGAAGCCTTCCACTACTGTCGGATATCCGCTGTAGTGCAGTGCATACTTCTGAGTTCTCTTGAGATATCTCATAACTCTCTTCACGGCCTTCCAGTGCTCCACACCTGGGTTGCTCGTGAATCGACTCAGCATCCCCACGGCGAAAGTTATGTCAGGCCTTGTGGCAGTAGTTGTATACATCAAACTTCCGATGACGCTTGAGTACTCCAGCTGCCTGACGCTTTCCCTAGGATTTGGCTCAGCTTCTTGTCACACCTGTAAGGAGTGTCGATCCCTGGAAGATCCTGATATCCATAGCGTGTGAGCATCTTCTCAATGTAATGAGACTGTGACAGCGCCACTCCAGTATCTGTCTGGATGATCTTTATCCCTAGGATAACATCAGCTTCCCCTAAGTCCTTCATACTGAACTTAAATGAGAGGAACTTCTTTGTCTCAGTGACACGTGCTAGATCCGTACCCAGGATCAGCATGTCGTCCACGTATAGACAAACGATGACTCCTCTTCCGTCAGCGAACTTTGTGTAAACACATTTGTCCGTCTCACTGACCATGTAGCCGTTTGATCTAATGACTTTGTCAAACTTCTCGTGCCACATCTTGGGAGCTTGCTTCAGACCGTATAGAGATCTCACCAACCTGCAGATTGTCTTCAAGGCCCTTGACGATGAATCCTTCTGGCTATTGCATGTAGATCTCTTCGGTCAACTCTCCATTCAGGAATGCTGTCTTCACATCCATCTGATGTATGACGAGCTTGTGAATTGCACTCAGAGCAATCAACATCCTGATGGTTGTCATCCACGCTACTGGAGCATATGTATCGAAGTAGTCGATCCCCTGCTTCTGAGAAAACCCTTTAGCTACCAGCCTTGCTTTGAACTTGTCAATAGTTCCATCGGCCTTCATCTTCTTCTTGAAGATCCACTTGCATCCGATTGGTTTAGCTCATTCGGGCAGATCGACCAACACCCACGTATTGTTGGAGGTTATAGAGTCATACTCATCATTGATAGCCTCCCTCCAGAAGACAGCGTCTCTGGTCTTCATCGCCTCATCATAGGAAAGCGGATCAGCTTTCACATGATAGGTGACTAACTCATCTCCGAAGTCCTTCTGTCTCCTCACCCGCTTAGATCTGGGTCTGCGAGTTCTGGTTCAACAATTGTCTCTGGTATGACAATTTCTTTTTCTTGGACTGTTTCTCCGTTGGAAGTGATAGCCGCCTGTGCACTCACATTATTCTCCGGAATGTCCGCGATAACAATGTTCTTGTGCCTCGCAAATTTATCTTCAACGAATTCGGCGTCGCGAGATTCAATGATTTGATTGGTTTCAACCAAGGTTTAAAGTATCGGCCGATACCGATACGTATCGGCCGTATCGGATCGGATTTGACGCTGACCGATCCGAAACGCAGCCAAATTATCAGTATCGGCCGAGAACGCAATAAAATTTGTTGGATCGGTTCGTATCGGGCCGATACAGTCCGATACCCACCGATACGGGCCGATACCGGCCGATACGAAGTGAAACCCTAACATTTCATAAAGTTCAGAGTTCAGACAAAGCATGAAGAATCTCCGACAAAAAAAAGCAAGCTTTACTTTGGGTCAAATCCAACAGAGAATCCAATAATGAAAAAATTCACACAGTTCATACCAAAATTCTATAAATAGATCCAAAATGGCCAATCAAAGTATCAAACAACCACCACAACAAAGAACAAAAAAAAAATTGAAGAAGAAATTGTGAAGAACTTACCTCGAAGGTAACAACGGCTTCTTCCCCTTTGTGGTCGCCTTCACCGAGGTCGACTTTGTCGTCGCCGCCTCCGCATCCGCCTTTGCCGCTGCCGTTGGAGGAGTGGTGGCAAGAGAGCGGTGGCCTCTCTCCTCCCTATCTCCTTTGACTCGGTGGAGAAGAGAATCGGTGGAGGCGGCCCCGAGAACGGAGCTGGCGGCGGAGAGGGGGAGAGAAAAATTTCAGATCTGAAATTTCTCTCTCCTCCCAACAGTTACATATAGGGTTTAAAAAAAACCAACTGCTTAGATGGACGCTCGAACCGGAGTTTTCTCGAACATTCGAGCAGCACTTAAGAGTTCCACCACCAAACAGCAGCTCACTTTAACTTTCGTGTTTAATATGTCATAGAAGTGTATTTATAGCTTACATATGTATGTAAGCTATAAATATATTATTTATAGCTTATATATATATATATATATATATATTATTTTGTTCTTTTTTTGCTAACTAATTGTACCTACTCAACTAACTTTTGTTCTTATATATATATATATATATATATATATATATATATATATATATATATATATATATGTTCTTTTTTTTACATATATATATAACTGACTTTTGTTTATTTTATTTTTTACTCAACTAACTTTTTTTTACTAACTAATTGTATCTAACTAACATATATACTCAACTAACTTTTGTTATTTTTTTACTAACTAATTGTAACTAACTAACTAACTAACTAACTATATATATATATATATATATATATATATATATATATATATATATTTTGCATGTAACGTTTTTTATTATTGCATGTAACGTTTTTTATATTTCATTTTTAGGATTATATAATGGCGCCGAAAAGTCGTACGGTGGAGGAAATGGATGTTGGTTGGAACCATGGCAAGTGTGTTGAAGAAAATAGGAAGAAGGTACAATACAATTATTGTGACAAAAAGATGGACGGAGGAGTTACTCGTCTCAAACAACACTTAGCTGGTATTAAAGGAAACGTAACATCGTGTCCTGAAGTACCACTTTAGACAAGAAGAGAAATGTTGTTGCTTGTCGAGGGTACGTTAGGTGCCTGATCAAAGTCGGTCGCATATCGTGAGAAGGAGGTGAGAAATATTCTAGAGGTGGGAGGAAGGAGTATGGACCCATATGTCCTAAGAAAACAAGGGACAAAACAACCCAAAATAAAGGGTGCCCTTAAGGGAATAAAGAATGCTAAAGAGCATATAGGAAGATTTATAGCAAATTTTTTTATATATAATAATATACCATTCAATGCTGCAAAAAGTCCACATTATCAACCGATGATAGACAGCATAGCAGCTTGTGGGAGTGGAGTGAAAGGTCCAACTCCTTATGAGATATCTAATACATACTTAGATATGTAAATAAATGACATAGAGGAGTACTTGAAATCCTTTCATAAATATTGGGATGAATATGGGTGCACAATTATGTGCGATGGATGGAGTACTCAGAACAAAAAATGCATCATTAACTTTCTTGTATATTCTCCACAAGGAACCATATTTCTTAAATCTGTAGATGCATCTGACAAATACAAAGATAGTAATTACATATTTGGACTGATGAATGAAGTTGTAGAACAAATTGGAGAAAAAAGGGCCGTCCAAATAGTTACCGACAATGGCTCCAACTACAAGGCGGCGGGATTAAAGTTAATGGGGGTGAGAACACACTTATACTGAATTTTTATTAATTTAAATAAAGCTGCATTATATTTATTATTTGTATGTTTGTGTGCTGGTGAGAAAAAACTTATATTGGACTCCTTGTGCAGCACATTGTATAGATCTAATGTTGAAAGATATAGCTAATTAATGATCCAAGTATTAAATCACTAATACAGAAGTCTCAATAACTGACTTGTTTCATATACAATCATGGTTGAGCTCTTAGCCTCATGAGAACCGAGACTCGGAATGGAGAATTGGTTAGACCAGCCATCACTAGGTTCGCTACCAATTTTCTTGCTTTAGATTCCATTCTTACACATCAGGCTGATTTAAAAAGGATGACAAATACAAGGGGTTGGACGGAGAACTACATAAAACTCAATCGCAAAGATAGAGAAAAGACAAATGTAGTTGTCGGCTTAATCGACAGTCAAACTTACTGGAGGGATATTGCAGGGGTCACTGCAATATTTGGACCTCTAGTAAAAGTTTTAAGGATTGTTGATAGTGATGATAAAGCTGAGATGGGCCATCTTTATGAGGCTATGGACAGAGCTAAATTCATGATAAAAAAGAATGTTGGTAAAGGGTACAAGAAATGGTGGCAAATGATTGATAAAAGATGGAATAATCAACTACATCAAGATATCCATGCAGCTGGTAAGTACTCTATAAATTGAATACCCTTAAAAATATCTTTTATAATGCTTATAGGGATTTTAAACTAGTTATTTATTTTGCAGGTTATTTCTTAAATTCCAAGTACCAATATGCTAACGATGTTGTAAACGACGATGAGGTGCTAAATGGCTTCTACCGCGTCGTTAATAGAATGGTGAATGACAATGAAACATGCCTCAATATAAACAGAGAGGTAACTATTGTTCGATATTGAATTTTTCATCTTTAAAATATTTAATGTCATAACTTGTGTAATATCACTTTGTAGGCGGAAAGGTTCCGATTGAAAACTGGTGCATTCGGTTCAAATCAATTTCAAAGTGTTGTAACTCGATGTCTCCCTGGTAGTAATAGTTAATAACTTAATACTTCAAAATATTTATTAGGTAAAGTTAAATATTTACAGAAACTAACATATTTTATTACTTTTGTAGCTGAGTGGTGGTCCATATATGCTAGGAAGGATGCTCCAAATTTGACTCGATTAGCTGTGCGCATCCTGAGTCAAACAGTGTCTTCCTCCAATTGTGAAAGGAACTGGACAACATTTTCTCTCATCCATACTCGTCCCCGCAATAGGCTTACAATGGCGAGACTAGAAAAACTGGTTTCGTCCATTATAATATGAGATTGAGGGTTCGAAATGTACAAAGATCTGGAGATAATCAAAATGTTATAGATTTGGATGAGATATTTCACGATTAAGATCCACTCACAGCTTGGACTAGAGAAAAAGAAGCACCACTCTTGGATGGTAGAGAAAATGAATGGTTAGATGATAACTTGGATATCGATCCACAAAATACTGCCGCAAATGCTCGAAGGCCTGAAAAAATAAAGAAAACACCAAATGTACCATCTCGACAGGTCGACAACGATAAAGACGACAGTACTGATAGTGGAGGAAATGGAGCTACACTCGCGACTGGTGTTTAACAGTCACATGAATATAAAAATGTTGGAGACCAGTCACATGAATACTCTGGAGACTGGTCAAGTGATCATCAACCTAGAGAGCACCGTATGGATGATGTATATGCTGGAGGATCTAGCTATCATGATGTGCCTACTCCTTCGGACAATTACAACAACACATATGATAGTTCATTTACAAGTTATTATCCATACAATACTCCAGAGGCAGAAGCCGCAGAACAACATTCTACATTTGATGGCCTCATGATAAATTTTTTTCAATAATACAGATATCAATCTCTACTATCCTCATAACCAACAACCATATCAGAACGATTTCGATAATTACGAACCATTTTAGTGATATATTTATATTCATTTGTATTCATTTTTTATATTCATTTTTTGTATTCATTCTTTTATTTGTAGTTTTGTACACTTTATATACTTCATAGTTCATACCTATTGTAAAAAAAATTTATTCATGAAATTTAAATAAAGGGATAGGCCAGAGTCCCAATGAATTTTTCTGGCCAAGTGTTTTTTGTTGAAATTTTAAATTCAAAATAAATCATGTAGCTAATTTTATTTCCGTATATTTTGAAACAAAATAATTGGATCATGGATTATATTGTAACCATTTGTAACAATGCATAAAACTAAAATTCTAGATATAAAATTATAAATAATTTTTTTATTTACATAAATTTAAAAAAAGTCCGAACAAATATAATTATTAATTATATAATAATGGGTCTTGTGATTTTTGTCTCGTCCAGCCATTTGCATTGCTTCTAATCTCTTGTGCCTCCCTTTATGCTCCTTAATTCGTAAAAATTTGAACTTGTAGTAATAAAACAATACAAGATTCAATTAGTACGAATAATTAATTAATGGCATAGTAAAATTGAAACTAAAAATACGGAAATGAAGAAAACTTGTAATCTTGTATATCGCAGTTAAACCAATCACAAAGGATGACTATTATTTTATTTAATTATAATAATAAAAAACTTAAAAATAATTAAATAATGCATAAATATGTTTAAAAAATTCTAATTTTTTAATAATTATTTAATATTGCCGATACTGCCAATACCAAAAAATCCGATACTCCGATCCGATACCGCCGATACCACCGATACTTTCGATACCAATACTCATACAAATTGTCCGATACCGATATTTTGAACCATGGTTTCAACATCAAGAAACCTCCGACATCACTTTTCTCAGCATATCCCAAGAAGATCGCCTTTGTAGTCCTTGTTCCAAGCTTCTGAATCTTCAAGTCCGGAAGCTTCACATATGCCAGGCACCCCCACACTCGAATGATGTTCAAGTTGGGTCTGACTTTGAACCATAGACCATGAGAAGTGACTTCGGAACCTGCGTACGGAACTCTATTCAGAATGAACGTAGCCGTTAACGCAGCTTCTCCCCAGAAGCAGTTTGGAAGACCTGCAATCAACAACATTGAGTTCATCATCTCTGTCAACGTCCTGTTCTTCCTTTCAGCTATTCCATTTGATTGAGGAGAATACAGAGCAGTTGTCTCATTGACAATTCCATGTTCTTTGCAGAACGATGCGAATTCAATAGACCTGTACTCTCCGCCTCGATCACTTCTGAGTCTCTTGAGTTGAACTTCTCGAATGCTTCGTCTTTAGACTTGAGCAGATAGACGAACGCGTACTTCGAGTAGTCATCGATGAATGTAATAAAATACTTCATCTTGGCCCTTGTGGAGAACACTGAAGTCACAGATATCTGAGTGTACCAACTCCAGAAGATCTGTACTTCGAACGGTTTTCTAGCGATCTTTGTCTGTGCACAAACCTCACACTTCTCCACCTCCTTACTCCCACATTTGGAGATAAGTCCTAGACTAGACATTTTGTTTATTCTTTTACAATGAACATGTCCTAGTCTATTGTGCCATAACTCAAGAGAATAACCAGAAGAAGAAACTGCATTAATCATTTTTGCAGGAGTTACAAGTTGAAGTTTGAACATCCCTTCGGTACAATAAGCTTTTCCGAAGTATGTTCCTTTGTAGGACATCACTATCTGTCCAGCATTGACGTCCATCCTCAAGCCTGCGTCACATAGCAGACTTCCAGAGACCAGGTTCTTGGCTATCACCGATACATGCTTCATATCTTGAAGCGTCAGCGACTTTTCCGAAGTTAGGTTCAGTACCACCGTTCCTGTCCCCAGTACTTCAGCTTGTGTCTGGTCCGCCACCATAACCTTCTCAGATGTAAGCTTGTATGTGGTGAACAACTCCTTATTAGAGCAAACATGGCAGGATGCACCCGTGTCCACCCACCAGTCGGTGTCAACACCAGCCGTGGCAACCTGCACAATCATGGCAATCTTGTTAGGCTCACCTTGCTCTATCTGTTTGGACTTTGAAGCAAGTCACATCTACTTGGGCTTTGGCTTTGACTTGAACGAAGCCGACTTCACCTTCAGATGGTTGAAGTCCTTCTTCTTCTGGTTGTGAGAAACCTTATGCTTCCCCTTGGAGTCCCCCGCATGCACCAAGTTGGCCTCTGCCAACTGTTTGGACAACGTGTCAAATTTGTTTTTAGCCATCAACTCATCTCTAACATTGATGTTGTGAAGTAGTTGATCCAGGCTGATTTGCATCTTCTTCATGTGCATGTCCGAGATAAAACTGTTCCATCCTGACGGAAGCTTGGCAACTATACCCCCTACGACAAAAGCGTCGACAAGTGGCATGCCATCGTCCTCAAATTTTTGACATAACTTGAGGAACTCCTTGACTTGAGGCAACATCGCCTTGTCGTCCTCAAATCGCATGTTCCAGACCTTCTAAGTCACATGGATCTTGTTGTGGTTCTCAGCTGCCTGATAATGCTTCTCTAGAGACTCCCAGACGACCTTAGCATGGTCCGTCTTGCTGTATGACTCCGCCAGAGTATCCTCCATGAAGTTCAAAATCATCAGCTTGCAGAGATTGTTGTCTCTCCTCCATTTGTTCTGCTTTGCGGTTGCAATCGCAACTGTCCGAACAGTAGCATCATCCTCGTCTGGAATCTCCGGTTCTGGTTCTGTCAGAACGTAGTCCACCTCTGCCAGTTGCAGATTCATGCATACCTTCCTCTTCCAAGAGTTGTAATGATCCCCGTCGAACTTCTCAAGTTTGTTGAAACTTGTATCCAGAAGTTTCGCACGACTGTTCTCCATCTACAAGGATCTTGTTTTGAGATTGTTAGTCCCGGGGCTTGATCAAAGATAGTAGAACTAGATGTCGAGATCAGAGGTTCAAACAAACGTTTCCCTTCTGATTATTCTCGAGATCCACGAGGAACACTATAATATAAATCTGATTACAAAGGCAACAATAATCAGAAAATAAATCTCACGTTCTTCCTCGCAATCGCAGTTGCTGACGGACAGAACTGAGTTACAACTCAGAGAAAAGAGAAGAAAGAATAAGAGGAAATGTTCTTGCTGGGGTGATTAAGATCACCGTTGCTCAAAGCAAGATTCGTCCCACCACGATCTGCTTCCAGGAACCAGCAAGTTCACGAAAAACTTCTGGAATGCTCGTAAGTCAATATTTGAGACTTGAACGGGCTTCCTGGACTTTACGGACTCCCTTAACTCTCTTCTTGGTGCATCTTCCAAAGGAGGCCAAGGGGCTCTATTTATAGAGTGGAGTGAGACTTCACCTTTTCTCCTATCCGATGTGGGACTAAAATAACAATACTCAAAAATAGAGTTTGATATTTTAGATCATCCCACAATCAGCATAGTAGTGTGCCAGTCCACGCCTACCCTCCGAACATTTCCGTGCGTGCACGAGACAACATGGAGTCCGTGTCCGAGTCCGCACAACAAAAATCAACTTGCATCCTTGTTGGAATTAATTCTTTTTCCTTCTAGGAAAATACTTCCACATGGCACACACTTGTGCCCCACCACACCTCATGTGCACACCTCAACACAAGCAATGATTATATTGAGATACTCACCATTTGGTGTAGCCGATGTGGGACTATCTTTCCTAGTCTAAAGGCAAAAACACCAACAGTGTTTGTGCTGCTTTCCACATGAGCTACAAGCGCTGGACGGTCTAGTATAATTTGGATGCACATCCGTTTGCAACATTGCCATGGCAATGGTTTCTTGGAGCATCCGTGTTACGTTACGGCAATGGTAATTTTTGGAGTGTTTATGCAGTGTCGAATATGTGTCCAGTAAATACATGGTAACCATTTTGGAGTGCCACGCTTCCTAGCTAGTAGGCTTGTGGTTTCTTTCAGGCTAGTGTACATGAATCCTTATGCAGTGTCGAATATGTGTCCAGTAAATATATGGTAACCATTTTGGAGTGCCACACTTTCTAGCTAGTAAGCTTGTGGTTTCTTTCAGGCTACTGTACATGAATCCTTATGCTTATAACTATGTATTACCTGTCATATTGTGGATTTGTAATAATATTATACATACTGATCTTAGTATCTTACTGCCTCTAAGTTGCTTAATAATTTTTTTTATACCTGCTTACCTAGACCCAAAGGAATAACGAATCTACAATGCATATGTATGTAGGAGCCATTATCAGGAGCGGGAGAACCTGAAGTTACTTTTCTATATCAGATTATTTTGTGGGCTTGGAGCGGATCCAAATACTCTGGTGTACTATGCATGGCTTCCTCTTCCACTATTTATTCGATCATGGAAGTCTTGATGGTCGTATTTCCAGGTTGAAAGGACTTTTGATGTTATTTCAATAATAAGTTCGTAGGACTTTAGTTTAAAGAAGCAGCTCTTGTATGCAATGTTTTTGACTTTTTATGCTTATGGTGGTATTTATTGTTTTCATAGTATAGATAATTAAAACTTTTATTTCGACCTGAATTTACGAAGTTCAAAATTACAGATACCATCCATTCTAGTTTAACATACCTACTTGATCAGTTACCTCAAGTGGATATTGATTCAACAATCTTACATTAGTTTGTAATGTTGTTTACAACCTTTAGATGGTCTTCCGAAAGTGAACCCAAACTTTTTGTTGGTTTTGTTTCAAGTATATCAACACATAATTTTGCCGTTATCAGGCATTGCCTGTAACTTCTTTCTCCCATTGGTCATGCGTATTCTTAGTTTTTACTGTCACTTTCACTTGTATTACCATGTCAAGTATTATTTTGTACCAACATTTGAAAATTTGGAATTTGGTGTGTTGCTGATGCAACTTATAGAGGTTTATTTTGGAAAATATTTTTTTAAATATGGTCTTCTCATTGTTTTCTTAATTGAATAAATTAGTCTTTTTCGTTGTTACTACCGACTATCTTATTTGTTTGTTTTCATGGGCAGTTCATTCAGTTCCCTTGTTCGAGATTCTGTGTATAAGATGTACGATTATTTTGGTCTTGTCAATTTTCTGGTTGCAGAGGATTGGGCAACCACTAGTTGTACCAACACATACAAGGAACCTTCTAATATTAAGATCTCTAGCTGGGTTTATCTCAGTGCTAAGTTTCATTTATAGGTCAGTAATGCTTCTTTTACTTTATGGTTTGAACTTTTATAGAAATTCTACTTTTGATGGCTTAGTTGCTTGTTCCCTTTTGTTCCTTTATACATGAAAATGCTTCTCTTAATGTCATGTAGTACTTCTTGCTTATGTCCAGTCATTGCATCAATAAATCTTCAATTTCATAATGTGTTGGGTTATATACTTCATTTTTGTCCTGTTCATTTATGTGTATGTCCAAATGTATAGATATTTAAAAAAAAAGCATTAAGTCACTAGTAACATATGTCATGCTGAATCTTATTAGGTAACATTTTGGCTTTTTGCATATTATGCTGAATATTGCAACACATTTTAACTTATAAAATATAACATTCTTGAATGTGCCCGTCTCTCCACATGTAATATGTGAATGTGTATATCTTTAACCGGATACAAATATTATCTCTCACTCCATTTCCATTCTTGCAATTACCTGATGCCTGTAATACTACATCATTGGTTAGTAATTTCATGTTACAATAATGTGATAATCAAGTTTCTTCAGTTAAAGTGATTTCACCCAGCTATTTTCATGTTGTCATCCTTCAGCGTCTTCGAAAATTTTACATTAGAACTCAAACTTCCATGCAGTGTTGAGGGAGTCTTTCACAAGGTTAAGAAATGTAAATGGTAGAGTGTGAGTTTTTTTTTTTGGGTCGCGCGGGTGTTGGTGGTGTAACCTTGCTCTACTACTTCTGGAGTCTGGCTCCATTAGTGGGATGATTTTATACCTTAGATCTAGGATAAATAGAAAGAAAATATTATAAGATGTTCTGTACATGTGTACATAAAGACCATACATTTTCTCAGTTAGGAGTGGTAAGATTTTTGTTTGCTGCCCTAATAGGTAAAAAAAGAAAAGAAAAGGGAGAAGGATTCTGGACCGTGGCAATAGAGAATAACATGATTGTTGCAAATTTGACAGACAGCCTGTAAGTGATGCAATTGTCAAACTCAATAATTGGCTTTGAAGTTTTATTGTCTTATGATAATATTAATGTTGTTTCTGGTTACCATTTGGAAGAGCACTTTATTTAAATTGGTGTATTCACATAAAACTTTTCATTCTTTCAATTATCTCTTTTACTAAAATAGCGCGTGGCTTTTCTCTTATTCTCACTTAATTACTTTCCCACCGTACTTGCTGAGTCTAAGCTTAAAAAAAAGTACTAAGCAGCAAGCCTTACCTTCGTGCCAGGCGACACACATCTTGACCCTCCCCGTAAGCGAGATCCTCAGACCCTGTGTAAGCGGGATCCTCGTGGCATTGGACGTCCATTTTTTCTATCCAAGTCGAGTGATCCCTTAGCTGATACTATGTTCTAGAGATGAATTGCAGTTCCTTATGTCACATAATGTCATATAACTCCTTGTTTTCATGACCAATCCTGTAGCGAATAAAGTTAGGTATTGTATATGTCGAATCGCATCTTTTTGTATGCTTCCTCTCTCAGTCCACTATTGTCCTTATGAATAACTTGGTCCACGTCTTAGAGACTGAAGTTAGGCTGGCAGCAACACAAAGAATATTTACTGACAGAAGCTTCTTGACATCGGTAGTGCTGGTCTCAAGTCTCAACTTGATGAGCAATGGTTTGGACAATGTTGCCGATAAAGCTTGACTTTGTCTTATATTTACAATTCAAATTTGCAATTGTGAAACAGAGCTATCTTCTGTTGGTTCATGTGTTATTTTGTAGTCAGGACACCTGACATATCCAATTTTCAACTTCAGAAAGTCATGTATTTATGTCATATATTAGTCCATATAATCACTGGATTCTGTCTAGTGTCTACAACAATAAAGTTACAAATATTCATCACATATGCTTTTATCTGATTGCCCATTCCTGTAAGTACGTGCTTTCTTACGTCCTTTCCTCTGAATTTCCATTCTTGCTGGCCATTTTTACATATAAATGTTTGCTTAGTATTTGGTTTCTTGGATCACAATCTTAAGAAGCTGTTAAGTCTGTACAGCAATGTTCTCATTTTCTGTGCAAACAAAACAATAAGCATTTAATGCTCAATTTGATCTTTCTTCCATTTCAGTGTCCAAAAGTTACCATTGTCATTAGCTGTCACATTAAATTTTGCAACCCCCATTATGGCATCCGTCGCAGCAAAGATCTTTTTACAGGAGAAATTGGCTCTTGCAAATTTTGGAGGTATGATTGTGCAGGTATTGTGTCAGAAATTTGTCATTTGATGCTTGATTTCCTCAGTCATGCGATACCTAAAAAAGTAAAAAGAGAATGTCATATACATAGGAACTTGGGTTTTTTTGGTTGCTAGGATCTAGATAGATCATTCTGCTCAATTGTTCGTGAAATAACTTTTCTGATGAGAAACACGAGTATGAATTGTGCAAAATCCTGTTTCTAACCTCTTGTTTGGGTTTTAGAAGCTGCTAATTTTTTTTCCCAGAAAAGGCAACTTAATTCCTGATTCTGGAAAGCCTTTAAGCAAGATACCAACAAAGTTTGGCTTTAATTGACCAAGTGGCTCGCCTACCAAGTTGTTTTCCTTTGGCGGCAAGTAATAGTTCTTATCCTGTAAAATATGTATAAAAACCGTGTTTGGAGTCTTGACTTTTATTTTTTTTTCTTCCCTTGTCCCTGATAATTCAAGGGTTCAATTCACATCAAGTCAGCTCAATATGCGTACCTAACAGATTAAGCTTTTGGGCTGTTTATCTGATATGGAATTACCAGGTTGAACACCCGAACAAAAATAGGGATGATGCTTTTCTCTTTCCTTTCTTCTTTCTTTCCTTTTGTTGAGGTCATTGCGATTAATAGGAACATTTGAAACCTAGACTTCTTCACATAATTCGGCAAGGGGTGTTGACTCTTGAGAGTGGTAATGAGAAATTAGTCTGTTCACTGTTTGGTAAAAGTTCAATACTGTATTTGGTTTTGCTAATCTTAGCCAATAGATCGCATGAAGTAGCATGTTTCTAAAGAATTGTACAACAACAACAAAGCCTTATCCCAAACTTTTGGGGTCAGCTCTCTCAATCCTTTTCTTCCATTCAGTTCTGTTCAGGGTCATGTCCTCAGTAACACTAACAAAAACCATATCCTTTTTGAAAACTTCAATCCTTGTTCGTTTCGGCCTACCTCTAGTCCTGATCGGAGCATCTATTGGTCTATGCAACAAATGTCCACTAAAAGAACATAGAACATATGTTCTTTATTAGATCATGTGTTCTCTCTTCATATCCACACTCAAGTGAATTGATTAGTCTTTTTTCTCAAATCAAGATGAAGGTAGTCATGTTTGTGCCTAAACACCTAGGTATATGTATAGGTATCACTATTCCAGACCACTTTGGTGTGAAAAACAAAATTACCCACATCAATGAGCATTTCTCCGAAAAGGCTACCCAACGACTGTCCTTTTAGGTTTCATGGCTAGGCCCTCTCTTGCACAAATAATCTCAGAAGGTTGATGTCAGGCCGCTAGCTGGCCCTAGAAACTGTCAATTCTTTTATAGGATTTTTCACATGCTCTATAGCTGGCCCCATTTGATTTGAGAAGGCTTGGATGATGACTGAGCAGGTGTCCAACTACAGAAGGTATGTTAATACTTAACAATAGATTATAACTTCTGTTCAACTACTTTTGAATTTCCAAAAAATGAAGAATTTGAATTATAACATAGTAATGATGGGGAAATGATATAACTATTAGTATTAATAGAAATTGATGTTAAGAGACACCTGCAGTACTGAACAAGTTTAAATAACTTTGTTAATGAAGAATGAGGCCCAATTTTTGACATGTAAGTATTTATGTTTGGCACATTGGTAGCAGATTTTAAGCTGACTATTTAGATTTTTCATCCCAACTTCTTGTATTCAAGAGAAGACTTTAGCTTTCTTCAGATTAATAAACCAAATATACATAATAACATACGATTCACAATCTCTCTCTAGTTGATGTGAAGTTTGTCAGTTCCATGAAATGTGCAATTATTTGTAACTTGAAGTTCTATTCTTTTAGTTAGAGTTTGTGATTTTTATACTATAGTTTCTGGATTTTATTTATTCCTACGGAAGGAATAGTTGCCTATGCAAAATGTAGCCTTCTGCATATTATGGTATGTTTGCTCTTCCAATCCTTTCTTGTGTGTATAAACAAAAGATGGCAAAAAGGTTTCTCCAGTAACATCAATATTATGACTATATTGTCTTCCTCACTCATCATCTATATTTTCATCTTTGGCTAATATTTTAGTAGCTTTAAGTCTATTCAATTGGCTTCTATATGCAGTCACTAAAATCATTTACTAGGGTTTATCGTTTATAAGGTTTACTTTTGGTCTAAATTCTATTACTGTTACACTTACTGAACTTCAGTTTTCTGTACGTTTCATGTATTGTCATAAATTGTTTCACTTGAAGAATAAGTACACGTTCCTGCATCTTGCCTTGCAATTTATAAACCACATGCAGTGGAGGACTTCATTAGTTTTAACTTTATAGAGAATAACAGATGCCTAATCTATCTGTCTATCAGGTTTAGCTTGTAGTTTCCTTGGTCTATGGTTGATTTTCCAGCCTATGCTTGTAACAAGAGGTATGGATTTGTAGAACTAGATATTGTCTTTATGGTTGAAATTTATGTATTGAATGATATTTGGAAATAATTACATGATATATTGCTATCCTGCATTTACATTCATAGTTCATCCTTTTATGTTACCTGTAGATTTTATTGGCCATACTTCTTTCTTTATTCCATTTTGTGCATTTATGAGTTAATGGTGTTAGTGCTAATTTTCTATTCGTGTTTTCTGTACAAGACTTATCTAAATACTCATGAGCTATCTATGTATATGGCGCATGAAGAAAATCAGTACAGATACTCTAGACATTCCAAAAACCATCGCTAACATGTCCTGGTATGCTAGGAGAATTGCTAGTTCTGATTAGTGGTCTAGTTTTTTTAAGCTTATGAACATGATAAAATGAATAAAATGTACATATGATGCACGATATTATGCTGCTCTATTTGTATTTTTTACCTCTAGTAATATGTCGACACAATTACCATAAGCACGATGGATGTGCTATGTAGAATGGAATTTTCAGGGCTCTTCTGCATAATAGGGAGGCATATGCCATGCAGTTCTATTTCAGCAAATGATCTGGAAGAGGAAGTTTAGGTTGTATTATACAATATGGTATTGTTATCTTTCATTTGGTGTGGAACTTTGATAAGTTCTAGATTTTGCTCAATATCGAAGTCGTTGAAGAAACTGCAGAGGTGGAGGAAACCTGTGAGCAGGTCAATGTGTGGATTGTAGAACAATTATTAACATATAACATTGTTGACTGCAGTTTATGCGTGGAAAGCCAGCTTCAATTATTTTAAATAAATAATGAGGAATATAAATATTTTGGAAGAGATATGCTCCCTATTGTTTGAAATAAAGAAATCAGGATATATGGGATGGTTAGAGACCGTAGCTGCTGCTTAAATCTTACAGATGAGAAGAGTAATAGTAAGGGTAGTAGTCAGGAATGAACTTGAAGTCATAAAGTTCTTGGTGCATTGCGCATATGTGGTCATAATCTTAGAATAGATACTGACACATTGACAAAAATGTAAGAGGTTTAAATGAAAAATTATCTGGAGCAAAGACCCAAGGTTTTAAGTTAACTTATGGAATCAATACCTATACTGTTTTCTTGGAGTGCCTTTTCTTTTCGCTCTTTGCCTTAATGTGTCATGGAGATGAATGCAATTGGCTATAGCAAATCCTATTATTTTACCTCTTCGTCTAGATTCTTTTCTAGTCCATCCACATGGGACATAAATTCAACTTATACCTTTTTTCCCAAATGAAATTGCACGTGTTCACGATTGTTGCATGAAGATATGAATAATGAATTATATGGTGTTATAACCAAACCCGTCAAATGAAGTTTTTAAGACAATCAACCTCTATGGTGTTGCAGTATTTAGACCCTTTTTTTTGCATGCAATAAGTGGGATTCTATCACATGCTTAGATGCTTCTCTCACTGAAGTAACTATTATGATATATACGTTAACATATATATGCTTCTCATTTAAATAACTAGCATGTACCACAGAAAATAAATTCATTAGAATCCTCTTCTTTTTGTTTCTTAAATCTGAAGTATTGATTTTGTGCTTAATTTATGTAGGAGATTCAACTTTGGCTGGCGATAAGATCAGTTCAGGCTCTGCCAGAGAAAGTCACCCTATTTTTGCAATTTTAGTTGGAATATTTTCATCAACATTGGGTGGAATCAGCTACTGCCTGATAAGAGCAGGATCTAAGGCATCTGATCATCCTGTGTATGGACAATAGCTTTGTAATCCTTCAAGCTCTTGCAAAAATATTGATTTAGTGCTAACAGTCGACATTCTTACTTTTATGAGGTTATTGCAATACCAAATTTCTTGGGCTAAAAACATCTAGAAATGGAATCTAATGTTTCAAGATTTCTTACTCATGTATCAAATGAGTTCTTTAGTCCTATAACTGTTCCTTTTTGCACTCTCTTGATGTAAGCGTCAGAACTTAAATTGTTATTTGTACATGTTTAAAGATGTATAGATGATTGGTCTAAACAAAAGGCATATAGATGATTGAGAATGATGCTGATCATCCATTGGGATGATGCATCATGCACTTTAGTAGGTAGGAACATTCTTAATCAAGTGGCTTAAGCTGGCTCGGTTACATGTTCAAGCTAATATAACCATTGGGTAAGATGGCCTATAAAAGCTTGGAACTTTTTTATATTATTTTGAGCCTAGATCATATAAAGTCAGCTTAGTCAATCTCAGCTCATTTCCATCCCTAGACGTGACCAGTTGTAGAATCTAATTTGTGTGAGATCATACTTGTGAGGAATCCAAGAGTAATAAATATATCCAAAAATTACAGTTGCATGGGCTAAGGGGAGATAGATACTACATGAAATATGAGATGACAAGTGATATAGAAAGTCCATCTGCACTGTTTCACCAAAACGTCTTGGCAATATCCTTACATTTAGACCTGAAGAGGGAAAAGAAGGCTGCCGGTGTGGCTGGCCCAGAAGTTTTGAATTCTATTCCCACAAAAGGATCTCAAACCAACTTATTATACCCTTTGGCCCTTGGAGAGAAGAGTTAAACCTGTTATACCCTCTCATCTCTTCAGACTTTAGATCGGTATATTAAAGGGATTTAATATACCCTTTGGCCCTTGGAGAGAAGAGTTAAACCTGTTATACCCTCTCATCTCTTCAGACTTTAGATCGGTATATTAAAGGGATTTAAGGAGTTGAAATTTGTTAACGAGGAAAGTGGTTGGGCCTCAATTATGATTGACATTCCTAAATCTATATAAGCCTCTTGATTTGCATATTTACTTGCTTGTTTACATGACTATGAAAGCATGTTAGTTGAACTTTTTTTTTTTTTCTGTCTTAAGAGTTAAGACATGCTTTCAACCTGCATGACCAATACAACCTATTGATTAGCACTAGGCTATATATAGTGAGAATATAATCAATTTATACTTTCAGTTTTAGCGTAGAGTATGCTTTCTTTATTCTGTCATCTCTTTTGCAGGTATACAGTTCTTTCGTTTGCACTACTTGCTAGTCCTATCTCGGTAATCTGTACTTTAACATTGCAGGTATTAATATATAGATCACTCGATCAACTGTTCCACTATATGGTTCAGTAGTTTCTGGGAACAGATAAGTAAATAGTTGATAAGGTTGTGCCTCATGGTTCAGCTAGTAGTCCAAATAGATGAAATAGGTGTTTATACTATTCTGATAAATATTTAGTAGTGGTCTCTGACAACTTGTGTTTATAATCTTTTGAAGTACTTGTTTAAAAATAATCTACCCTGTCCAGGCGTATTAAGTTGCACATATACACACAACTCTACCTTTTCCGCATAACTTTTTATTACATCTTTTTTTTCTTCTGTCCTTTTTTGTGTGATTGAAGAGAGGGGGGAACTTTTTATTTTGACATGTCTAAGATACACACGTAAACCAGGCCATATTAATGCTGCATACTCCAAGAATGTGTGATGTATGATGTATGTTAAGGTAGAGAAATCCATAATCAATCTTAAATTATGGAGATCAAATGAAAAGATACTTCTGGTGATGAGATGGAGTTGACTTGATCATGCCATAATGCTGTAATGGTTGCTTTTGCCATCATAATAGCAGGGTTGATGTGGCTTAAATGCATTTTCATAGACCAATTACAGTAAACCATGGTGATGATTGACTCTGAGTGTCTGATCATCAAGTTCTTAGTACCTTGAACAGACTGAGGTGTACTCCGAAGGGCATCGTAAGAAGGTTCTTCGGGAAGATGCTGTATAATTCCAGGAGTTGAACAGTTGGGATAGACAATAATATACTTATAATCAAAGCTATAATCGAGAAGATCTAGAGGTTTCATGTGCTCATAAAGAAGCTTCATGTGATCCTGTAGCTGCAAGGAAAATTTTGTGCACTCAACTTTACGTGCGAGAATAAGAAGACATTTTAGACAGCAATAAGGAGGGTATTTAATGGTTAAGTACTATTAGAAGGTTCTCAAAAGTGAGAAAAAAATAAGCAAGAAAAGGAGCAATACCAAGACAGTGGTGATGTAATTAACTGAATCAGTTTGCTTTAGCACTTCCTATGGGGAACTAATGGTTATTTACTCTAGCCGGCAAGCAGATCATTACTTGCGCCAGAATAGAGTAGCCTTATAATTCTCAGCAAATACACATGAGGGATGATATCGATATTTCATTAACAGAAACTTATTTTTCTTGCAGAAGTTTGTAGTACCTAGCGTGTTCACATTAATTTTGATTATCTTGCTAGCTGTGCTGGCATTCTTTGCAGAGGTAGGTATTTAATGTTTTCAGCCTTCAATATTTGGGACTTTAAGCTACGTTTTGAATAGCCCTGATATCCGAATGGTTGAAATTGCATTTGTTTGTATAATTAATGTTATTTATCTTATTACTCGAGTTATGGCAACTCAAGGCTTTCTATTGTGTACCCGTAACGCATCTGCAGGTCTCTCTAGCTCGTGGTCTTCAGCTTGATAAAGTCAGCAAAATCACGAATATTCTGTACATTAAGGTCAGTTTCTTATGGTCTATGCATCTAAGAAACATATTCAAGATTCATGTTTATATATATAGATTCATGTTTAAAAAAAAAAAAAAAAAAACAAAAATATATATATATATATATATATATATATATATATATATATATATATATATATAACATCTCTCCATTCAGACATTCCACGTATTGATCAATAGTACAGTTTTCAACGAGTCATAATTTAGGCTGGATTTGGTACAGCTTGGGCTGCTGCTTTTTTTTTTGAAAGCAGCAGCTTAAGCTGCTGTTTGGTAAAGTCAGCTTATTTGATAAGCTAGTTCATTTTGGGGTAGCTTTTGGAAGCAGGAGAGAGGCTGCTTTCGAAATCTTCTTCTGCTTCTGCTTCTGCTTCTGCTTTTTGAAAAGCAGCAGCAAACCAAACCAGACTTTAGTTGAGTTCCTGCCAGTTCAATTACTAATGATCAACCAATGCATATTGGCTGATTTCTCATATTAATTTATAGTCTGAAATGCTAAATGGTAATAACACATGCTGGTTGTCTTTCAAGGGTGGTTTATTGTTCAGAGAAGGTTGATTATATATATCTAAAAGGTGGGCAACGATGTGCTGTATCAAACAGCATAGAATGACATTTTGTTTGTTCAGGCCTCGGGGTATGTCCACCATCAGATAGAGTTTTGTTAGTGAACAATATGAAACCATCCTGATTACATGTGTCAATATGGCCCACTTTGGGGGCACTTCCTAGATACTCATGCAGATGGATATAGAAGAAAAAATTGAGGGATCCTGCAAGATATGATTTGAGATGCCATGAGGATTTATATGAGTACAAGATTGGTTTAGTTGGTCTAGTACTTGCATGGCTGAGAAGGGCCAGATTCTGATTTCCTGTGGCTACTGGTTTTACAAAAAAAAAAAAAAAAAAAAAAAAAATCTTCTAGTGGCCATTGTCATTTTTAGTTGCTCTCACAAAAAAGTGGAAGCTTCCTAAAAATAAATTGTGGCTTTTTCAAGTAGATTGTGTGTACCTTGATATAGCTATAGTAACCATGAATGCTACTGTTTCTTGCCAAATAAGAAGGTATGTGCAAGGAAAAAAAAAAGGATATTGTGCCTGCGGCTATTGTCTAGAGAAAAGTTGATGTTACGAGTTACCCATCATCAACAGTCAAAATTGCTGTCTTCCAAATAGTAAAGAAAATGTGACAACAAATTTCTTGCAAAATCTCTGAAAAGGAAACTTAAAATCTATGCAATTGTTGAGTATATAATATACTGGTTAGCTGAGTTTAAGTTCAAGGCTTTAAGCCTTCCTTAATAGGTCAAATAGGTGATCCTGGAGAACGCATTATGATATCGGAGTGAGTGCTTCAGCAACTAAGAAAGGAGAAACAACAGTGTTAGAGCCGCAGAAGCACTAGAAGGCGAAATTCGGTAGCTAGAACTTCTATGTGCAAGAATTCTATCAGTTTGTGTCCTAACAGCCAAGTTGCTATAACGGGCGGTACGTCTGTCCATTCCAGGTGCACTGATGGATATACCACGGCTGGGACACAGGTTGGACCCGAGTTCGGGTTATTTTGGTTATTGTGATCCAAATCCCCTTTTATTTGGTAATAAGGTCATTTCCTAGTTGGTTTACACTAGTAATTGTGCTAATCTCATTGACCTTCAATGACCATGTTACTACCACTGCACCAAAACTCCAAAGTTGTTAAAATATTATTCGCATATAAGAAATTCTCACTTTATTGACAATTAGCATCATACGTATATAGTAGTAGATGTTCCTAAATGATAGGAACCAATATCCACAAGATAAATCCTAAAAACAAATTACAAGATGATTCCTAAAACACATAATATAACTATTCGGTTATAACAATAATTCAAATATATATATTAATTATCAACCCTTCTTAAACTAGGAGCGGAGAACACGAACAAGCTTGCCAGTAAAGAAATGAAATTGATCACAATCGAAAGACACGGGCAGCTTGGTGGCAAGAGAGGCGGCCAACATGGCAATGATACTGCAAAAACGAAAAACAAGCTTGCCAGTAAAGAAATGAAACTGATCACAATCGAATGACACGGGCAGCTTGGCGGCAAGAGAGTCGTTGAGATTGCACAAAATCTTGCTCAATGGTCATCGGAGAAGACAATGGAATTTGTTGTAGGTTGATGGAGAACTTGACAAAAAGGTCAATATAGGTTGACACAGTTCGTTGGAAAAGGTGTTGGAGGTTTGTCCAAAAACTTGATAAGAAAAAATCCGAGAAGAATGATAAAGGTTGCTACGCCAGCTGGAGACGACCATAACGAAGAGTTCTAAGAAGAGTGACTGTCACAACCGTTACCCAAATTGTTGGGCCGGGCCGGACCATGTCCAGCCTACGTTTGTGTCATAGCGTAGTAAACTGTACTAAGTAAAGACAGTTAAAAGGATCTAAGATACTAACAGTTCTAATATCACATTTTTAAATGTTCATCACAACACAACATCTATAAGCGAAAGCAAATAAGTACAGATTTAATTATTACATTTCCAAAGTATAAAGCTGGAGACAAAGTCCAGTGGCAAAGGTGGAGTCTAAACTGTTTCAACACACTAATATCAAAGGAGTGAACTAAGTCCAAAAGCAACTAAACAAGGTTCCACGTGGGGACTTCCTCAAGGGCAACGGCTTGGTCCTCTGCTGCTGATCCATAATAAGTGTCACATAGCATTTCTTCCTCAGAAAGGATGCCTGCAACGTTTCCTGTCAAGAAGGGAGCAAGTACTGGTTCTATAAACTATACATACTGAGCATGGAATGAAAAGAGATGAGCTAAAATAAGAAACATGTCGTATTCTATTATATGGAAAAATACATTTGTCATGGTGGTTCACATATATAGTGTTTGAAACTCTAGTTAGTACGTGATCGGTCAATAGGTATAAAATGTACTGTAGAAGGAAATAATGAGATGATTATTATTAAGGGAGAGATTACATATATATAGGAGAGGCTAGCCTCATCTCCTATTATTCTAAGCAATGTGGGCTAAAGCCCAATAACTCTAATACAACACTTAACACCCTCCCTCAAGCTGGAGCATAGATGTCAATCATGTCCAGCTTGTTACATAAAAATTGAATCCGAGGACCCAAAAGAGGCTTTGTGAAGATATCAACTATCTGGTCGCCGGTCCTCACATGTTCAAACTTTATCACTCCCTTTGAATATCCATCACGAACAAAATGAATGTCAATTTCAATATGCTTTGTCCGTTCATGAAATACTGGGTTGGTGGCAATGTGAATAACAGATTGGTTATCACACCATAGATCTGCCACTTGAGATCCTGCGTCTTCTCTCAGTTCTTGTAGGAGATGCTTCATATATAATATTTCTGACGTGCCATGAGCAATAGCTCGATATTCTGCTTCTGAGCTCGAGCGTGCTATCACACTTTGTTTCTTGCTTTTCCATGATACTAGATTTTCGTCAATAAATACTGAGTAGCCAGACGTAGACCGTCTATCTGTCAGACTTGCTCCCCAGTCAGCATCAGTAAAACACTCAATGCGAGTGTGTCTATTATTTTTCATTCAAATTCCTTTTCATGGATTCTTTACTAAATAACACAGAATTCTGAGGACTGCCTGCCAGTGTGGAACTCTTGGAGAAGCCATAAATCTATTTGCAACGCTCATTGTAAAAGAAATGTCCGGACGCGTCATGACTGCTAAGTAGTTGAGTTTTTCAACTACTCGACGATACTGATCTGGATTGGTCATCAGGACCCCTTCGTCTGGAAGTAACTTCGTCCCTGGATCCATAGGTGAGGTTGCTCCCTTTGCTTGCATCATGCCTGCATCATTTAGTATGTCCAGCACATACTTTCTTTGAGACATTATAATGTCCCGCTTACCGCGTGTGACCTCAATGCCCAAGAAATAGTTCAAGGATCCCATATCCTTAGTTTGAAATTGTTCTCCAAAAAACTTCTTGAGACTTACAATACCCTGGTTGTCATCTCCCGTGATTACAATATCATCAACGTAGACACCAAGACGTATTCTTCCAGCAGATGTGTGTCGATAGAAGATTGAATGGTCCTTCGATTGACACATTCCAAATTGAGTAACAACCTGAGTAAATCTATCAAACCATGCACGAGGTGATTGTTTCAGACCATAGAGGGCCTTCCGCAGATGACACACTTTACCCTCCCTTGCAACGATCCCGGGAGGTTGTATCACATATACTTCTTCATCAAGATCCCCGTGGAGGAAAACATTCTTTATATCAAGCTGGAGTAACGGCCAATCATATCGGATGGCCAAGGTCATGAGGACACGAACGGATGTCATTTTGGCCACAGGAGAGAATGTCTCGAAGTAATCCTCACCATAGGTTTGAGAGTATCTTTTGGCCACCAGCCGAGCCTTCAGTCGATCAAGAAAGCCATCCGGTTTTACCTTAATCGTGAACACCAATTTGCAGCCGACTGCCTGTTTACCGGTAGGTAAGTCGACTAAGTCCCAGGTATGATTCTCCTGGAGAGCTTTCATCTGCTCGTGCATAGCAGTACGCCAACCAGGATGTCGGAGATCCTCCTCAGCGGTCTTGGGGATCTGAATTCCATCAATAGTAGCCACCAGAGACTGAGTGTGACTGGTAAAACCTTTGTAGCTGTCAACATACAAGGGATGATCACGACAGGTACGACGAGGACGTTCTGGAGGCGGGGCCGCCGGAGCTGCTGGCGGAACAGGAGGCAACTCATTTGAGCCGGAACTGCTGATGGAACCAGAGGAGGATGAGTCTGTGGGCGATGTTGGCAATGGCTGAATCGGTATATGTGGACCATCTGATTGGGAGACTGGCTCGGTAAGGGAGGGCACCCGTACGGGAGGCTGTTGTATTTGAGGAAGAAATAACAAAAAATTATCTTCTGGATAGACTAGAGGAGCAGGACCCTTTGATTGTGGGAGTGGTGGAAATTCAGTTTCTACAAAGATAACATCCCGAGTGAAAAAATATCGCTTTAAAACAGGGAAGAAATACCGATACCCTTTCTGATCTTTAGGATACCCAAGAAAAATGCATTGTATTGCCTTAGGATCTAATTTAGAAAGGGTTGGTCGGGTATCCCGAATATAGCATAAGCAGCCAAAGATTCGGAGAGGCGGAGGAAATGGCTCTCGTCCAGGAAAAAGTCTAGAAAAAGAAGTGTTACCATTAAAAACGGACGATGACATGCGGTTAATAAGATATCAAACAGTAAGAACCGCATCCGACCAAAATCTCTTGGGAGTACGTGCTTGAAACATAAGAGCACGTGTTGTTTCCAATAAATGGCGATTCTTGCGTTCGGCTACACCATTTTGTTGTGGTGTGTACGCACAAGAGGTTTGGTGGATGATGCCGTTGCGGGCCAGATGTTTATCGAGATCACGAGATAATTACTCACGGCCATTGTCACTCCGAAATATTTTGATAGGTAGACCAAATTGTATTTTTATTTCGGCATGAAAGTTGCACCAAATGTTAAATAATTCAGAGCGATTTTTCATCAAATAAAGAAAGGTGACACGTGAGTAATCATCGACAAAAGTAACAAAGTACTTAAAGCCCATGGCAGATTCAGTCGGACAAGGTCCCCATATATCAGAATGCATCAACTCAAAAGGAGCGGAAGCAAATTTATTTGGACTCACCGGATAAGGAACTCGGTATGCTTAGCTAAACTACATGGCTCACAATAAAAAGAAGAGGGAATATCTAAATGTGGGTATATTTTCTGGAGAGCTTGGGACGATGGATGGCCTAACCGACAATGTAACTCGATATGATTGAGTTTCATGTCGACGCAGGCAACAGAAGAAGTTGCGTCAAACAGGTACAAGCCACCAGCCACATGCCCCTTATCGATAGTCTTTTCAGTTTTCAGGTCCTGAAAAACACAACCATTAGGAAAAAAAATGTTACCGAGCAATGTAGTTCACGAGTAATTTGACTAATAGAAAGTAAACTGAACGGATTCCCAGGAGTAAGTAGCACAGTGTTGAGGGACAGTCCGGTAGAAAGAATGACACTTCCACGTCCTCGGACTGTCAGGGAACCTCCATTGGCAACAATAATGCCAGAAGCACGACGTACAGGTACATAATCATGTATCATACCTGCGTCTCCAGTCATGTGAGAGGATGCACCAGAGTCAATTATCCATTGCTTGGGTTTCACTATGCACGCTGCTGAGTATCCAGCTGTGGAACCAGACGTAGCAGCTTCACCACGACGTTGAGCCTGGAAATCAAGGAACTCTGTATATGAGTCCGAAGACATCTGAATCGATCATACACCATCATCAGGGGCATCAGTGGTGATATTAGCAGCAGGTGATTTAGTGTATTGCCAATAGAAATGGCCAGACTGACCACAGTTAAAGCATGTGCGCGGTCGTCTTCCATCACGACCGCCATTGCCCCGTCCTCCATCACGACCAGTATTGCGGCCACCACGTCGGCCGCTACGACCACCACGAAATCCCGTACGTGCGGTCCCGAGAGTAGAACGGTCAGCAGGAGGATCACCCGGAGTGGTTTCAACTACTTTGGCAGCCCGAAGGACACGATAGTGTGCTTCCAACAGGGATGGTACATCAAATCCAACAATAATCTGAGATCGAGCAGAGTCCGCATCAGAACGGAGTGAGGCAAGATAAGCCATGACATGAAGCTGCTCACGTTGAGCCCGTGCTTCATTAATATTCGATGTAAGAGGTAAAACGCGATCGATCTCATCCGTCATAGCCATAAAGGTCCGGAAATGATCTTTATGGATTTGTCTCCTTGATTTGCTCGGTATACACCAACGACCGAGTCATAGATACGAGACAAATTACGTTTACCGTCAAATGCTGCCGCCAGTACCTCCCATAACTCCTTCACGGAGTCCGTATTTTGAACCATGTCTTCCACCGATGGTTCCATGGAATTCATCAACTGTGTAAACAGTCTACTGTCATCCGTCTCCCATTGCTCAAAGATGGGATCTTCTGCTGGAGGGTTGTCACTGAGATGTTTGGACAACCGCATTCCTCGAAGTGTCTTTTCGACCTTCTTTCTCCATGTGGAGTAGCCCTCTGGCCATTCCAACCGTCGATTGACAAGTCGAATGGAGGAAATCGTTGTGCTAGTGCCTGCTAGTGTATTGATGACACTAGTATCTGTGGCGCTGCTATTTCCATAGAGTCTGCCATTTATCAGAGATTCGACTGTCGATTTGTTCTTTCCGCTTGAAAAACACAGCAACTCTGTCAAGGCGCAAAAAACGGAGCCTAGAACCGGCACACGCGCATAGTAAGCAGAGAGTGTGGATCACAAGGCAGGATAGAGAGATAGCCCATGGTATCCTCTGTTAAATCCTGGTGTGGAGATCAAGGAAAGAAACAAAGATTCATGCACAACAAACCATATGTGTGCTCTTTGTTAAATTTCCAGCAATGAAGGGCAGAGGTTCATACAAGTGTTTTCCCTCTGAGATTTCCAACATTTTTTTTTGTAACCTAAACTAGGGTTTGGAGGGAGTGGGTGGCGACTGGAGCGGGGGGGGAGGCTGACATGAGTCGGGGGGGGCGGGGGCTGACTGGAGCGGGGGGGGGGGGGCTGACAGGAGCCGGGGGGTCGACTGGAGAGGGGGGGAGGCGGCTAGGGTTTCTCCTTTTTTTGTGGAGAGGCTAGGATTTTGGCTCTGATACCATGTAGAAGGAAATAAGGAGATGATTATTATTAAGGGAGAGATTACATATATAGGAGAGGCTAGCCTTCTCTCCTATTATTCTAAGCAATGTGGGACTAAAGCCCAATAACTCTAATATAACACTTATCATGTAACGATGTACAAGTCTACATGAATAAAATGTACGTACGTACAAGTATACAGGTATAAATGTACTGTCCGTACAAGTATACTGGATAAGGCCTACGGCAAAGTTGCATGAGGTGCAACCGAGCTCGATACATGTACTAAGTTACAGTCTGATCACGTACTTAACTAGCAGTTTTTCCATCCCCAGGGTATAATTATGTGGAAAGATAGTAAGAGCAGTATAAAGCATGTGAAGCATATGGAAAGCACATGGAAACATGTGAGATGTGATTTTAGTTGCAAATAGCTAAATTAACAAATTCATACGCAGTTCATTATCATGTACGGTAAGTAAAGTTTGTAGTTTGTACTTGCCTCGAGTAAGGCAATGCAATGAGAATGCAGAGGAAGAAGCCTGGTGTCCTGCTACTGTCAAAAGGGTATAATAAATTCAGTTTCTATTCTATGTTCAAGACTCAAGTTACTAAACACTAGTGGTGCGACACAACTTCTAACTAGGACCTCTAGCTAAGTTATGACTTAGCATATCACCCCAAATTTGGGTGACACCAAAACTATGACAACACTTTAGAGTCCTTACAATCTTAATACTAAGTTGGTTGGCAAAAACTACGGCATTGATTACCCAAAATCAGGAATTACCACACAAGTCACAATTAATCAATAAAAATTCAGGCTGCCCATTGTGTTTCAATAATTATTTAGGTAGTGATAAAGCTCCAAGAAATATGAAATGAAATCCCAAAATCATCCTTGTTAATTGTAATAATTTATTATAATTTTTTTGGAATTTCTAATCTGCTGTGGGTATTTATTAAAATCAGAATACATAGTTATCTTAAAAGTAGGTTATGAATACATTTTTTATGGTGATAAATATGTAAATTAAAATATGTAAAAATTATATTAAATTAGTTAAATTAACATAATATTTAATTCTGATTTTCCTGAATTTTTACAGTATTCAAAGGCTGTTTAAAAAATTGAAATACAGCAAAGATACAGTTTTCTGAAATAATTAATTAATTGTTCAATATATTTATCCACGTATACGAAATTGAACCTAAGTCTAAAATACGGGACCCAAGGCCATGAATCAAGTCCAAAATGACTTGTACAGACCTCAAATGTATTTTGGCTCACTTGAGTCCCCGCAACCCATGCTAGGTTTGGGCTCAAAGTGACCGTATTGAACAAAATACGTAAAAATGCATAAAATACGTAGTTGAATACGCAAGCCAAAATATCCCATTTCTCAAATAACATAATATAATAATATAGAAATAAAATACTAATATTGCAGATTTATTCTCAGATACTAATTTATTAATAGTAATAATATATATTCATATATATATAGTGCAAAACACAGTATCATGTATATATACCAAATATTGTATGTATATAGTATTATACAGTATATATTATAAACCAATTATATATATATATATATATATATATATATATATATATATATATTGGAAAAAAAAAATTGGAATAATGGTGAATTTATTCCTCGCATATAGCGGTAAAGGTATTACAATACATAAACATCACAACTTTTCCAGTCCCACATGATAGCATTATGGGGCCATTACTGATACATCGAATTCTATGTTATGTAGAATTCCAATTGGGGGGGGGGGGTAACCAAGCCCTCGAAAATACGTCGGTTCCGTTCCTTCCAGATGTGCCAAACGGAAGCGGCGATACGCACTCTGGCTCTTCTGGCCCACCCCGGATCCCGGCCACTGTGATCTCGAATCCAGCTAAGAATGTTCCGAATATCTCTATCCACCCCAACTCCTCCTCTCAGCTGCACACACACACACACACACACACACACAAATATATATATATATATATATATATATATATATATATATATATATATATATATATATATATATATATATATATATATTATGAATCCAACCCGAAACCCGATAGTATCATAACCCAAATTAAATGTTATACTCATGTCCGACAATTAGGGACACGGGCCAACGCTTGACACTGGAAGAAAGGGGGAAAGGGAGGCACAGAAGAAAGGCGGGGCTGTTACGCGGTTGAGGAGGCGTCGTGGAGGTCGGAAAAAATTCGATCTGCGTTCGTCGTGTTGTGGTGAACGCAATGGTGGTGGTGGTTCGCCACCAAGTCGGCTACGGCGGCGCCTAGGATAGATCTAGGTGGCTGGCGGCTGGAAAGTCGAGCGTTCCTAGGGTTTGCGAGTGAGGGAGATTATATAGGTTCAATTTTTTGGGGTGGGTTAGGTTAGGGTTTGCCTCTGCGGCCGAGGAAGGCGACGAACAGTACCCCCCGGCGGGTACGGTTTGTCGGCTTTGCGTTTTGCAAAACAACCCCCCCCCCCCCCCCCCCCCCCCCAAAATAAAAAAGGCATTGTGCAAAATTTAATTTGCACAGACAATGGAAGAATTTGCATATTCACATTTTAAGCTTTAAAACCCATTTAAAATTCATTAAAAAATTCTAGAAAATTTTAAATAATTATAATAAAATATTTTATGGCTAAAATGGTCATTGGGCTGCAAAATTTCCCAATTTAATTTAGAAAAAAAAAATTCAGGGGGGGTTACAGTGACACCACTGTTAGCATAAACACATGAAGAGAGGATCATGGATCCCACTCTAGTACAATGTCAAAATCTACCACTGTACCAAAACTCCAAAGTTGTGGTGACGGTTAAATATTTATGTTATTCCATCAAACCCCATATCGATCATTGTTACATTATTCCAGCTAACGAGCCAAGCTTATATCCTCTACTAAAATTACAGTAACATAACTACTCATCTTGGTGAATTAGCTCCTCTGTTGTCATACCATAGAAGTTTGAGCAATGCACCAATTGAGCTATTGATAAGCTTTTTGAGTTGTTTACCTGGAGAAGAAGTTATGCAAACAGTTTTGATCATTTAAATGAGCCATCTTTCTGGGGACCTTCAAGTTATCTCATGTACTGTCATAAAGATTATCTTATCAAAACCTCTTTATTTATCTCATCAGGCAAATTTGACATTTCTGTAACGGAACAAAATTGACATTTCTCTTAATGCGGGGAAATTATAAAACTATGTACTCAATTTATTGACCTTTATGAGAAATATCTTGCGTAAGACAATTTGAAGCTAGTCTTTTGTATCTCATAGGATATATAATCTATGGCTAATTAGCGTTTATACCCTTGGATTATATACCTAGAGTTTAAGTCCTGACATGTCCAATTGGAAAGTTTAGACCTTAGATTTTTATTTTTGGTTTCCTTTTTTCCATTATATCCTTCTCCCTGGAGGGGCCGTCACTCAGCAGACCGACAACACGTCTCTTCCGACAGTAAATCTGTCCCTCAGCCGAGCCACCACCCCCTCATGCCTCAATCCCCGACGCAACCATGCCTCTAGTAACTATACTACTCTGTCCCGGGCAAGTGGCCAACGTCCCACTCGTAGGAGGAAGCTGGGTAGAGACAATGAGGCTCATCCCACCATCACTCACTAGATGAATATCCTCTCCCACCAAGACCTCCTCTCCACTATCATCTCTGAAATCCATGTCACAGGGTGAGTCTGGAGCCTCACTCAGGGGATTAGTAGGCTCCACCTGAGGTCCGACCGCCGAACAAGCACTGGCCAGATGCCCGAAACAGGAACATTGTGAACAGGTAGGTGGGACCCATTCATATTCCACCTTCTGGGTAAGCACCTCTCCAGAAGGAATCTCATATTCCACCATCTTCGGTAGCTCCCCCCCAGCCCGAATCTCCACAAAGATCCTGGCGTACATCAACCTTGACCGAAAGGCAGTAGCTTCATCCGCCTTGATCGGGGTGCCCACCAAACTCGTCAGACGCATCAGCAATGGTATACTCCAAAACCGGACAGGGAACTCAGGAAAGCGGATCCATACAGGGATGGCATTCAGAACTTCCCTCTCACATCGAAGCTCCGGGGTCCATTCCTTTAGAATGATAAGCTTGCCGTCGAACGTCCAGGGGCCGCCTTAGAGGATCCTAGCGACATCCTCCGCAAGTCCGAACTTCACATAATAGAAGCCGTTCTCGCGGGCAAAGAGCTCCATACTC
This sequence comes from Iris pallida, assembly GCA_029216955.1. NCBI lineage: Eukaryota > Viridiplantae > Streptophyta > Magnoliopsida > Asparagales > Iridaceae > Iris > Iris pallida. The sequence continues at coordinate 11,553,144 of JANAVB010036020.1, forward strand.
TCCTTAGGCTGCTAGACACGCGCTGCATAATCCCGAATCTGTCCGTAGAAAGGCTTGTTGCCTAAAACATACAGAATGAGGGTATTCTCCCAGTATGCAGTCACCTTCTCTATCTCCTCCGCAGGGAACGAGGCCCGGAAACCCCTTCCTGCCTTGATCGGCGGCACGTACTCCATCGATGTGAGACTTTTCGGCCCCACAGGTTTGTAGATCTCTGTCCAGGACCGTCCAGCCGGCCGAGTAGTCGTCTCATGTGGCCTGGGGACAACCTCCGGGCGGGGAGACCCAGATCCCTGAACACCGAAATCCACCACCTTACTCTTCCCCTTGTCCGCCGCGATCGTCTTTGGCCGCCAGCCCACTGATCTCCCAGCAGACACCACAGGTCCACGGCCCGATGGCCGCGCCCCTGACCCGTTCTGTCGACCGTCAGGGGGATGGCGATCCCTAACATGGTCCTGTCCTCCTCCTGCCTTTCTCCCGATCTTCGCCACGCGTCTACGGGTAACCGTCGTCCATCCCCCTCCCTCCATCTGCCCTCTTGAGATCCAGATCCTGCTCTGAATTTGAAGTTAGGCGCATTGGAGACACCTCGCAGGATCCGTTCCCCATCCGATCCCCTTGTCAGATCCGTCGTCAACGAGCCCGTCGCTCCAGCCCCCCCACCGTCGGGGGGTACACCGCCGCCTGCCACCGATCCGGGGGGTCCGCCCGACCCCCCCACAGACGATCCAGCCCCCCCCCCCCCCACCGCCTGGGGGGCGCCGCCGCCATCAGCTGGACCTGGGGGTCCGCCCGACCCCCCCACGGAAGATGCCCCCCCCCCCATCGGTGGCGTCGCTGCCGTCCGCAGGTCGGGGGGGTCCGCCCGACCCTCCTCCAGCCGATCCCTCCTGGGGGGCGTCGCCCTTCTTCCCGGGCTTCCTCCCCCCGCTGGCGAAGGGGTCCGGTGGCCGGGGGGGAGGAACCCTAGCCGCCTTCGCCAAGGTCGCCCAATCGCACGAGCCCATCAGAGTTATATATATATATATATACAGAGTTATATATATATATATATATATATATATATATATATATATATATATATATATATATATATATATATATTACTTCCAGAGCAACCGTGGGCTTAGGCAAGGTGACCCCCTGTCCCCTTACCTGTTTACGCTTGTCATGGAATACTTCACATGTTTGATGGACCTGGCAGTGCACCGTGGGAGTCTGGTCCCTTTGTTCAGGAGGGTGGATCCCCTAGTTACCCACCTTATCTATGCAGATGATCTCTTGGTGTTCATCCAGCCATCGACGGAGGGTATACAGAAGATTGCGGAGATTATGGGAGAGTTGGACTCTCTCTCGGGCGTTCAGATGAACAGAGAAAAGAGCATGGTGTACTGCAGCTCCCCATGTCCCCCAAAGGAGGAGCAGGCCGAGGTGCTGGGAGTTGAGAGGAGTGATCTTTCGGTAAGATATTAGGAGTTTCTCTCACAGTCAACTATGCGCGGGATCAGGACTGCCATAGTCTGGTGGAGTACGTCCAGAGGAGAGTGAAAGGTTGGCAAGCCGTCGGATTGTCCTTTGGAGGACGCATCGAGCTGGTTAGATCGGTGATTTCGGCTGTGGCTCATTTCTGGCTGCAATCCATCCTCCTTCCTGTTGCCACTGTTAGGAAAGTGGAGCGGATTTGCGCAGACTTCATTTGGAGGGGGGTATGCACGTGATCTCCTGGGAACAACTCTGTAGACCCAGGAAGGAGGGAGGAGTGGGGCTTAGGTCGTTGCTGGAGATCAGGGAGGCCTCTGCGCTAAAGCTGGCATGGAGATTCATCCACGGGGGGTCCCTCTGGGCTGACTGGATGCACAACAGATATGTGAAGCAGGGCAACTTCTGGACCTGTGCTTCTGACAACAATTACTCAGTCACTTTTAAAACTGTCTTGAGACAAAGGGGGGTTCTCAAATCTGTAATCCGGAAGGTTATGAAGGATGGGTCTGGAACGGACCTCTGACGGGATCCTTGGATAGATCGGCTTTTGCTTTTGGACATCAGGGGAGCCCCGAGACATCAGGAGGACATGCGTGGGCTGGCGTGTAGTCGTATCATACGCGACGGGGAGTTGAGGCCGAAGTCTTATCGGTTTACCGAGGAGCTGGGTGGGCTTATCAGTACTATTGCCATTGATCCTGACTTGCCTGTTGATCGGTGGATTTGGGAGGCGACAGATGCAGCTTCGGGAACTGGGGAGTTTCAATTCCGGAGCTGCTACAATCTCATCCGACGCACCTTTCCTCATAGCTCTGACTACGAGTTCGTATGGTGCAAGGGTCTCGCCAGGAAGATGCAGTTCTGTGTCTACAAGCTTCTACTGGGCCGTCTTTTGATTAGGGATCATCTGAGATCGTTTGGTGTGTCGGTCCCAGATCCGAAATGCGTGCTATGCAGTGTGGAGAATGAATCTATATGGCACATTTTCTTCGAGTGTGCTTTGACATGGCAGATCTGGTCTGAGCAGAGTAGAGCGTTGGGTGAATGTGACCCAGGGAAGGAAATTGGGGACATCATCACTGTGCTCCGTGATAACAGAGGTAGAGGACAGGACTGGTTCCGGACAGCCAGACTTCGACTGGCGGCCTCAGTTTGGCATATATGGAGGGAACAAAACCGTCGTATTTTTGAGGGGCTGGTCATCCCTCCGGTAGGCATCCTCCATAACATAGAGTTTGATGTTAATGTAATGGTGAGCTGAAGAGTGGGAGTCCAACTATGCTTGTATGTTGTATGATTATTGCATTGCTTTTGGAATAAAATTTATCCTTTTTCCATATATATATATATATATATATATATATATATATATATATATATATATATATATATATATATTGGAAAGAGGAAAAGGAGTGATGGAAAGAGGGAAGGGAGGGACGGTGACAGGTAAAAAGATGGTAGGTATTAACAGGTATTATGTGGGGTCGAGAGGGAGTCATTGAGAGAGAGCATTCAACATTTGTCACGATCCGCTACCCAAATTGTTGGGCCGGGCCGAGTCATGTCCAGCCTACGCTTGAGATAAAGCGTAGTAAGCTGTTCTAAAGATAACAAGATAAGACTAAAATGTGCTAACAGTTCTAAATGTAATAAAGAGTCGTAAATATCCCAAACACAAAAGTCGTCTCGTATATCAATAAGTTCCAAGTACAAGTCCAAAATGTAAAGCTGGATACAGGTTCAGTCACAAAATACATAGTCTAATACATGACTACTCCCAAAAGTCCAAAGTAAATAGACAACTAGACGAGTTTTCCCGCAGGTACATCCTCGTAAGATAAAGCCTGGTCCTCGGCAACAACTCCATAATAGGAATCACAAAGCAACTCCTCCTCAGTAAATATACCTACAACGTTATCCTGTCAGGACGGGAGCAAGTACTGATTCTAGCAAACTAAATATACGAACATGAAATGAACAAGAATGTAATAAACTGGAATCATGACACATCATAATCTATCATGGCAAGGACACATATGTCATAGAGACAGATGTATATGTAATGTTTAAAACTGTAGCAGGTACGTGATCGTCAATAGGTGTACAATGTGCAGGGGCACATAATAAAATGTACTACCGTACAAGTGTAAAGGCGATAGATGTACATGCGCACAAATACAACTTTGAGATAAAGGCCTACGGCGCAGTAACATATAAAATAAAACTTTGCTCGGTACGATAGAGGGGGCATGATCACGTACTCAACTATCAGTTTCCCCATAACCTAGATTCTAAACATGTGAGAGATATATAAAGACTGTCCTAAACATGGTAGGGACTGAAAATAATACAACATGTGAAGATTTTAACTTGCTACCCCAAGGATCAGCATTTAATATGGTTGGATCACAGTTCATTGATGTAACAGTATGTAAAGTTTGTAGAGGTACTTGCCTTTAGCAAAGCAAAGCAGTGATAAAAATGCTATAGATGCCTGGTGACTCGTCACTGTAGAAATAATACATAAACTTAGTTTTCACACTAATTAAACATTAAGACACTAGTTGTGCAACACGACTTTCTGACTGGACACCTAGCCAAATGATGACTTTAGCATATGAGACCAATGTGGGGTGACACAATACCCAAACTAACTTTCTAGGGTCTTTATACTAGTGCGGGGTGAGGTCCAATACGACTATAACTCAAAACCACACAAAATATTGTAAGTCGTAATTATTCAATAAATAAATCAAACTGTACACTGTGTTCCAACAATTTTTGAGATAGACAAAAAGCTCAATTTTACATAAAATAAAGTACCAAAATGATCCTTGTTAATTATAGAAATTTATACTAATTTTTCTGGAATTTATAAACCCTCATAGATATTTATTAAAAATTAACAAACATATGTATCCTGAAAATGAGTTCTGTTTTCCTATTTTTATAAAATACCAAAAGTACTTATTAAATGCTGGAAAATTGTAATAAATTAGCTAAATTAACATAGTATTTAAATAAAAATTTTCTCAGATTTTTACAGCACTTAAAATATATATAAAAATTCAAAAACAGCAAGTAACACTTTCTGGAAACTAATTAATTAATTATTTACTATTTTGTCCATGTATTTGAAATTGAACCGAAATCCAGATACAGGACCCAAAGCCATAAATCAAGTCCAATATGACTTGTACAGACTCTGAATGTATTAGACACAATTGGGCCCAAAAACCTATGCTAGGTTTGGACATCAATTGGCCATGATTAATAAAATACAGAAATTAAATACATAAATATATTTTGAAGTGCTAAAATATGCAAGTCACAAATTATAAAATAATTTGTGAAATAATAATAATTAGCACTAAAATTTGTATTTGAAAATATACACATAATTATACAACTAACACAAATATATATATACATAAATATATAGATATTTATATATACATATATATATATATATATATATATATATATATATATATATATATATACATATATATAAAATACTAAATATAAAATATACATATATATACAAATACAATATATATATACATAGCAATATATATAATAATATATATATATACATATAAATACATATACATATATACACACACGTATATATATATATATATATATATATATATATATATATATATATATATAAACATATATACATATATAATAAAATAAAATTAAAAAAACAAAACAAAACAAAACAAAACAGAAAAAGAAAGAAAGGGGGGCTCGAACTCGGCCAGGGGCGGGGGGGGGGGGGGGGGGGGGGTAGCGCGGTCGGGCTGGCCAGGGGGTCAGCCCGGGTCAGTTGTTAGGGTTAGATTTTAGTTAAATTATTAGGGTTTAGGTTAACGAGTTGTAAACCCGATAGCACAAACTTCGTATCCTGACAGTTAAGGACACGAAGATAGGTCGAGTCCAAGTGTCCGGGTCGTGCACGACACGCACGACTCGAATTAGACGTGTCCAGACTTACATACGCATTGCTCGTGTCCTGGCAAGTCTATGGTTGCAGTCACGAGACACAGGGTGATACAGGATTCAAAGTGTTACGTACGTGTCCTAGTCGAGCGTGCTGTTGATGCTGCGACAGGGCGGAGGAAGTGTCGAGGTCGGCGGAGGAAGGCGAGACGCATCGAGTGGTGGTGGTTGGGGCGGTCGAAGGGGCTGTAGGGTCGGGCTGGGCTAGGGTGATCTCCGGCCAGGCTGGTCGGGGAAGACTGGTCGATTGCGTTGGCTTAGGGCGGTTGTGGTGGTCGGGTGAGTCTAGGGTTGGGGTTTGGGGGGCGGGGGCTATTTATAGGAGGGCAGGGCGGTCGAATTAGGGTTTGAATTAGGATTAGGGTTAGGTTTTAGGCTGAGTTGTCGGGGCGGTGGTCAGCCAGTCGTCGGTCGTCGGGGGCAGGTGGGGAGGAGAGAGAAAGAACGTGGGGGGAGGTGATGGTAGTTTGCAGCAAGGCCCCCATAGTTTGGGGCTTTGCAAAACAACCCCGCGCCTATCGGTTTACAAATTACAATTTGCAAACCGCAATTAAAATAATTCATATATTTGCAAATCAATATTAAAACAAATCAACAAATTGCAACTTGATATTAAAACAAATTTAAATATTACAAAATGATATTAAAACAATTCAATTAATTACAAAATAATATATTTTGATTTTAAAAATTATTTAAAAATCAATTAAAAATTCTAGAAAAAATTCCTAACAATCATATTATTTCATTTTAAATATATAAATGCTATTGAAAATTATAAAAACTACTTTTAAAATTTAGGGGCTTACAAATCTTCCCTCCTTCAAAAATTTCGTCCTCGAAATTCACAAGGATAGAAGACTCTACAAACATTCTAATATAACAAACAATGCAAAGAATGACTAAGGCTTATTATTAAGACTAACCTCTAAGGTATCAAGCGGGAACGGGTGGTTCCCTCGCAGCTGTAGGGTCGAACAAGTAAGGATATCTCTCCCTCATGTCCGACTCCCTCTCCCAAGTAGATTCATCCGGAGAGTGACGGCTCCAAGCTACTCGTACCAAGGGTATAACTTTGTTCCTCAGCCTCTTCTCCCTCCTGTCCAATATCTCCACTGGCTGCTCAGTAACTACAAGGTTCGGTCCGATCTCCAATTCTGAATGATCTAGCACATGGCTGGGGTCCGGAACATATCTCATCAGCTGAGACACATGAAAGACATCGTGAACTCCTGCTAGGTTGGGTGGAAGTGCAACCCTATAAGCTACCTCTCCGATCCTGCCAAGTATCTCGAACGGCCCGGTGTATCTGGGGCTCAACTTGCCTCCTCGTCCGATCCGGATCGTCCCTCTAGTAGGGGATATCTTCACCAGTTCCATATCTCCGTCAGTGAACTCCATCGGTCTGCGACTAGCATCGGTCCAGTGTTTCTGCCTGTCCTGAGCGACTATGAGCATGTCTCTGATCATCCCGACCTTCTCTGCTGCATCCGTGATCATCTCTGGCCCAAGCATAACTCTGTCTCCAATATCATCCCAAAAGAGCGGTGTACGGCATCGTCGTCCATATAGTGCCTCGAAAGGAGACATACCGATGCTGGCTTGGTAGCTGTTGTTGTATGAAAAGTCTACCAAGTGCAGATGGCTCTCCCATGATCTGCCAAAGTCCAGCACACAAGTCCTCAGCATGTCCTCTAGCGTCTGTATCGTCCTCTCGGACTGCCCATCTGTCTGCGGGTGGTACGCCGTACTGAACTTGAGCCGACTGCCCAACTCCTCCTGCAAGCTCCTCCAGTAGTGGGACGTGAATCTGCTGTCTCGGTCCGACACGATGCTCACTGGTACTCCGTGCAAGCGAACTATCTGCTGCATGTATAGCTCCGCCAATTTCTCGGTGGAAAGCCCCACCTTGAAGGGTATGAAGTGCACACATTTCGTCAGCCTGTCCACGATGACCCAAATGGCATCCTTCACTCCTTGGGAACGAGGAAGCCCTGAGACGAAGTCCATCGTAATGTGTTCCCACTTCCACTCGGGAATGGATAACGGCTGCAACAGACCAGCTGGCCTCTGGCGCTTCGCCTTGACCCTGCTGGCAGACTAGGCATCTCGAAATGAAATATGATACATCTCTCTTCATCCCGTGCCACCAAAGATGTTCCCGCAAGTCACGGTACATCTTGTTGGCACCAGGGTGAATAGAATACCTCGATCGGTGCACCTCCTGCAAGACTGCCTCTATCAGCTCTCCCTTCGACACGCACAACCGGCTGCTATGCCTCAAAGATCCATCCTCTGCTACGGTGAAGTCATCTAGTAATCCAGCTAAAGCCTGGGCTCGAAGTCTGCGAAGGCTCTCATCTGTAGAATGTGCCTCCTTGATTTGCTCCATCAAACCTGACTGAACGTCAAGCGCTATCATCTGTATCACTGATCCTGGCCGAACCATCTCGATACCGAGGTTCTCCAGATCTTCCCGTAAATGCCGATCTATCATCAGATACCATGCCATCGGATGCCTGTTCAGCGCATCCGCCACCACATTTGCCTTCCCGGGGTGATACTGTAAATCGATGTCGAAGTCCTTCATCAACTCCAACCATCGTCTTTGCCTCATGTTCAGCTCTTTCTGCGTGAACACATACTTCAAGCTCTTGTGGTCAGTAAAGATTTCCACACGCTCTCCTTATAAGTAATGTTTTCATAACTTGAGTGCAAAGATCACCGCAACTAACTCTAGGTCATAGGTAGGATAGTTTCGCTCATGAGTCTGTAATTGCCTAGATGCATAAGCAATCACTTTTCCATGCTGCTGTAGGACACATCCTAGCCCCTTTCCCGAAGCATCGCTGTATATGGTGAAACCTCCAGATCCTGAAGGCAATGTCAGAACTAGAGCGGTCGTCAGCCTCCTCTTCAGCTCCTCAAATGCTGCCTGGCAGTCCTCTGACCAGATGTACTCTGCATCCTTCTGCGTCAATTTCGTCATGGGTTCGACTATCCTAGCAAAGTCCTGGACGAACTTCCTATAATAGCCGGCTAAACCCAGAAAGCTCCTGATCTCTGAAACTGACGTCGGAGCCTTCCATGTCTCAACGGCAGCAATCTTCCTGGGATCCACCGAGATCCCCTCTCCAGTAACTACATGACCGAGAAACTCCACTCGGTCCAAAAAGAACTCGCACTTCGATAATTTGGCAAACCTCTCCTGCCTCAGAATCCCTAAAACTGTCCGCAAGTGCTCTGCGTGCTCCTCCGGCGTCTTCGAGTATATCAGGATGTCGTCGATAAACACCACGACGAACTTATCCAGATACTGGTGAAATGTCTCATTCATCAAGTTCATAAAGACAGCTGGCGCATTTGTGAGACCAAATGGCATCACCAAAAACTCGTACTGCCCGTACTTCGTGTTGAACGCCGTCTTCTGGATGTCTGCAGCCCTGACTTTCACCTGGTGGTAACCGGATCTAAAATCTATCCTGGAAAACACCTTCGCCCCACTCAACTGGTCGAACAAATCATCTATCCTTGGCAGAGGATATTTGTTCTTAATGGTGATGGTATTCAACGCCTGGTAGTCAATGCACAACCGGACTGTACCATTTTTCTTAGGCACAAAGAGCACTGGCGCTCCCCATGGAGAAGCACTAGATCGAATGAAACCCTTTTTCAACAGGTCATCAATCTGCTTCTTCATCTCAACGGCCTCCTTGGGGTTCACTCTATAGCAAGTCCGGGATACTGGTGATGAACCCGGTACTAAATCTATAGTGAACTCCACATCTCTGTCAGGCGGAAGTCCTGGAAGATCCTCTGGGAATACATCCATAAACTCCCTAATGATAGGGTGTGGCGGTGCTATCTCCCCAACTGTCGCACAACAGTTCGGCTCTAGGCTGATCTCCGGCCCTGTCCTCCTGACACTGAATGGTGCCGTACCTGGGGGACTGAACAGAATACTACCCTCATGACAGTCTATAGCTGCATGGGCATAGCTAAGCCAGTCCATCCCCAATATGATATCATACCCGGGGAGTGGCATCACAAAGAATCGTCCCCTAAACTCTCTCTCTCGGCTATAGTAATAGAGCATCGATAGATAGCTCTAATGGGCACGGGTCCGCCTCCCGTCATTACTCTACTCATCTCCTCGGTAGGTGTAGCTACTAAGTGGTGTTTATGCATAAACTCTAATGACAGGAAGCTATGTGATGCACCGGAATCAAACAAGCATAGAGCTAGAAAAGTATGCAAATAAACATGACCTGTGATGACGTCAGCCAAATAATCTGGCTCCGAAGCCTGCTCTGGCTCCGGCTCAAGAGCTAGGCTACAAGCCTTCCCCTGGGGTCCCTTCTGCTGCTGCAGATGTTGCCCAAACCTCTGCTGCTGAGTCGGAAGCGGCGGTCCCCTAGTCGGTGGTCCGGCACCTGGTACCCTCGCGGCTGGGCAATTCCGAAGCTGATGGGTGGTAGACCCACAAGCTAAACACTGCCCCAACCTCTTCCTGCAAATGGCGAAGTCATGCCCTGGCCTCCTACAGAATGAACACACAGGTCCCCTCTGTTGCCGAGGTCCCGGGGCTCTAGCTGGTGGGGTTGGGTGATGAGGTGTGGGAGGACGGTACGTCTGCTAGTGCGGCGACGGTGCTCTCGGCTGGAAAGCCTGACGCTTGGAGGGTCCCTCAAGGTGTACAGAAGCCGGACTCTTGCAAGACTGGAGACGCTCCTCTATGCTCCGGGCCAACTCTAGGCTCTGGTAGTAGTCTGTTGTACCGTTCGCCACTATAAGAATGCCAATGTCTGGAACTAGAGGCAAAACCTACGCGTCATCTCCTCAAGGTCTGCAACTAGACTAGGAGCGAAACGGCTCAAACGACTAAACTCCGATGTATACTCGTCAACAGAACGGTTCCCCTGCTGGATGTTCTGGAATAGTAGCCCCATGGCTACCTTAGCGGTGGTCGAGAAGAATTTCTTCTTGAACTGGGTCTTGAACTGATCCCAAGTGGCCTTCCATCTCGCGAATAGCGGCTCATTCCGGAACCAAACTCCTGTCAAGTCTGTCAGCAGAAATCCCACTGCCTCGACCTGGAGGTGTCACGCCCCGCTCCCTAATAATCGGGTACGGGTCGATGTCATGCCCGGCCTACACTGTCGTTGACAGCGGTAGTGAGCCGTCTAATCATATAAACACAAGAGCATCTCATCACATCATCTAATCACGGGATCTATACTACCATCACCGCAATCCACTATACAATTATTACAACTTATACATGAATGTCCGGGTACAAAGCCGGTAAAAGATAAATAATACAACAACATGTGATCAAATACACTCAATAAATCCCTATACATGAATCTAATATCTCAATGTCAAGCGAGCTCCAATGCCAATCATGAATGATAATCTATGATCCATCTCACCTGTAATCAACGATCCAGTCAGAAAAGGAGCAAAGTACAATGTAACTTAATAAAACTCACCATGGAAGATCAATGGAATGGTACAATGTAGCAAGTAGAACTGAACAGAGAAACAATGGAATATAATATAAATATGCACTAACTATGTGTACATGTGCAATTGGACGTTATCAACATGTGGGGACTAATATATAATCAGGCATATAAAATATGCTATCAGTCACGAATAATCAGGCATGTCTAATGACAATGCTATCAGTCACGCAATAATCAGGCATGTCTGACGACAATGCTATCAGTCACGCACGAAATGGACTCAGGCATACAGAGTATGCTATCAGGCAATGTTTGTCCAATATTAGCCCATCACATGTTTCTAGAACGTCCCCCACCCGACACGAGAAACAATGCAAGTAAGCAAGCAATCGAGAACAAGTAAATAATGACACGATAACAAATGTAAGTGCAATGCATGCAATGATGGTAATACTGAGTACATGTACTTGCCTGTTTTCCGGGATTTTCTCCAAGTCTTCTAGAATTACCTAGGAAATAGAAAACAGGTTTTAGAAATACTTCAAAATATTCTCCTAGTCCACCATTAATGGTTTAACCATTAAACCCATTAACTTACTTACTTAGTAAGGTCAAGCCCTAAAGAAACCTAAATCACTCTTTAACTAAAATTGCTCAACACTTGAATGGAACCCATGCATAGGCCCAATCTTCTAAGGTCCACACTCACTAATTACTGCTTGATCAAGAAACATGCCAATACTTTAATAATCTAATACTCAGCCTAGCTATACTCGCCCATAGACTCGCCCATACCACAGCCAACACAACATCCTGCTAAAATCAACTTAATACATATCAGTGTCATATTAAATATAATGGAGTCCAACGGTCACTAAACAGTGATCAACTCTTCTCACATAGTCTACAGGAAGCTTGTATTTCGAAATACACGGCTACTATGGTTCAAGTAGAGCAACCCAATGTCATCTAATACTAAGAACCTAAACCAACAAGAACACACAGATCCTAACAGCCATCCCGAAACACCTGTCTCTTGTGTCCACGGAATTTCTGGACACAGGACCAATCCTTCTGAGCACAGTGTCCGTCCCGACACTCATATGAATTCAATTCGACACAGAATTTCCTCACTTATGGCTACCTAAAATCATCAAGAAGAAGTGTAGAAGATACCTGCAGCGTACTGGGATGAGTCCAAGCTTCTTCGTGTCCGATACGAGTCCAAAACTGATAGCACTAATGGCCTAGGCATTTCATCGAGCACCATACGTGCACAAAAAGAAGGTGCTAATATTAGTCATATTTGTATTGAATTGACTCCAAAATTGGAGAATTCACAGGATCGGATCGAGAAACTCACCAATCCTTCAATCAAACTTCCAGAAAAGAAATCGATCAAGAATCACTCCTAAATCAACCCCCGCCAATATCGATCACCAACACATCAAAATACTCAAGAATCAAAAGGAAGGAGATTGACGAAGAAGATGAGGACACTCACCAGTGTCGGATCGAAGTACGTCGCTCACGGCACGGCCGCTCGAGGAAGAAGAAGGCCTCGGGCCTCACCGCCAGTTCGTCGTCGTCGAGGTCGCCATGGCCAGATGTCGAATCCGCGCCTTCACCGAGAACGTCACCGATCGCTATTGCCACAATCTCGTCGTCGACGAAGAAGAAGAGGTCGAGAGAGAATTTCAGCAGGGCTTCGCCAAGGGAGGGTGGATGAAGAAGAAGAAGTCTAGGGGTCAATTTATAGGCGGTGTGGTCGCGGTCAGGCAGTTGGGCGGTCAGGTCGGGCAGGCGAGGCGGTTAGGCGGGCAGTGGCGGAGCGGTGGAAACAGTTAGGCGGTTAAGATCGAAGGGTTGGGATGAGCTGGCGGTTAGAAAGGAACGACGGAGATGGGAGGGAACCTTCTGGAAGTCTTGGCCTTCCTCCGCCGCGATCGGTGCTGTAGGCCTCGTCGTCGACGTCGGTGTCGTTCGTCGTCTCTCCAGTAGCAGAGGGAAGTTGGAAATGGAAATGGAAGAATGAAGGAGGGAGTTGCTTTAAAAACCAACGGTTACATTAACCATTGGATGCGGGTGTGGGTTACCGGGTCTGTGGGTAATGGGTCTGGACCTGCCACCCAATTGAGCTAAAGGCCGGCTGGGCTTGTTGCAAATGGGTCGGGCTGAATAAGCTTTAGAGTTTGCTGAGGTTTGGGCTGAAAAATAACATAGGAAAAATTCAATAGATTTAATAAACTACTAAATGGTAAAATAATTTATAAAATCAATAATTAGTGAAAAATTATTAATTCAATCAAATTATTGTAAAATACCTTAATTATAAGAATTTGTAAAAAAATCCCTAATGATTAATCAATGAGTTTTAAATAGAAATTTGAGAAATATAATTAATAAATCTTAATAAATGGGAATATTCTTAATAAAGGATTTAAAATAATTAATAAATCATTATTGATAATTAATGAAAAATAAAATCTTAAGTAAATTACAGGAGAAAACTCAATCTAGAAAAGTGGAGTTACAGGAGGTCACTCGGCAACCTAGCTCCAAGGAGCTTCCTCTCTACTGAGTCTAGCCAGTCATCTGCTACTACGATGCCCTCAGTCCCTAAGAACTCCTTGGGGTTCAGACCCATGAAGTCCTTGATTGTTCCTGCTCTCTGCTGTGGCTCTACAGGTGGTGGGACCACGGTTACGCTCCTCAGAACGCTCCATGCTCTAACGGAGTAGGGTGGTCTGCTCCTGATGGGTCGTTAGGAACCCCTGGATCAGAGTGAGCAGTTGGTTCCCGTCGAGTGTGACGGAAGCCTGGGCAGGTATAGTAATAGGTGGTGGTGGGAGTATCGGGTCCTGTTGGGTCTGTGATGTGGAAGGTGTGGAGGCATCTGGGTTGGTGGATTTGTGGAGTGGGGGAGTATGATAGCTGGAGGTGGAGGTGTATCGGTCAACTGGTCAACCGACTGGATAGGGAGTGTGCCATTCTCAGGTGTGACATATCGGGATGAGCAGGTGAGCACCATCTAAATAAATAAAAAGGACTTATAAGGACTCTTTAAAGTAAACAATCATAAACAGGAAATCTAATTGTAATAGCGAACATGTGATGTGATGCGTTTCCTATGTTGCAATCCTAGTATTCCTGTAGGTGTTCTAAGCGTCATTCCTAATGTTGTCTAGTTACCTTAAGTTACTAATTGCAGGCATGCTTGGTACAATGACGTAACCAAACAATTTAGTCTCGACCTGCATGGGCCACCACTAAAAACATGTCATGATCCGCTACCCAAATTGTTGGGCTGGGCCGAGTCATGTCCAGCCTACGCTTGAGATAAAGCGTAGTAAGCTGTTCTAAAGATAACAAGATAAGACTAAAATGTGCTAACAGTTCTATATGTAATAAAGAGTCGTAAATGTCCCAAACACAAAAGTCGTCTCGTATATCAATAACATCCAAGTACAAGTCCAAAATGTAAAGCTGGATACAGGTCCAGTCACAAAATACATAGTCTAATACATGACTACTCCCAAAAGTCCAAAGTAAATAGACAACTAGACGAGTTTTCCCGCAAGTACATCCTCGTAAGATAAAGCCTGGTCCTCGGCAGCAACTCCATAATAGGAATCACAAAGAAACTCCTCCTCAGTAAGTATACCTACAACGTTATCCTGTCAGTACAGGAGCAAGTACTGATTCTAGCAAACTAAATATACGAAACATGAAATGAACAAGAATGTAATAAACTGGAATCATGGCACATCATAATCTATCATGGCAAGGGCACATATGTCATAGAGACAGATGTATATGTAATGTTTAAAACTGTAGCAGGTACGTGGTCGTCAATAGGTATACAATGTGCAGGGGCACATAATAAAATGTACTACCGTACAAGTGTAAAGGCGATAGATGTACATGCGCACAAATACAACTTTGAGATAAAGGCCTACGGCGCAGTAACATGTAAAATGAAACTTTGCTCGGTACGATAAAGGGGGCATGATCACGTACTCAACTATCAGTTTCCCCATAACCTAGATTCTAAACATGTGAGAGATATATAAAGACTGTCCTAAACATGGTAGGGACTGAAAATAATACAACATGTGAAGATTTTAACTTGCTACCCCAAGGATCAGCATTTAACATGGTTGAATCACAGTTCATTGATGTAACAGTATGTAAAGTTTGTAGAGGTACTTGCCTTTAGCAAAGCAAAGCAGTGATAGAAATACTATAGATGTCTGGTGACTCGTCACTGTAGAAATAATACATAAACTTAGTTTTCACACTAAGTTAAACATTAAGACACTAGTTGTGCAACACGATTTTCTGACTGGACACCTAGCCAAATGATGACTTTAGCATAGGAGACCAATGTGGGGTGACACAATACCCAAACTAACTTTTTAGGGTCTTTATACTAGTGCGGGGTGAGGTCCAATACGACTATAACTCAAAACCACACAAAACATTGTAAGTCGTAATTATTCAATAAATAAATCAAACTGTACACTGTGTTCCAACAATTTTTTAGATAGACAAAAGACTCAATTTTACATAAAATAAAGTACCAAAATGATCTTTGTTAATTATAGAAATTTATACTAATTTTTCTGGAATTTATAAACCCTCATAGATATTTATTAAAAATCAGCAAACATATGTATCCTGAAAATGAGTTCTGTTTTTCTATTTTTATAAAATACCAAAAGTACTTATTAAATGCTGAAAAAATTATAATAAATTAGCTAAATTAACATAGTATTTAAATATAATTTTTTTCAGATTTTTACAGCACTTAAAATATATATAAAAATTCAAAAACAGCAAGTAACAGTTTCTGAAAAATAATTAATTAATTATTTACTATTTTGTCCATGTATTCGAAATTGAACCGAAGTTCAGATACAGGACCCAAAGCCATGAATCAAGTCCAATATGACTTGTACAGATTCTGAATGTATTAGATACAATTGGGCCCAAAAACTCATGCTAGGTTTGGACAACAATTGGCCATTATTAATGAAATACAGGAATTTAAATACATAAATATATTTTAAAGTGCTAAAATATACAGTCACAAATTATAAAATAACTTGTGAAATAATAATAACTAGCACTAAAATTTGTATTTGAAAATATACACATAATTATACAGCTAACACAATTATATATATACATAAATATATAGATATTTATATATACATATAATGGATATATATATATAATAAATATACATATATATAAAATACTAAATATAAATATACATATATTTTATATAAAATATAAAATATACATATATATATATATATACAAATACAATATATATATATATATATATATATATATATATATATATATATATATATATATATATATATAAAGTAAAATAAAATAAAAAAAAAAAAAAAACAAAACAAAACAAAACAAAACAGAAAAAGAAAGAAAGGGGGGCTCGAACTCGGCCAGGGGCAAGGGCGGGGGGTTTAGCGCGGTCGGGCTGGCCAGGGGGTCAGCCCGGGTCAGTTGTTAGGGTTAGGTTTTAGTTAAATTTATTAAGGTTTAGGTTAACGGGTTGTAAACCCGATAGCACAAATTTCGTGTCCTGACAGTTAAGGACACGAAGATCGGTCGAGTCCAAGTGTCCGGGTCGTGCATGACACGCACGACTCGAATTAGACGTGTCCAGACTTACCTACGCATTGCTCGTGTCCTGGCGAGTCTAGGGTTGCAGTCACGAGACACAGGGTGATACAGGATTCAAAGTGTTACGTACGTGTCCTAGTCGAGCGTGTTGTTGATGCTGCGACAGGGCGAAGGAAGCGTCGAGGTCGGCGGAGGAAGGCGGCGCTGTGTTCGTCTCGACGAGACGCGTCGAGTGGTGGTGGTTGGGGCGGTCAAAGGGGTCTGTAGGCGTCGGGCTGGGCTAGGGTGATCTCCGGCGAGGCTGGTCGGGGAAGACGGGTCGATTGCGGTGGCTTAGGGCGGCTGTGGTGGTCGGGTGAGTCTAGGGTTAGGGTTTGGGGGTCGGGGGCTATTTATAGGAGGGCACGGCGGTCGAATTAGGGTTTGAATTAGGATTAGGGTTAGGTTTTAGACCGGGTTGTCGGGGCGGTGGTCAGCCAGCCATCGGTCGTCGGGGGCAGGTGGGGAGGAGAGAGAAAGAACGTGGGGGGGATGATGGTAGTTTGCAGCAAGGCCCCCATAGTTTGGGGCTTTGCAAAACAACCCCGCGCCTATCGGTTTGCAAATTACAATTTGCAAACCGCAATTAAAACAATTCATATA
Source organism: Iris pallida (assembly GCA_029216955.1). Taxonomy (NCBI): domain Eukaryota; kingdom Viridiplantae; phylum Streptophyta; class Magnoliopsida; order Asparagales; family Iridaceae; genus Iris; species Iris pallida. The sequence continues at coordinate 11,570,408 of JANAVB010036020.1, forward strand.
TTTGCAAATCAATATTAAAACAAATCAACAAATTGCAATTTGATATTAAAACAAATTTAAATATTACAAAATGATATTAAAACAATTCAATTAATTACAAAATGATATATTTTGATTTTAAAAATTATTTAAAAATCAATTAAAAATTCTAGAAAAAATTTCTAACAATCATATTAATTCATTTTAAATATATAAATGCTATTGAAAATTATAAAAACTATTTTTAAAATTTAGGGGCTTACAACATTGCATGCAACCTTTGTTGCGTTCATCTTTCTATTTTCCTGATTGTAATTCTCGACTTATTCTCAACGTATCATTCCAAGTGAAGTAACTATCAATTGTATTCAGATATTTGGAGACGAATAAAAAGTGTACTACGTTTGGATAGGAGCGTAGCTAGCTGGTCCCGAAAGATTGTGATTGAGCCCTCTGAATTTTAATTTTTTTGTATACATAAATGAGCAAAATTATGTTGTAGCTAAGGATAATAATTGGCCGGGCTATACAGTCCAAAGTTTCTTAGGTCAAGAAAATTGGATTGTCTCACTACAAAACAAAAACAAAAACAAAAAAAACCATTTTTATAACTTTTATCTACAACACATGCTAAAAATATTGTAAAAAATGGGAGTCTTCTACAAGCTTTATGTTAAAAACGTTGTAAAATATATGTGCAAACAACATTTTATATTCAAACATTAAGGTTTCTATCATGGTCATTCACAAAAGTTGTGTATTACTATCTCAAACAACTTTTATTAACATCGTAAAACTTACTAATTTTGACAATGTTTATGTAATGTTGTGAAAGTTATTACTTTTTACAATGTTTGTAAAATATTGTAAAAATGTCATGTTTAACAACGTTTATCAACTCTTGTAAACTTTCTATCTTTCACGATATTTGTTCAATTTTGTAAAAATAATTTGTTCTCCATTAGATATCCTCCAATGAGTGATCATTTATGTCCTCCTACTTTATTCTATATAAGTTATCCTCGAATGAGTGATTATTTATGTCCGCCGCATCATAAGCCTTGTATAGAAGGATATAGTCTTCTCATGTGTTGTTTCTTGATTGGGGATTAACTTATACATGCTTGGCCTATATACTTTTCATTATATGAAACCAAATTTCAAATGCAAACCTACTCTGAAACAAATATCTTGTATCTTTGTTTTAGGAATTGTGCTGATGTCACTTTAGAAAAAGGAGATGCTTATTCTGCACACACATATTTGTTATCATTATCTGATGTCGCACAGACTCTTTTGGCAACCTCACTCGCTCACTTTTCAGGATCAGAAAACTTAGGTGATAATTAAGTGTCAAGGCCTTCTTAGAAATTCTGGTCTAGTGCACAGAAATGTTACTTAGTTTAGTGCACAGAAATGTATGTCTTATATTCGTACGACATGAAATATT
>JANAVB010036020.1:11576836-11601732 GCA_029216955.1 Iris pallida
GTGCGTGCGTACTATATATATATATATATATATATATATATATATATATATGATCTTAAACTTATTATTCGGTTCGGTTTTTGACCGAAATCCAAACCCGAAACCGAATAAGAAAATTTAGTATTTTCAAAACCGAAACCGAACTGTTTTTTAAACCAAACCGAACCTCTCGGTTCGGTTTTCGATCCAAAACCGAATAATGCTCACCCCTAATCTAGTTCGTAGAGTATCTATTTTATTTTATTATTTTTATGGTTTGGTTGGTCCTGCAGTTGCTATGCGATGCTCCAATACGATGGTTGTCGTATCATCGTCTTGAATAGTTCGTTGAATGATGTTGGCAGCTTGCCAAATAATGTGGCAGCATGAATAGGGATCTATTTGGGTTTGAGAAACTGTCTAGTGTATAGAATAGCAGATTTATGGTGTGTGTGATTATTATTATATGTTTTCTCCAACTGTCCATAGTTATAGTTGGGAAACTCGGGAAACGCTGTGTATATATCCATTAATTCAGTTGAGTTGTGTGCATAAATTTTCATGTGATTTTGATTTAATAGTTAGAAATAATTATAACCTGTTGGCTTTGGTTGGATAACCCGTGAATGCCATAGTAGTAAGGATATTTGCTAGTGTTATCCCTAACGTAAGTGGAGGGGTTTCCGTCAAAAGCGATTTCAAAAATCAAACAATGAACTTAAAAACAAGTTATTTCTAAAGCACTCTATTTTTGAAACAAGAGGGCAAGGAGGGTTTGAACCGTTTGGTTAAAGGGGAAATTATGCAAAGTGCTTTTGGAAGTTGGAACCATATCCTTCTTAAAACCATAATTTTGACTAAAAGTGGAAGATTTGGAGAACCCTCTTGGCTAGTATTGGCTTGGGTTTATAAACATTGTCTAGTGTTTTAAACTCCTTTAGTGGTGACCAACACCTTCTAAGGTTGTCTTGTTGTAAATTTGTTAGTCTATGCACTAGAATTGTCTTCGCAGTATGGTTTGTACTAAGTTGATGCCTTGATGTGTTAGGAATGGACATACAAGAAGCCTGACTACATGTGCTTTTTTTGCACATCAGTCATATCCTTTTGATTTAATCACTTATTTAGCCTAACTTTGGTTTTGTTTTGAAAAACACCCGTTTCGGGTTGTGCGAACCCTTACCTTTTCCTTGATTCTATGTGACACTTGGGGTGTATTCTTATGATCTGCTTTATATATTCAACTTTGCTTGTCTGCTTGTGCATGCTGCCAACGTGCTTCACTTTCTTATATTTGAATTATGTTTTCTTTAGCTTAGATCAATGTTGAAGGAGTGAGATAGGTAAGTTCAAAAATATGAAAATGTTTATAACTTGACATGTTTATATTCAATTATTCAATCCTTGTTAACCACGTATCCTAGTTTTTAAATGTGCTCCAACCATGATTCAGCTTGTCACTAGTGGTTACACTATAATATCTTTGTTGAAGATCTTGAAGTTATTGATGGATCATTAATCATTATAACATATCTCTGTTCGGCTCTTGGATCCATAGTTTGCAGTATCGGCCGATACCGATCCGATACAGCCGATATCAATACAATTTGGCATGTTTCGATCCGATATCGATACTAACCGATAGTGACATTGGGTGCCTCTTTTTAGTCATTTCGGCAAAGAAAATTGAACGAAAAAAACCAAAAAGTAAGGGTGTAAAAACATAGTAAAGTTGTAAAAACATGTAAAGAAGAAATTTTATGTATCACATGTAAGTCAATCAACATTGGTGACTATTATTTTAATTCCAAAAGTACCGAGAAACAACACAGGAAAATACTTAAAATTATGGCTAAATATTTAATATATTTGTTTTTAAGTTTTAATAATTTATTAATAATTATTTGTTTTGCGATAAAATTTCTATACTCCTATCCGAAACCACCGATACTCCCGATCCCGCCGATCCCGATACTTATATAAAGGGTCCGATACCGAATTCGATACCAATACTGCGAACCTTGTTGAATCAGGGAGGGCTTACATTTTGACTATAGAAGTATTGTTTACTTACTCTATTTTCGTTTATTTTGTGTACTTTATTTTTTATTTCCCCTCCCTTATCTAAAATATATACTTTTCTACATTACAAAGATGTAATCCTTGGCTAGCTTTTATGTTTGTACTTTGTCTTCCACCTCTTATGCTTTCTATTGCAGTATCTGTTATGTGGGTGTTATTCTTTCCATAACGGATATATCATGAAGTCAGCTTAACCACTCACTAATGCTGCGCGCTTTAAAATTTCTGCATTAGTGCTGATGGAAAAAATCTCTTTGCAGGAAAATGGCAGGAGGTTTTAGGGTTCTTCATCTTGTCAGACCATTTCTGGCATTCTTGCCTGAAGTTCAAAGTGCCGATCGAAAAATCCCTTTCAGAGAAAAGGTTATTTACACTGTTATATCCCTGTTCATCTTCCTGGTTTGCAGTCAGCTCCCCCTATATGGCATACATTCGACTACTGGAGCAGATCCATTTTACTGGATGCGTGTTATTCTTGCTTCCAATCGTGGAACTGTAATGGAACTAGGGATTACCCCTATTGTAACATCAGGACTTGTGATGCAACTCCTAGCCGGGTCAAAGATCATTGAAGTTGACAACAACGTAAGAGAGGATCGTGCACTTCTGTAAGTATCTCCTATTCACATGTACAGTGGTGATTGATATAATTTGTTTACCGGTGTTGGATTTTGCGAATTACCTATTTGTGCCATAAAAAACAATGCATTTCTGCTGGGGATGTATTATTCCCTTGATGTTTTGGCACATTTGAATCCTTTACGTTTGTATTTTATGTGATTTGGGCCTTGAGTTGTCTACCAGGTTGAGATGTTCTGTTATTCTGGCACGAACACCATATGGCATTTGAGATGGTGGAGAAATCGAGTATGGAAATACACATGTTTGTCGTTCACAGCCTGTTGACTTTGTCCAACTCTTTTACCTCAGATATCAATGAGTATGATGCAAGCATATTTGTCTGACCTATTCACATGTACGGTGGTGATTGATATAATTGGTTTACAGGTGTTGGATTGTGCGAATTACCTATTTGTGCCATAAAAAACAATGCATTTCTCCTGGGATGTATTATTCCCTTGATGTTTTGGCACATTTGAATCCTTTACGTTTGTGTTTGATGTGATTTGGGCCTTGAGGTGTCTACCAGGGTTGAGATGTTCTGTTATTCTGGCACGACCACCATATGGCATTTGAGATGGTGGAGAAATCGAGTATGGAAATACACTTGTTTGTCGTTCACAGCCTGTTGACTTTGTCCAACTCTTTTACCTCAGATATCAATGAGTATGATGCAAGCATATTTGTCTGACCTGACTGTTACCAGCATATCTTTTTGAAATATTATGGGAGTATGTTTCTAAGTGGCAGTCTTATGCTGTTGAACATTAACATAGAGAACAATATAATGCACCTTAGTCAACTAACTCAGCAATGTGATTCTCATAAACTTATAATATTAGGCAAGTCTTAGACATACATGTACATGTGGTACTTGGGTTTCCACGTGATTATATTATACTTTCAATTATAAATTTTTTCTTGATGCTTATGATCATGAAGATGCTAGAGACTCTTGCAGCCTAGAGTCCCTGGGAATAATAGTTCCATTTTTTGTGAATATATTAGTAGCAATTTCTTTAGAATGACTCGTCCATCACTGTAGAAATCCAGTTGAATTGAAATAAATAAAATTCTAGGCACGAATGCCATTATTTCACTTATTCTCTTTCCCCTTCTTGTGCTGAAACCCTAAATGTGCAGGCCTAGGCTGTGCCACATTTTTTTAACATGGATTAATTCTAATTTAACTACACTGACTTACAGTTATTATTCCTATGTGCACTACTAAGCCAGATCCTTTGTCAGGTCTATTTATACTGGCCCAACCACATCACCTATCTGTCTTTTGCACGACTATTTATTTGGAGTGTAAGGAATCAGGTTCTGACAGGTAAGCACAAAGAAAAGGGTTTGCTAGGAAGGCTTGGCCATCACCATAGCTGTTTTGACTTTCGTTGCTCTATATTAAGGTCTAATTCAATACTTTGGACCAGAAATTTTATCTGTTTTTTCCGTTCTTTGATTTTGTTTACTTCTTATTAGCTTCCCAAACTTCAACCATATTACACCTATTCTCCACTTTTCATCAATTCATTATCATACTAAAAAAGGAGCTTAAGAAAGCTCCATAAGAGAATTAACAACATTTTTATGACTGGTGGTTGACATGACATCAACCCTCCATGTTGGTGGCAAATTTCTGGGCAAAGTAGCTATGAACATGTTAGGACCAATCTTTCTCCCATCAAAATTTGCTCAGTTAAGGAGCTTAAGAAAGATCCGTAAGACAATTATCAATATTTTATGACTGGTTTGTCGACATGACATCAACCTCGGTGCCAAATTCCTAGACAAGATATATATGAACATGAAAGGCCATGCCAAAACACCTATTTGCCGGTTGGTGGCGACGTATACCTACCTTTTGGCTGTGCAATGAAGCTCATGCAACCAAGGAGCACTCTCGAAGTTCACCTGTATTGTGATGAGTCTAGACGAAGAGGTAAGATGATGCATCGCTTTACAGGATTGCATTCCCACATCTTCTTCACCTTTCATTAATTGATGATTTTATAACCTTTATCTTCTTATTGGGCAATTATTTGAGTATCTTTAGCATTTTCTTTAAGCGTATTCAAACTTAAACACTATGCTTTCCACGTTGAGATTAATTCCAAATCTTGAGCAGTTTCAATCATTTTGGTGGCGTATTACTGGTTGAATTTGAATGTAACTGAATTTTGTATTCAATCCTTGAGTTCATTATTGGATACTGAAATTTGATTATCTTTGCTGCTACTAATTTTATGTGCTTAAAACTAGATTTATTTGGTGGTCAACTGTATTCCTTCATTCTTTCATAGATTTTAGCAAATCTAGTTTACTTCACTTGAATATAGTCCAATCTATAGTGTGGTCTACAACTAGGAATGGTTTACCTATACATGGAAGTTATAGGTTGAAGTCACATTAAGTAGGTACTTGTGTCTATTTAGTAATGGTTTTCTTATGAGTTTTGGATAGATTGGTACTTGTGTCTAATATAGTTTACAGTATCTACCGATATCGACACCAATCCGACACGGGCGATACCGATACAGTTTGGCATGTTCCAACCCGATACTGACCGATACCAACATTGAGGTCTATTTTTCAGTCAATTTGGCAAAAAAAAAAATGATTGAAAGGGCCAATCATTAATGGTTTAAAAATATAATAAGGTTACTAAAAGCATGTAAAAGAAGAAAACTTATACATCGCAGGTTAACCAATCGGCGCAAGGGCGACTACTATTTCATTCAATTTCAAAACTATTAAGAAACAACACAAGAAATACTTTATACTTATGTCTAAATGTAGAAAACATATTTTCTAAAATTTTAATAATTTATTAATAAATATTTGCTTTCTGATACTAACAAAATCTGATACTTTGATCTGAAACCGCCAATAATGCCTTTGCCGCTGATCCCTGTACCCATAGAAAAGGTCCGATACCGATATTGCGAAACCTTCACTGTCTATTTAGGAATGGTTTCTTATAAGTTCTGGGCAGATTGTAACCGCATCCATAATGGATTAGTTCTTATGTGGCAAGTATTTTTCTTGATTCAGCATGTTCTTACATGACAATTGGGTCATATCCAGGAATTCAGGCTGAATACGTGGAGAATTCCAAATCAATTATGTTTTACTTCGTTTGGATAAACTTGAGAAGAATAATGTATACTGGTAATAAAACTATAGCATGGAGAAGAATTTCGGAAGTAATGCAGCATTTATTTTTGTTGCTGGTTGTTGTATACCAAGACATACTCCTCTAATCCCTACTGCGTCCGCGTCTGCATGCTAGCTATGCCAAATAGAAAATGGGATACAAATATAGTTATTTACAATCATCCTTCGAAAAAGCATGATCCCATGTTTTTTGAGGCCATGTTGTTCCAGGGAACAAGATAGCATTTATCTTACTGGCTTCAAGTCTAGTTAAGAATCTCCCTCTATAGAAAGGAAAACACCAATGAGCATGTTATCAGATGTATTATGGTGCAAAATGTTAGAGAATCTTTTCATTTGTCATAATTTGGATTTGTTATGTTAACATCATAGCTTTATTGCAACATCATTTGTCATTTTTGGGTTTATTATCATATTGGGATTTGCTTTTTGCACTGTGCTTACTCCCAGCTCTTTGACACAGGACTTGATAAAATCTTATTCTACTACCTTTTAGATATTCTGCTTGCACATAATCACAAAGAGTTGAGACTTATAAAACTTAGTATCATGCGTGCATAATTTCTTAGTGCTTTCGATACGTTGGAGATTTATCTATAATATAATAACCTTATGTTCTCTTGCTATATACAACCTAACACGTGGGGCATTCTCTTAAAAGGAAGTGTCATTATTGCATTTCTACCTTCCTTAGTTGGTAAGTGCTGTGCAAAATGTAAACGAATGTGCATGTGTGGCTTTAGAAGCATCGCCTTCCTCACCACGGAAACTTTTGAGAACTTATATCAGTCTCTTATATTATTATGTTTATTTAGGGTATTGTCCCATCCCCAAGCTTTTTGCGGTAAAAAATACTAGGTAATTACGTAAAATTTAAGTTTTTCCCCTTCCCCTCATTATTTAATCTTGGTTCCGTTTAGGTGTTATGTATGTAAAGTGTTTTTGAGTTGTTATTTGAGATGGACATCTTTCTCTATTGAAGAGTCATCATGATTTTTAATTACAACGCATGCAGACCAAAATTTTCTGAGCCTTTTGATATGAAAAAGGTGTGTCAACATTTTTCTTATATATATGTTTCCCTGTCAGAAATGGTGCACAAAAGTTACTGGGGATCCTCATTGCAATTGGTGAGGCAGTTGCATATGTTCTCTCTGGGATGTATGGAAGTGTGAGCCAGCTTGGAACTGGGAATGCTATTCTCATAATTCTTCAACTTTTCTTTGCTGGTATCATTGTCATCTGCTTAGATGAACTTCTTCAGAAAGGATATGGTCTCGGGTCCGGTATTTCTCTCTTCATTGCTACCAACATATGGTAAGTTGGCTTTATCATGTTGATTTTATTGCTTCTTCTTGTACATAAATTTTACAACTCACTTGTAATTTATCTTGCCAGTGAAAACATCATTTGGAAGGCATTTAGCCCCACAACCATTAACAGTGGGCGTGGTGCTGAATTTGAAGGTGCTGTTATCGCACTATTCCATCTACTGATAACTCGGACAGATAAAGTCCGTGCTCTTCGTGAAGCTTTCTATCGCCAAAACCTTCCTAATGTGACAAATTTGCTCGCAACTGTGCTGGTTTTCCTAATTGTCATTTACTTCCAAGGCTTTAGAGTTGTTCTTCCAGTGAGGTCAAAAAATGCTCGTGGGCAACAAGGATCTTACCCAATCAAGCTGTTTTACACCTCCAACATGCCCATCATTTTACAGTCTGCACTTGTTTCTAATCTATACTTTATATCACAGGTACGAGATCGTGATGCAGATATGGTCAATTCACAAGTATAGTAACTTATTTTTTGCCTAAAATGATTCCTTTTTTTGCAGTTGCTGTACAGGAGGTACAGCGGAAATTTCCTTGTAAATCTGCTGGGCAAGTGGAAGGAATCTGAGTATTCTGGTGGTCAATTCATTCCTGTAGGTGGTATTGCATACTATATCACACCACCATCAAGGTGATTGAGTAGCTTTTACACCTTTTCTACCGTGTCAGCATATAATTGCAGAATACACCCACATATTCAGGAGAAAGGTTACAATAATCAGGATCTGAAGTAGAACATAAATAAAATAAGGGATATAAATTGTCTCGATAAAATGGGGGAGGTAGCATGAGTTCATTCATATTGGTTAATTATGCACCAAAAAAGTGGTTAGTCAACAAAAACAATAGTTTTAAAGACCATATAAACTTGAACTGTGATGCGACAAGGAAAGCAGACTTTTTGTGAAACATTAAAGAATATTTGGATAACATATTAATTATTTGAAATACATTAAAGAATATTTGGGTAACATATTAATTATTTGAAATGATAAGGGTTTCCTTTAAATGTCATTACTTCCAAAGGTTGCCAGATAATTTACTCATCTGCTTTTATTGCTAACCTTCGTTTGTTGATATTTAACCATGCAGCTTAGCGGATATGGCTGCAAATCCGTTCCATGCACTTTTCTATATTGTCTTTATGCTCTCGGCTTGTGCACTTTTCTCCAAAACATGGATAGAAGTCTCTGGTTCTTCAGCGAGAGATGTTGCTAAGCAGCTTAAGGTACCTTTTCTTTCTATTACGCTTTTACTAGATCTTGAAATACGACGAGTATCAGATATATGCAGCAAAGCAGAAATATTAGGTTCCATATGCAAATTTTGACCCTTTTTGAGGATTATTGAATAGGTAGGGAAAAAACTATATACCAGATGTTTGTGCAAACAGTGGTGCTTTTGTAGGTTGCATGCAAAAATTTTCTTCTCATTCCAAGATGCCCATACCTCTAGGGTGTGCCATATGATGAAATGTCATTCTGGGAGTATACCTGAAGTCTAATTCTCTATGCTCCCAGTACAACACGATAACAACAATAGAAGAAATTGTGAGTTAAGAATAAATTTCCCTTGTTATACACACAATAATAATAATAAATAATAGTTTTTTATTTTTATTTTATAAAAGTTCCTTTAGATCTTTCTTAGTTAGATCCCCAAATCTTGGTAACTATGGAGAATTCCCCCAAATCTGCAACAACTAGAGTTGGTACTCCTGCTTAACTCGTCTGAAAGAGGAATTTTCTGTCAATTTTGACAGATTTGTTATTGTTTTGTCCACGTCTTCCTCATTGCCCTACCATGCTGTTATTGTGGTTTATTAGGAAGGGTGGGAGGGTGGGGTGGAGGAGGAAGAGGGAATTTGTGTTGGAGGAAGAGGCAGGAGAAGAGGAGTTGGTTCTGGCGCAGGAGGGGAGTGTTAGGGTTGAGGGAGACGAGGACAAAATAATACACAATGCTTGGCTGACACAATGAAAGACTACTAATTCCAATTGTTTGAGGTTTGGGGGGTTGGGGTCATACACTCCAATGGTTTCAGCGTTTGTGCAATTGATTAGTACAGGTAGTATTTATTCACCATAGTTATCTCACTATGGGTTCGTCGCATCAAATTCTTTTTATCAATTTTTTTTACCGAAGGTCCTAAAAATATTGTATGAAGTTGAGTGGATTGAGAAACACAAACATGAAAATCATCTCATTATTGTCTAGAAGTTTTTCATGCAACTGCTGATCCGAAACTTCAGAGGCAGGAGTTTTAAAGAAAACAAATAACATTTACTGTGTTTTTGTGTTTGTGCCACCGGCTGCAATCCTTGTTATCTGTCAATTGTTAGACTTTCTTTACGAACTTCTCCTTGTTTTGTAGGAACAACAAATGGTAATGCCTGGTCACCGTGAGTCGAACCTACAGAAGGAGCTGAACAGGTATATCCCTACTGCTGCTGCCTTTGGTGGCATGTGCATTGGTGCTTTGACAGTGCTGGCAGATTTCGGGCGCAATTGGTTCTGGAACGGGTATTCTGCTTGCAGTGACCATTATATACCAGTATTTCGAGACATTTGAGAAGGAAAGAGCTACCGAGCTCGGTTTCTTTGGGTTTTAGTTTGTGAGTTCATGTAGACATTTCCGAAGGTGGTTCCAAAGAGTCCACCGGCAGTTTCGATTAGATCGACGGGATGAAACCCAGCCCATCCTTAAACATCAAAGCTTGTAGAGTTCAGAAACATTTAGCGGTCTCGGGAAACTCAATAGATGTAGTATCAACCCTATCCTCAAACCGTGTTTTAAGTTGAGCAATACTACTTTTAAGTTGAACATCAAAACGTCCTTTTTGTGTCTGGTCGTTACCACATTATACACGTGAATTACTGCTCAGGTTAGTTGATTATATGTTAACATCAAGAAATTATTCATGGGAGGTTATCTTTTGTGTTTTCATATAATTGTAAGATCAACCAACCGGTGATGTATTGCTGGTCCATAATTCTAGTCAACGAAGACATTAAGCTGGATCTGCTCCAATCTAGATCTTCATGCTTGTGCAGTGAGGCAAAGTCGAGTACTACTGGTGTGTGTAAACACAGTGCCATATGGTGTGCGATGAAGTGCAGGGAATGTAAACAATCAACTCGTAGATGAGAAGGAATAGTTGCATACTAGTGATATTGGTTTTAGAATATCAATCTCTGCAAATAGGCTTAAATGCTCATGCAAAGTGCATCTGACCTCTGACCGTTCTCTCAGCCTTGCACAGAAGAGTACTCGTATAACTCAAAAGTCTTTCTAAATGTTCATGACATCAATAATAATCATTGTCCATTTTACATGGGATGCAATAAATGGGAAAACTACTTTTGGTCACTGAATGTTTGTCTGACCAAAGTTTTAGTCACTCAGATATTTTTCAAAAATTTAGTCACTGAATATTGGTCTTCCAAAAAAAAGGTCACTCTATTAAATTGTTGTTTGTTTTATTCACGATTTTTGTTGACATGGTATTTATGTGCCATGTCAATCGTTAAGTATGACGTGACATCCACGTGGACTATTTTTGAGTTTTATTTGCAAAAAATTTTGTTTGGATATTAATTTGTGCCAATGTTTCATGTTTATGACATTATTTTTTTTTTAAAAAAATTAATACTCAAACAATTTTTTTGAAAAATAATAAATAGTCCACGTAAATATGCCACATTATACTTAACGACTGACATGACACACAACATGCATGTCAACAAAAATTGTTAATAAAACAAACAAAATTTAACAGAGACCATTTTTTTGGACGGCCAAACATTCGGTGACTAAATTTTTGAAAATATTTTGAGTGACTACAACTTTGGTCAGCAACATTCAGTGACCAAAAGTATAGTTTTTCCAATAAGAATGATAAGTAGACCGGCATATAGGTAGTCCTGGATCACGTTCTAGCCATCCAAGTTAGCAGCATTTGCTTCCCTTAGAATGGCAAGAGTCTGGCGCAACAGCTCATTTAAACATTCAGACGAAGCTACTCCCAGAACTACAGGCTATTCTCTTCCAACAAATGAGTTATCAAAGAATCCTTGGGTGGGGTGACAGAACCTCCACTGGGAAAAAAAAATTCAGAAATCTCCAAAACCCTGTCCGATTGTGAGAAAGCACATTACAAGGACCACGCCCCCTGGCTTCTTTCGTTCCCTACCGATACATTCAAATGAAAACTAGAACAGGGTCTCTTTTTTTTTCCCAAATCAACTTCCTAATGACACGCAACCACATTAAAACATTTATTAGTTGATAAGAGAAACCGACTCTTTGTTTTATGCAAGAGGTCTCTTCTCTGCTCTGTACAAATTCCATGGTACCTATCAACATCGCCAAGGCCACCTTTCCACATGCCAGCCAACCTTCATCCCAGTGATGGATCACCGCCTCCGCCTTTTCGTTTCAACCTGCAACAGCAGCAAGAGTTGGCCATCACTGTTAAGATGGGCATTAGCAGCTAGATTAGTGTCTGCAATTCTAACTGTGACAACCACTGATAATGTTTGGCATGTGCTAGTCCCATGATTTTCGGCAATGCACGACCTAGATAACTTGGTAAGTAGCTTTTCATAATTGACTCATACATCAAAGTTCGACAGGAAAGAAAAATTAAAGGTGGGTATCAAGCCACTAATACAAAAAATAAGATGAAGATTGCAAATGACGAAAGAAAGACATCAATATGAGGGTGCATTGTTTCTAAAGGGTTTTCACTTGTAGCATACATTCTGGAGAGGGTTTTATATTTACATATGGAATGTAAGCAGGGAATTTCAGCTAAAGTTTGTTGGTACCAGTCGACAAAAGGACCAAGGGAAAAGAAACAAATTAGTATATTACAACACGATTACATCATGTTGGCATGTTTCAAATGACTTCATAGACAGGTTCTATGTGCATACGCCACCTTCCGTTCATTCTTCTATCATGAAATGACAAAGCCTTCAATCAAGTGTATTTCACAATCATCCTCCACAGTTTTTTTCAGGAATAAACCGATATCGCAAGCTTGAATCCCTTGTAACAAAACATGTCTTAGTAGCTACTGCCTATAAGCAACGGCAAGGTCTATCCATCACCATGAGGTGTTTAATCCTTTTAATACGTGGTCAATCAGAATTCGGCTTCACCAAGTCACATACAGGAAAGGTTATGACATATAAATTAAACGTCTAAGGTGCAACAAGAAGTTTTACCACACTGAACATAACTGGTCAACGACTAGCTACAATTGGTCAAAAGTTTAAAGTTTCTAAAACTTAGTGCATGTGACCGAAACTTGGACATACTTTTATTCCATTTGTAAGATATATAAAATAAAATTTCTATTAAGTATGCAGTTATCGTGGTATGATCTCATAGAACTTGCGCAAAATGCATTATTAACTGAAACCAACAAAAAAAACATAATGTATCAAATTGTAGTTAAATTTTGGCCTTTATTTCTTACGTTCTAAATAGCGCTCCCGCTTACAAAGCGACTGGGGAGGGTCAAGATATATGTGCAGTCTTACCACCATATATATGGAGATGTTGTTTTCGTGACTCAAACCCGCATCCTCATTTCTTATGTTCTAAATTCTAATAATGAAATATTTGCAGCTACAGCACTCTGATCCAAACATCAAATCTGCCAATACTCAGAAGCCTATAGATAGAAGATGGTAAACATTTGCCCACCAAATAGGATCGTCTATAACAAGTCACTTCAATGCTACACAATGTAACTTGCTAAACAATGATATGCTACAAAGGGGAAGGAAAGAAAAATACTTACTTTACGAAAATTTGTTAAGTATAACAAGGTTTAGGAAGTGGAAGGAGGAGACATTTTCAGCAGTAGGACTGAAATTTCAGGCTACTAAACGGTTAACTAGTCTGTAGATAACACTATTTACCATCACTACCCTAGAAAGTGTAATATGCTAGAAGGAACAAGATTGGGATGAAGCTCTCTACTTTGCTTTAACGAGCTTCTAAAAAGACGTATAGTTTTACATGACAATGGAAGAATTTTTGCCCAAGCAAAGTCAACCCTTCCTTAGAGCAATGAGCCATACAGTAAATAATGGCGGCAATAGTTATGTTATCGCGATTTTAAGAAACATCAAGGCTCTGTTTGGTTGCTAAGAAAGTGAGAGAAAGTTAAGGAAATGAAAGTTGATCCTATGTAAATGAGATCTCATGTTTCTCTATAAGTCACTTTCATTTTAACTAGTCTGTAGATATAACACTATTTACCATCACTACCCTAGAAAGTGTAATATGCTAGAAGGAACAAGATTGGGATGAAGCTCTCTACTTTGCTTTAACGAGCTTCTAAAAAGACGTATAGTTTTACATGACAATGGAAGAATTTTTGCCCAAGCAAAGTCAACCCTTCCTTAGAGCAATGAGCCATACAGTAAATAATGGCGGCAATAGTTATGTTATCGCGATTTTAAGAAACATCAAGGCTCTGTTTGGTTGCTAAGAAAGTGAGAGAAAGTTAAGGAAATGAAAGTTGATCCTATGTAAATGAGATCTCATGTTTTCTATAAGTCACTTCCATTTTCCTTTCACTCACTATCTCCAAACCAAACACACCCTTAGATAAGGGATAGAATAAGATGCTTCTTAAAACATGATGGAAAATTTTGTCCATGCGAGCTTGATACACAGAAACATGAATGCATACCATGGAAAGTTCAAGTCATATAATTATAAGGTAGGGAATCTCGAGTCTCATTCTAGGTAAGATAATCTGAGAGGATTTATAGTACATGTACTCCACACTGAATGACTGAATAGATTTCTTCCTACTTATCTTGAGATGAAGGAACAGTAAAATAATTTATAATAAAGAAAGATTGATGACAGATAAGTAATATTATTCTCACCTTTGGCTCAGAGATCGGTGAAACAGGAAAACCATTCATAGATGGTTTGTCATCATCTTCCGAGGAACAGTCTGCACAGAGGAACTGATCTAGCTTTTTTGCTTGTTCAATAGTCATATCCATGCAAGATGGATGAAACCTGCTCCAATGATTACAACATTCACAACATAATGAACAAACAAAATGACAAATTTTACCATAGGAAACATAAAATGTTTTAAAAAAGGAAACATATAAGGGAACGTAGATGTACAACTTCAAACTGCAGATAGTATCTAAGAGAAATATTGACTGCTTATCAGTTGGAAGAAGAAAAAAGGGCGTCCAAGTGCCATGAGGCTCCTACTTATCCAGGGTATGGGGAGGTTAAAGATGTACGCAACCTTAACCCCATATATGGAGAGAATGGTTCTACAACTCGAATGTGCATCCTCTAGAATGCAAGCAACAAGCCTTAATATCGCGCCAAATGATGCCCTCAGTTGAAAGAAGAAGCTAGTACAAAAATAAATATCATAATCCACCTTGCTCCATGGATCATACGAAATGTACATGTGACAGAAATATCTAAAAATTATTAACAATTGGATTTTTGAGACTTAAAAGACAAATCAAAAGCTTGCATAAAGTGCCCTAGGGAAAATAAAACAGTGAGAAGAGATTTTCCTGTGACTTCGTCATTAAAATTTGTAGAGTACACCTATGTTGTCACATGCGACGCCTAGACGCGCCTAGGCGTGCAGGTCAGAGAGGGCTCGTCTTGACTTGGGAACATTTTTTTTTATGTGAGACGATGCTCGCCTAGGCGTCCGCCTTGGGTCGACCAGAGGAAAAACAAAAAAAAGGCGCATAGCTTAATGCATATTGTTTATTAGCTATACTACATATTTAGGGTGCTGCTATTAGCACTCCTAAAGTGTCATTCGGCACTCTTTAATTTTTTCAAGATTCAATTCCAAATTTACCCTTGCATTAACATTATTGGCACTACTAAAATGTCATCCTATACTCCTCCCTCCATATATGCACAAATTAATGTTATATTTAATGCAGGGATAGATTTGTAATTTGAATGTTAAAAAAATTAAAGAGGAGTGTTGAATGACATTTTAGGAGTGCTAATAGCATCACCCCATATTTATTGTATACAATAAATATTACTTATACTACATATTTGCTTAATGCTTATTGCTTATTAGTTATACTACATATTTATTGTATACATATTTGCAAAAAAAATTGCAAAAAAAAAAGCCAGATCCTGGACGGACGCCTAGGCGAGGCGGGTGGGCTGTCACCTCGCCTAGCTCCCAGTACAACATAGGAGTACACAGTGAAGAATTTACCCCCCCCACCAAATCGCCTAATAAATAAAATAGAGAAGAAGTTTTTGCACAACCGATTAATCAAAAGAAGGAAAGGAATATGAAATAGATGATACAAACCCTAAATCTCCCAAATCTCTATATCGTTCGATTGATGGGCTCTCTTTCTCGATCATCACAGAAGGTGAGATCTCCAAGTTGAATTTTTTATGTTATTTTTTACTAAGTTTATCAAATATGAAATATGGTATTTTTTGAAAAAATTATTGTTGAATTAGACCGAATTTTATATCTGTATGTCAGATTTGGCGAGTTATGATAATTTTTATAAACATCTTTATATGCCAGTTCTGCTTCAGAGAATTTGTATTTAGAAAGCCGATAAAAATATTGAGCCTTCAGTTTAAATTTGAATTTTTGAATTCTTGATTTAAATTCATCTGAATTCTTGATTTAAAGTCATCTGAACCTTCAGCTTTATATGCCAGTTCTGCAATTAAAATCACATGAATTCTTGATTCAAAGTATTTTCTCTAACAAATTAATTTGCTCCAAATTGTTATTTATTTTTTTGATATTTAAGACATTTTCTGTGATTATCGTTTTTTCAGAATTGATATGTTGTAAACTAAGTGCAGCAAAGAATGTTACATCACTAGATACATTTGCATTTTCCGATACCTATCTAATTGTGTTTCTGTTATAGCATTTTTTTAAATATAGCCCTGCCCATTATGCAAAGTGCCAACAACCCGAATAAACCAAACTGATTTGGTTTGGTGTGGTCTGACTTTATTTTGAAGGTATTAGATTCGGTTCGATTTTGAAATATAACGGTTCGGTCCATTTTCGTTTTTTGAAATTATGGGTTCGGTGAGACGGAACTGAACGAATGCTCTCCCCTGTACTGGACTGCTAATATGCTATGTATACACTAAAACCTCTTGGACTGTTATAGGTCAGAACACCTCAATTAAAAACTATCTGCATGAAGCCTGCCATAACAGCAGAGATGTTTTTGCTATTTCCGCACAAAGCATTATGTATAAGCTTAAGTAGGTATTTGTGTTTGTTTTATGTTTCAATGAAGACCCAAGATAAGGCGTATATATCAAACATGGTTTTCAGAATTCAAAAGTGGGCAGAGATCTTATGTCCATTATAAGCTAAACTCTTTAAGAGCTTGTGGTGCATTATCGTTCAAATGCCCAATCCACCTGCCCAGCAATGCTTACTGAGTCTGTGTGAGTAACTAAATTGTCTGTATGTGGTTCTCTAAATTTTCTCTTCTTTTATGGTTCTGCAGTTCACTTTGATTCTTTCATCCAAGAGACATGGGTTAACAGTAGGCAGGAGAAGAGGCGTCTTGATGGTGATTGTTAGATGATAACACTATACTTCATTTGAGAAGAGTGAAGAGAAGGTTGATCTGCAGAGAGCCTGAAACATAGGAGAAGATTATCCTGTTAAGGTAGATGAAAAACGGGTCATGACTTATTGCATGTGCAACATTTTCTAAACGTTCAACAGCAATAATCCTTGAGATCATATTGGAAGAGGTCTAGCATCATTAGAAGATTAGCGACCTCTGAATATCTTTGTACGTTCATCATTGATGGAGGTAGTAGAATAGAGTGTTATGTAGACAAAGACGAGAAGCTTAACCTGAAGCCATTATGAAAGACCATCCCAAGGTAGTCAAAGGCACAAGGCGCACTTGACGCGCAAAGGGTCCATACCACTCGAGGTGCAAGGCTCACTTAAGGCGCGCATCCGAGCGAAACGAGGCACAAAAATAAATAATAAAAATATACATACATAAATAAATAAATTAGCAATATAAGAAATAAAACCAAATAACATATTAAAACCAACAAAAATATGTTAAAACATAACCAAGTGAACTAGCAGAGCATTAATAGCAGTATTAATTAACCGAACTAACAAGTGTTTGTATTCTTCCTACCATATTTTTAGTAAAGTTTAGTTTTCTAGTTCAACTGTAACCAACTTTGGCAACCGTGGAAAGAGACTATCTTCCTCCCACTTGTATGAGATAAGGGTTATTTCCATGCCTCAAATTTTTTGTATTATATATATATATATATATATATATATATATAATATATATATATATATATATATATATCAAATCCACAGGCACGTCTAGGCGCACCTTTTTTTGGTTGCGCCTTGCTGAAAGGCGCGTCCTGGGTGCGTCCGGAGAAAGGGACCTCACCTAGTGAGGGACGAGGTGCAATTGTTGCGCCTTTCTGCGAGGCGCGCCTTTGACTACCATGGACCATCCTAATCAAATTGCCTAGCTCTAGTTTACATTGAATTATAATGTAGTTCATCTTGCTTCTCTTATTTTCTCTTTTATTCCCTTCTCTTTTCTCTCTTCTTTATTTACCTCTTCTTGCTCAAAATATATTGAGCAAGCAAATAAGTTTCCACTAAAAGGTTCTCAAAATGGCAGGTCCAACTTGTGTCACATGAACAACAAAACGTTTGTAAGATCATATAAAGCACAGACTAGCTCGAAGTGATTGATAAACAACAAAAACATGAATTTTTTTATTTAAGTCCTGCAAAGCAGTACATAGGAAAATAGTAGTATCTATCGGAGATCAAGTATGATGTGTGTAATCCTCTCCTCTCCCTATAATGGCAGTACATTGTTCATCATATTAGAGCTAATATGGATATTAAATAAGTCGATATCGACAAAAGTACTCCACAGCCTGCCTATGGTCTCCATCCTTCAAAGTTCTTCCTCCACGTCTATTTACCGAACTTGATCTTCAACTAAAACAACATTATGTATGTTCTACAAGAAAAAAATGACTTCTTTAAAACTATAATGATTCTATACTTATTGACATTAGAAAAAAGACGTCAGAAAATGAGTAAGAAAAAACAGAATGTACACCACTAAGAACAACACACATGGTAGTTTCTACTATTATACAACTTGCCAGCAATTGGCTGCAGTTCATAGCGTGCTTGATTGTGTTCCAAAATTTAGGTTCCCTCCAGCAAAAAGGGAAAAACTTAATAATCGACAATACTAGGAAAACCGGACAAGACTAAAGACCACTCTCCTGAAATGAAGTCTAAACTAAATATTGAGATTGACCATCAAAGATGCTTCCTTTTAACTCCTAAACGTTGAGGTGACCATGAAATGAAGTCTACTTCAACACTAAAACAAGTGAAGGAAACACATGGAACAAACCCTGATCGCTCAAAACAAAAGAACACATAAGAAGACAAACTAGGCTTATAATGAAGTACCAAATTAGCTCTTTTCCTCCATTCCAACCTTCGAACACCTACCAGTAGGGCTGCAAATGAGCCAAGCCGTTCGCGAGCTGCTCGAAGCTCGGCTCGATAAAAGCTCGTTTGAGCTCGGTTCGTTTAGTAAACAAGCTGAGCTCAAGCTTCATTTTCGAGCTCGTTTAATAAACGAGCCAAGCTCAAGCTTAGAAGTACTCGGCTCGTTTGAGCTCGCGAGCTGGCTCGTTGATGAGCTTGCGAGCTGGCTCGTTTAGAAGCTCATTTATGAGCTTATTTAGAAGCTCGTTTGTTTTTGTTGAATTCTAAATATATTATTTGTGTGCATTATATATTTATATGTCCTTAATAATTGATATTAAGGAACTTTTTTAATTAAATTTTATAAATAAATTATTAATATTATATGTACTTGAATTAAAACCTAAGTAAATTGAAATCGAGCTCGTTAAGCTTGAAATTAAGCTTAATGAGCTTGAAATAAAGTTGAGCGAGCTCGAAATCAAGCTTAACGAGCTTGATTTTGAGCTTATCAAGCTTGAATCAAGCTTACTTATCAAGCCAAGCTCGAGCTCAAACCAAGCCAAGCTCAAGCTTAATATAAACAAGCTCAAGCCAAGCTCAAGCTCTAAAATAAAAAAATTATCAAGCTCGAGCTCGAGCTTGAGCTCGATTAATTCTAGTCAAGCCAAGCTCAAGCTTACAAAAGCTTGGCTCGGCTTGGCTCGTTTGTAGCCCTACCTACCAGTTACCTCACAATGTACAACAAAAATCCAACATGCAAATGCATCACCAAAAGATTCACCAAATCTAGCAATCCGCTGCAAACAATCTTGTGCTAGATTGTGTTCCAAAAATCTAGGTAGCGTCCAACAAAAATGGGGAAAACTATCAATCGAAACCCCTAGCAAACCCGGACAAGAGTAAAGACCACTCTCGTTTAGAAGTCTAAATATAGAGATGACCATTAAAGTCGCTTCCTTTTCTCGTTTTACTTCTAACTCGACACTAAAAAAGAGTCAAGGAAACACAAGAAACAAACCCTAATCGCCCGAAACAAAACACACATAAGAAGACAAACTAAGACCTTTCGTGAACTACCAAATTAGCTCCTTTCCTCCACCTCAACCTTCAATTACCTACCAATTCCCTGACAAGAGTAAAGACCACTCTCGTTTAGAAGTCTAAATATAGAGAGATGACCATTAAAGATGCTTCCTTTTCTCGTTTTACTTCTAACTCAGACACTTTAAAGAGTGAACGAAACACAAGGAACAAACCCTAATCGCCCGAACACATAAGAAGACGAACTAATAAGGCCATTCGTGAACTACCAAAATTAGCTCCTTTCCTCCACCCCAACCTTCAAAGTTCAAACACCTACAAATTCCCTGACAAATGTACAACAAACCCAACACGCGGACGCATACCGAAGATTTCCACCACACTCACCAGTCCTTGCATCCCTCGCACTGCACCATTAGGTCGTCGGGGTTGTACGGCATCTCACACTTGCAGTACCTTCACCAATCAATAACAAAAAGACGCCATCTTTAGCAACACACGCGAAAGGAATGACCCGACAGAAAAGATTTCCGACAAGGGGACCGAGAGGGGGTTTCTCACACGGCGACGCGGTCGGGGTGAAGCCGCCGGTGGCGGCCTTGTAGTCGAAGCGGCAGAAGTAGTCCCCCCCCGACGCTCCCCAGCTTGGTGTAGCTCTTGAAGGAGTGGACGACGCACTTCCCCTCGATGGTGTGCGCGCTCTGCACGTCGTAGTGGTCGAGAGGAACAGCTCCTTCGCTCCGTGGAACTGCCTCCTCCCCCCCAGCGAGTCCTCGGGGCGGTAGTACCACCGCACCCGCACCACCACGCTGCTCCGGTGGTCCGACTCGATCGATCCGCTCGACGCGGGCCACGTAGGGGGGTTGTTGGAGTCGGAGGGCCGCATCAGCACGCACTCCCCGGCTGCGCCAAAAATAAAAATAAAAAAAAAATCACAAATAATCGCGAGGACCGGCTGCTGATGGAAAAGAATCGTCCGCTTGCTCACCTCTGACGATCTTGTTGGTGCCTTTGATGGTGTAGGAGTCGACGTCCTTCTTCCCTCCTCCTTGCTTGGTCTTCGCCATGGATGAATGCTCGCTCAATGATTTCTTGACGATTTTTTTTCTTTTTTTTTGGAATTTGATTTGGTTTTTTCTTTTTGGGTGCTAATTTGGGTTAAACACAGGGAAAGGAGATTGGTGTTTTGTGATGCACTGTCACTACTGGAGCATTAAGAGCATCTCCAACGCTATTGTAGCTTTGGAAAAGGTATCTTATCTTCATTTTTTTTATCATGGCTAGTCCATTTTAAACTTTATTTATTTACAAATTTATCATTGAAGAAATTGATCAGGACTATTCCACTCTTTGGTATAAAAGTTACTTTTTTTTCTTCTATTTTTTTCCCTCTTCTTCTTCCTCAACCCATCCAAGAAGAAAAGAAAAAAGGAAGAAGAACAACAACAACAAAAATATTAAACCCTAATATTGGTGGAAACCTTAATATTGTTATCCCTAATTTTTTTTTCTCATTTCCAATTTCGATGGCACCCAAAGGCTCCTCATAATATACAAACCCTAATATGGGAGGAATCCCAATATTGCTGTTCAACTAGTGCAAACAAGGACTGCCCAATTTTCTGGCAGTCCTACAAACTGAATGGACTGCCAGAAAACTGGACAGTCCTAAATCACAGCATGTGAAACAAAGGACAGCATGTGAAACAAAGGACTGGTCCTGAATACAGTAAGGACTGCCAGAAAAATGGGCAGTCCTTTGTTTCACATGCTGTGACTTAGGACTGTCCAGTTTTCTGGCAGTCCATTCAGTTTGTAGGACTGCCAAAATTGGGCAGTCTTGGTCGACGCAGAGTTTTCTCGTTCGTGCAATTTAAATGGGTAATTCTCACTCCGAATGTAGTTTAATTCAAATGAGCTACAAACAATTGAAATAAACAATATAATTGATGCTTGAATTTTTCAATTTAATTTCTAGGGTTTTGGAAACAAGTAGAGAAAGAATTTGGGTGCCATCGATCTTCTTGAGAAGGAAATTTGGAAGAGAAGAGGAAGAAGAAGAGAAATTTCTAGGGTGGAAGAAATTTCTAGAAATTTTCAAATTAACTTCTTGCTTGGGAATGAAGAAATGGTGGAGGAGAAGAGGAAGAAGAAGAAGAAGAGAGGAGTTAGGGTTTAGGAAGAGAGAAAAAAAATTTGCAAATGAGAGAAAAATTTGGGTTTGGGGGAATTTTACTTTGGGACAGCCCTAAATCAAAAAATGGGATGTCCTGAGTAAAAACACAAAAAAAACTGGACTAGCCCCAATCCGGGCTAGCCCTGATCAAAAGTGAAGTGCATTTATAACTTACCTTGGAAAAAATGGCTGCCACATAAAATCACAAGACTTCATTACAAGAATTCTTCTCCAATGCAAATGTGGAAGAAAATGGGAAGTTGAGGTGGCAGTGACATGGCAAGCAAAATGTGAAGTCTGTTGTCTAGATCTAGACAACAGACTTCACAATGTTTTATTTTCACGTTATCACAGTCCCAAGCCCTCATACTCCACCGGCCGGAGAACCACCGCGTCGCCCTCCGCTCCGATCAACTGCAGACTCGTCGTCGTCGCCGTCTCCTTCTGCCGTCGCCGTCGTCGTCTTCCGCCATCGTCGTCGTCGTCGTCGTCTCCTTCTGTTTTCCGTTCCGGGCGGCCACCTCCTTCCGTCGTCGTCGTCGCCAACTTCAGCCTCTTTCCGCTCAAGTGGAGTGTCCGACTTCAACCTCGTTCTCTCGAACGGGTTCACGACCGCGGGGTTTGAGTCCTACTTGGAGGATGATGACGACGGTGAGGTGAAGCTGAGCTTTCGCTTCTTCATCGTCGGCTCCGTCGACGTCATTAATGGCGGAAAAAAAACACAGGAAGGAGAGAGAGAGAGAGAGAGAGAGAGAGAGAGTTTAAAATAAAAGCTGTTGTCTTTGGAGCATTGGAGAAGGTATATGAAAGACGTCTTTCGGAATCATGAAATGCCAGCTAGACAAGACATTGTCTTGTTGTAGATGCCACATAGAAATTATGAGAAGCAACAAGACAACTGCGTTGGAGATGCCTTATACATCCAAACCATCCTGGATGATATGATGTGGATGGGGTATGTGGAAAACTTTATCAGCCGGCTATAGGGGTGTACATCGGTCGGTGGTCGACCTATTTGGTCACAACCGAAGTCGAACCGAAGTTAATCGGTTTGAAATTAATCCCAATCGAACCAAACCAACCAACTGGTCGGTTCGGTTTTGAAACGACCGACTTGGTTCGGTTTGGTTCGGTTCGACTTGGTCGGTTTTGATCACAGAAAAAAAATGGACTGCCATTAAGTTAGGTATTGTGCTTATTTTGTGGTATGGAACTCCAGTAATCACATGGAAAAAAAATGGACTTTGTCCGATTTGGAAGTAACAACTGCCAACCAACAACCCCTAGCATAACCATTCAATTTCAAATTTCAAAAAGTCAATACAATAAAGAAGATGTATATTATGGAATGGGATGACCTATGTCAGAATCACCATACATGAAATGTGCACAACAATTATACATGAGAATGAGAAGAGAAGTTTTCACTTTCTTTTCATCACTGCTGCTTAGTCCCAATTTTTAACACTAGCCTAGTAGTCTCGGTCTCCCCTACCAACCGGTCCAACCCAATCCTAATATTTAACACTCACATTGGGTTTGGTTCGGTTCGATTTTAATCGGTTTTGGAATAACCATACCGTGAACCGAACCAAACCGATCGTTTTAGAAAATGTGTAGTCGAACCAAACCGATTGAACCATCGATTCGGTTAAAAACCGATCGGTTCGATTTGGTTTGGTTCGATTTGGTCGATTTGACTTAAATGTGCACAGCCCTAGCCGGCTATATCAAGTCTGTAGGACAAGTGGATCCTTCTTCTTTTTTCAAAAATAGTATATTTAAATTTTAAGGTGAGATACACTTATCATACAACGACTATATGCCAAAATACAACGGTTTGATCAAAGTTTTACTCGAATTCGGGAATGCTGGAATTGGGTAATGATGGATGGATGATGACGAGTGTTTGGGGATGGTGGGATGGATTTTTATTCGTGCTAAGTACCCCTCACACATACCAATTCCTAATTGCTATTTTTTTTTCATTTTTTTTACTAGTGCTATTCTATTTCTTCATAATGTGTTATTGTTTCGAGTAACCCTTTTGATACCTGAAAGAGACATAAGATCCTATCTGAATGACAAAAGATCAGTAGATCGAGCCATGGAAGTATATTAGCATGCACAAAATTTCGTATCTAATGCGAACATTTAAAAAAAAAAAGTGTTACTTGTATTTGTAGTTACCAAAAAAAAAAAAATCTAACTTTTAAGTAACGAGGGTAGTACTAATAAAAAATTTTTTGGCTTAATTGCAACTTAATCCTCAACTATCCCACTTTTTGAATTTGGTACCTTAAGGCCTCGTTTGGTTCACGGAAAGAAAATAAATTCCCTTGTATTTTCCATGGGACTGAAAAGTAGGATTCCTGTCACATTTTCTTTCCATTGTTTGGTAAAACAAGGAAACTACCTAGGAAAGAAAAGCAAAATATAACAATGTTCCAATAATATCCTTACCTTTTAAAATAAAAATAATATTATAAAAAATACATTAATGGTAAAATAAGTTATGACACATGGTTACTTTTGTAATAAATTGGGAAAGGAGAAGGGAAAATCAATTCCATGGATCTTGAGTGGAACCATATTCCCACTAATTTTTCCCTTGTCAGGAAATTGATTCCCAAGTTTGTGGCTACCAAACAAGGAAAGGAACAACTTTCCTTTCTTGGTTCCTTAAATCCGTGAACCAAACAAGGCCTAAACTTTGATATGCATTAACTTAATATTTTAAAAAAAAGATATTGTCAAAACTACCATTGCCTCTCCAACACCCCCCCCTACCCCCGCCCTCCGCTGGTTGCCCCCTCCCTCCGGTTGTCTCCCGTTCCGGCCCGCCCCTCCGTCTCCCCTTTCCCCCGCGGTTGGTCCCACCCCGCCCGCCCCCGACTGCAACCCCCCTCTATCTTCGCGCCGCTAGCG